>CM021109.1:472834008-473227663 GCA_007115665.2 Sequoiadendron giganteum
GGACAATATCTAGAGCTTCCAGTCTGAAATTCAGATTTTTTGGACTTTTTTTTAATTTTCGTGAAAAATCAATTTTGAGAGCAAAATAGTGAAGTTTTCAGATTTATTTATACTTTTGGAAAGCTCTCAGAATTTCAATAGGGGTCTATTTTTTATATTTTTATTTTTCTTGCAAAATAATTCGACAAAAGATAGATCTTTAAAACATAGGGTTTTACAAAGATTGACTTATATGTCACAAAATATTGTAGATCTATTCACACAATTGTTTTTGCAGGTTTGGAATAATGTCAGGCATCTTCAATAAAAAAATCAGATTTTTTGGAACTGTTTTGAAATTTTAATAATTTGTTTATGATTTTTCATAAAAAAATAATTTTGGATGTAAAACATAGAATTATTCGGATTTGTTTACATTTCTAGAAAGCTCTTTGAATTTCAGTAAGGGTTTATTTTCTATATTTTTACTTTTGATGCAAAAATTAGTTCCAAAAATCTGATTTATTTTGAGTAGCTAACCTCTAATATTGGTGATCAATAATAGAAGTATCCTCTCCCCTTGCATACTTGTGTGATCCTGGGTGTAAGAGAAATTGTTATTGACTCTAGGAATTAGGCTTGCACTAGGTCAAATAGGGTTAGGGAAACACTCTTTCTCTATTTAGTAGCATAAAGATTTTGGGTTACTAATTTTTTGTTGGCAGCTTATGGCAAGGAGTCTAACGATTTTTACTTGTTCATTTTATAAATCTTAGACAAACTTGAATTTTACATTCATGGGTTAAAATAAACATGCATGCATACTCATTGGGCTAAAAAGAACACAACTTGCATTACAACTCATTGGCTTAAAATGAATCTGCATCTTCATAGCATTGGGTTAAAATGAACTTTTAGTTAGCTCACACTACAAACGGTTAAAATGAACCCCATGTTTTGACAAATACTACAAACAGTTAAAATGAACTCCATGTTTTTTTATGTTTGGAAACACATCTCGATTTGGGCTTAAAATGAACACCATGCAAGTGTGGGTTAGGATATTCATGTTTTCACTCTTTGTTTTTAAACAAGGATCAATTGAACTATGAATATTCTAATTTGCTTTTGTTGAACATTAAAAAATTGGGCCTACTTTGGTGGGAAAAGTACTCACCCCAAAGTGACTCAAACCAGAAATGCGCTAAAGCCAAGCGTCGCCTAACTGGTATATAAATTTTAATGTTAAGGAAAGCTTAGCATTACAAAAGCTCCTGCAGACAGGCAATTGACTCCCCAGTACCCTTGTGGTGCATCAAAACTTGCAGAATGTAACCTCTGTAGACTAGGATGATAATGCCTCTCGCATGGCCTTTTGAGAAGATGCTCAAAATAAATCATTTGTTATAGGAAGCCAAAAACTTTCTATTCTTTGGTGCAACAACGGTCATTGCGAAGGCACCCGCACCTACGCAGTTCTTAGTAGAAATGATCAATCTTCCATGGGAGTTTCATGGAGGTTGGAAGCTTGGTTGCCATGAGAAGTGAGTGCACTGTAAGGGGGAGCCTATGGGGCCAAGCTTCTGAATTCATTCGCTAAGGATACGTGGTTAGTGGGATCCAAAATAATATTGTCCTTGCAGCCATAAGATTTTGTAAAATGACTTCTATGTGGTTGATTTATAACACCATGTGTTTGCCAACTGTTTTTAGACAATTCCAACAAATAAACATCAAACTTGCCAAAATCTGAAACAACTTTTCCAAACTAAAGCAAATCTTTGCAATTGGCCTATTTTTTTGTCAAATCACTTCCTACAACACATTTTCGATCATAGACTGCATTTGTCAAATCAAGTCCTCAATTCTGCACACTTTGGGATAGGAAAACTTTCATTTCTTTGTCAAACCATTGTCTCAAAAATTAAATTGTCATTGGACCAAGTCAAACAAATCAATCCTTAGTCATTGTCCTTTGGTGAGCTACTTCCAACTCATAAGTCTAGTGTGGAAATCTCAGCTTGTCATTTTGTCATTTTGTCCTTCAAACCAGTCCTTTGACAATCCAAATTGAGACATTGGCCAAAATTTGACTGGTTAGAAAACCTTTCCTAAAGGTCATTTGACGTAAGGCATCCCCTTTTATCACTTTGCATAGTCTTAGTCTCATTCCATCCACCATCATGTCTTCAAGTCACTATGACATACTTGCTAGTTGAATTGAATGCCAATTCATTAGTAATGGTCAAGCACAACTTTCTAGGGACTTCAAAACACTATATCTCCAATCCAAGTCCAAATTTACAACCCCTAGCCCTCCATCCATCTATCCATCTTACCAGAAATCCATGAGTCCTAGACCTCTATCCATCTACTATCAAGGGTCCCCTAACACCATCCATGGCATTAAGTCACAAAAAACTTCCATTGGTCATACCCACCCTAACTTTGACAAGGGAAATGAGCCATCCATCAATCCAAACCAACTATCCATGTCATTTCCTATTCCTTCATTTTCATCACATCCTAGTCATTCATTCACATCATATCCTAATCCTCCATCCACGTCATATCCTTTTCATGCATCCATGTCCTATTCTAATCCTTCATCTCATCCTAGTCCTTCATCCACTAATCTTTTCCAAATCTCCACTTCATATCCTAGTCCATTACACCCCAATCCATTCCAAGACACTCCATATTTTCATGAAAACACATCTAGTCATGGTCTCCAAAGTTCCATCCCATTTCATAAACTTGAGGAAACATGCCAAATGAAAAATCCAAAGAATGACATCATAACATCACCATCATGTCAAGATCAAAGTAGTCCATCTCATGACCCTATCTTTACATCCATTCAAGAAGTCCTCCTAGACAATCATGGCATACCAAATACACCTATCCTTAGTCAAGAGTCCATCCAAAACCATGTCCTTCAAGATGAACCTATCCTTGTTCAAGACCCTATTTTCGATCATGTCATTCCAACTGAGCCCATCTTTGATCAAGACACTACTTTTGAAGAAGTCTAAAATGATCCACTCCTTGACCTTTATGCCCTTCATGATGTCACACTTGAAGATGACCCTCTCCAAGCTTCCAACATTGACACTACCAACAAAGAGACACTTCCCTCCATGGGACACATAGATGATCTACCACTAGAACAAGAGTCTCCTAGCATGGACATATTTTTCAATGATCAAGCTATAACTGAATTCAGTGGGCTCTATGACAATGACCATGAAGATGGTTTTGATATCAACTTTGAAGCACCAATAGAATCATCATAATCTGATATGTCAAAAAATCAAACCGAAGATGTCAATCAAAAATATGTCCAAGATGTCAATGAAGCTACAACATCCGATCAATTAGGATCATCTATCTTTTTCAAAGTAGGCTTTCTTCAAGATGAGAAGTGTAATTAGGGAAAATCAGATATAAAACTAGAATAAGAAGATATCAAAACCCTAATTAGCACAATAGAGTACAAGGAAGCATGAAAATCAAAATATCAAGCAAATACAAACCAATCTCCAAGCTTGAATTGATTTATCTCCATTGCTCTTCTCCACCTGCATGAGAATGAATGATTTTGAAGGTTTGAATGATTTGATATGTTGATTGCTCATTTTTTCAGCATGGTGATAAGATGAAAGATAATAGAAGAAAATAGATAAATAAGAAGAAATTTTGGCAGAGTAATGATGCTAGAAGAAGATTCTCCCAAATGGCCTGTGAAAGGCTTGATTTATAGGAGAACGCTGATTTGATTCGATGGCCAAAATTAAAAGTCAAACTTGTGATATGTATGGCTAAGATTAAAATTTTATTTTAGTGTCTATGACACACATTAAGTGGGTTATGACATGAGGCTAAAATTAAGATATAAGGGAATAGTGAGATTCTATTATTTATTTTGAAGGAAAAGATGCCTATGACACACAATGAATGGGGATAAAAATAGGATATGAGTGGGAATCTCATAATTTAAATAATAAAATTATTTGAATTATGTGTGCATGTGAAGAGTTGTAGTCATGTGACACATGTTGCAATGTGGTAAAAGTGAGAGATTAATTCAAATATTTAATTTGAATTATTTTGAGACATGTGAAGGGGAATTAATTAAATAAATGAGATTTATTTAATTAATTGGGAAGGTGATTAAGTGGAATAAATGAGATAAGTGGGATAATGTAATGACCTAGGATAAAATATTACAAATGTCTAACAAGGTCATGTATCGACTAGGTAATATTATGACATGGACAATTTTTGGTGTCTACATTTTGCCCCTCTTTGAGATGATGTTTGAGATGGTGAAATTTATGTCGAGTAACATCATTTCAAAGAAGCTAAGGTATGGATAGATGAAAAAAAATGATGCCCCAGCCACTTGAAGAAGTGAGGAGTATGATGAATGAAGGAAAGGGATGATAGAAGAATATGATGATGCAAAAGATATGAAGAAATGGGATGATGATATAGGATATGATAATGATGATGATGCCCCCTCGAGAGGATAGGTGGGTTACATAAACACGAATATTCTCTCAAAATGAATGAAATGATAAAGGAGGGATAAGATGAATGATACAGGATAAGAAGTAGATGGAAAAAAATGAAACGTTATGCTGCAATAAAGTGAGCAATCATATGTTTGATATAGCACTAGACGTTATGCACCAAGGTATAAGGACCAAGGTGATGATGTGTCTCATGCCCCAGCATAATACAACCTTGTCTAGATACAAGATATGAATATTAGCTAGGAGTGATTCAGATTTGATGCAAATGCCAATTGAAATGATAAAACACACAATCAAGCAAGCAGGCATGCATAAATGATACAAAAACAAACAAGGTATTGCCTCTGTCAAGCTGTAAACCGATGATTAATTGATTGACTAATAATAATGATGATAGTGTTGTCATTGTAGGGAATGATATATCCCTAGATCAACACAAGGATGATTGATTGATGATGATAGTGTTGTCATGATTGGGAATGATATATCCCTAGATCAACACAAGGATGATTGACTGATTGATTGGGTTTACAACAAGATTAGGATCAAGACCAAAATGATGTGATTGGATAATTTGGCAAGATTGATTAGCTTCATTGGTATGGATTAAGGATTGAATTGTGTTTGGATTATTGCTTGGAAGGATTGAAGATGCTTGATTTGAAGATTTGGATGATGATTGTTTAATTAAATTGAGGAATAATTTACTTGGAATGATTTTGATTGATTGGATTGATGAAGAAATGATTTAATTCGATGATAATGATTGGATTGATTAGAACAATGCATTTGAATAGAAGAAGTGATGTGATTGATTAGAAGACTGGATTTTTGAAATGTTTTAATTTTTTGGATTTTTGAAATATTTTTGATTTTTTTGGATTTTTGAAATGTTTTGATTTTTTTTGGATTTTTTCAGGACCTTTTTCATTTTATTTTTTTGCATTTTTTCAAGACTTTTTTGAAATGTTTTGAGATGTCAATGGATGACAATTCGGGTAGCCTTTGTGCTAGATACCAATGACAAGGGAAAACCAAGTCTAGGTGCAAGGAGATAGAGGAGATTGATGGAAGAAAGGGTGGGTGATAGGATAAGGGACAAAAGGCTCGTGATATATGGATGGATACAAAGGATAGGTCATAATGAATGAAATGGATGTATGCATCATAGGAGAGCAAGGATGTGATCTCCAAAGACTATGTCGCATAGGAATAACATGCCCCATTCTAGGTACAATACTTAGGACTTTTCATGGCAAAGGTTATGACACTAGGATAATGGTAGGCTTGTTTGGAAGGATGAGGTATATCAAAAGATATCCAAAGCATGTCTCAACATTTTGCCCCACATTTTTATCAAGATCAAAAGGCGGAAGAGAGGATGAATGGACTCAATATGATAAGTATATGGGTATGATGGATAAATATGGTAGGTAGAATGGACATGATATGATAAGAAATGACATGATAGGATAGATAGTGCAGATGAGACAAAGTGCCCCCAAGTGTAAGTGACATAGAAGATAAACCTACACATGATGCCTGTTTGCCAGGTTTTCATCATGATACTTATCCAGGGCGCCTGTTTACCAAGTTTTCACCGTTGGACGAAGGGATTTCTCTTTTCTTTCTTTCTTTCTTTCTTTCTTTTTTTTTACTTTTTTGATTTTTGGATAAGAGAAGGGGAATATGGATTGGAGGGACTCAAGTTTCTAGTTCCATGAAAGATGATAGTCCCACTAGAGATGGATTTCATCGTATGGACCATGTCAAATGTCATTATGCTCATAGATGTTGGTAAGGGATGACATGAAAGGGAGATGGAGTAGGTAGATGATGGATTATGATGTTGATTATGGAGGGATTTGTGGATTATGATAGGGATTATGTAGGGGAGATGAATGAGAGGCTTAGCCAAAAGCATGGACCATAGGAAGGTGATGGGAGAGATATGTAGGATAATGAGTGAAGGATGGGGAGATGGAAGTATGTGAATTTTTTGTGAAATAGAAGGGAACCATGACCAATGGTTGCACACACTGTGATAAACGTTGAATTTTTTGATGTGGAGGGGGTGTAGGAAGCAATGGAGATTTTTGCTTAGGAGATGGGTGATGAAGTGCTTTAGGTACCCACATAGACTTAGTATTTTTATGACTTTCATTTTGCTTGTGGGATGGAATATGAGATTCTTGAATAGAGTGGGAATGTGAGGTGGAAGTGGATGGTTGGGATTTTTGAGATCTAGATGTCTCATTTGACTTGTTTTCCTTTTTCTTAGGGACCCAAACCATTTTAGTTTTGGCATTCTCTTTTGGAGGTATGGGCTTATATTGATTTTTGGATGGATTTTTCTTTGATTCTTTTATTTTGTGTCCTAGAGCATGAGGACCCTTCAGATTTTTTTCTTTATAGCTAGAGGCATCAATTTTTTTGCTTTTGAATCCCATGGGTATGGTGGAATGAGTGGAAGCTTCATGTTTAGACAATGTGTGCATTGATTGGTCATGATTAGGATTTTTAGAGGATTTATGGATAGGTGGATGAGGGGATTGGATAATGGGGATATTAGGTGTTGGGAGTAGTGGAGGTAGATTAGATGGAGGGTTATTAGGAGTTGGAAGCAATGGCGGCAAAGTTGATGGTGGAAGATGTATGGCCACATGCTTTTGACATTTGTAAGCTGATGGAGGAGGGATGGCAACATATGTTTTAGGCATATGATAGGATTTATGGTGGAAAGAGGACTTATGATGGATGGAGGAAGTACCAACATCTTTAGATTGGTGTCCTTGGGGTGTATATCCAAGGCCATAAGAGCGTAGAGGGACCTTGACATGGATGGGCTCCAAAACACCTTGTTCATGAAGGCCTAAACCTTTACCTTGATAGTTCATGTTTTGAAGCATGCGATGGACAATGGGACTAGGTGTGTTTTGGACACTAGACTTGGGTTCATTGTTAGATGAAGAAGGTGAAGTGGATAAAGGTTGTTGTTGTTCTAAGGAGGAACATTCATGAATAAATATGGATAGACCAATAGGACATGTTGGTGGATTTGAAATGGGGTTTATAGTGGATGTGAAGGATCATTAGGATCTTGATTATGTTCATTTAGATCCACACTATTGGTTTGATCTTCTATATTTACTTGGGAGGCATGTGTCTCATCATGACAAGTGGATAATGCGGGATCATGGATAGGACTAGGTAGGGGGTCTATAGGAGAAATGGAGGTTTCTTGCTCATGGATAGGTGAAGTGATAGGCTCTTGACCATGGAATGCATAGAGTTGGCTAAGAGGGTCATCATGGCCTTCTTGATCATAGGTAGGATCTATATCATAGAGGGAAGCTTCATCATGAATATGACCAAGTATGTTATGAGTGGGATCATTAGAAGGGCCTAGATCTTGATTAGAATGAGAGGTTAATGTTTCCTCATGCTTGGGATAATGCTCTTCACATAGCTCTTGGATTTGAGTGGAAATGGAAGTGGAAGGTTCTAGAAGAGGCTTGGTATGATTTTTATGATCAATAGGTTGTGGACCACGTGATGGAGTTGGAAGAATAGGCATGACATTCAAAGGTTCGTTGGTAAGCTCATTAATGGGTGCTTGGCATGGGGATGGTCTTTTCCGTGCTAGTAGTCTTTGGAGAAAATCATTAAAGGGTTCTTTGGTTGATGGATTAGAGCTTGAGAAGTTGGATGGTGGTGTTGGTGTAGGACTAGTGTGCTTTGAGATAGGCATTTTATTAGATGGTGATGGAGGACTAGTAGATGGAATGGTGTATGATTCCAAATTTATGGTGGTATTTCCCTTGTCAATAGCATCATTAAGGTGACCTAAGATTTCAACAAAGTTTTCATCATCACTAGGATCTACAACGTCCTCATCATCACTAAGATCTACAAAGTTCTCATCATCACTAGGAGTAAAGTTTGACCCACCTTGGAGGATATATGGTTTTGGATTATCTTCATGATTAGGTGAAGGGGCTTCTCGAAGTATGACCTTGGGCTTGTGACTAAGATCATTAAGGATTAGGACCATTCTAGCAAGTGCTTGACTAGGATTAGGGTGAAATTGATTTGAATGTGATTATAAAAAGGATGATTAAGATGATTAGAATGATATGTTTATGTGTTGGTGTTCATAGCTTGATATGGCGATTTGCAAACAAATGATTACACATGTACACACATGAATCACACACGCAAGACACATAAGCAAGTTTGAATTTGAAATTATGAATGTGATGATTAAGCACACACTTGAAGACGACACATCAACAAGTCCTAGAAATAGTCAAGTGGGTATGGCCAATTAGGTTTTAAGCTAGGATGCACGAGGTTGACTAGGGATAATTTGAAAGAAAAATCTTGCCACACAACTGGGAGAAAGGGGTAACCCACCCTTCACCTTCACTTCCCAAAGGTATAAAGTTCTTTGGGGCTTAGCCAAGAGTGACAAGATTTTAACTCTCAAAGAAGCGTGTCTTTTGATTCACACCTTGATTGAGGTCATCCCTAGGGGTGATGAAATCCCCTAGCAGGCCTCCTATGAAGGGTTTGACAAAAGCGAACCAAGTGAGGTGTTTTTGATCACACACACATTTGATTCACACTAGCAGTTGTTTATTTCCCTTTAGAAAATTGAAATGTGTGTAAAACAGTTCAAACACTTATTCTTTTTAAACCCAAAGTCAAAATGTGTGATGGAAGACAATGGTTATTTTTAAGCCCAATTTTAAAGTGTGATTGCAAACAAGATGTTTGTTTTAAAGCCCCAAATTGAAGTGTTTTGCAAACAAGATTGATTGATCAAATGAGAGATAAAGATAATAGAATGAGTGCACCCGAAAGTTTTCGCTTTCCAATTTGATGTGTGTGAATGGTATTGCTTCTACTATAGCTCCTTATGATCATCTGCAAAATAAAAAAATGATATTAGAATGCAGCCAAAACAAAAAGTTCATCAAGAAATTTCAATTTCAGATACACGTTTTTATCATAACCAAATTAGATTCGATTATTTGAAGATGTTATTGATCTGAAAAATAAAAACTCAAAAAAGGAACCTCTGCTAATTTTCTGAGAGCTTTCCAGAAATGTAAAGAAGTTAGAAAAATTCTCTGTTTTGCACTCAAAAACGCGGATTTGTGAAAAACATACAAAAACTAAAGATCGATTTATTTAGAACTTCATTTAACATCAAAATCAAATCTGTAAAAAAAAACCCCTATTAAAATTACAAGAGATTTCTAAAAATGTAAACGTTTTTGAAAAATTCGTTCATTTGCGTCCAGAAAGACAATTTTATGAAAAACTATAAAATCATGATAACTCCTGAAAAAATCATGATAAACCCTCAATTTTTTTACTGTAGCCTCTTGAGATGATTTATAAGCTTTCGTGAAAATATTGTATAAAAATGTATAGCCGTTTGGAAGATATGATGAAATTTGTAAAACTTGAGGTTTTGTCTAAAAACTGGCAGATCTGCAATAAAAAGTTAATAAAACTTGCAAAAAAGAAAGTTAGATCTAAGGATTCACGTCGAGTTCACCAAATGTAGTTAGGGAAAATAAGATATAAAACTAAAACAACAAGATATGAAAACCCTAACAAGCACAATAGAGCACACACTAGCATGAAAATCAAAACAAGAAAGCAAAGCAAACCGATCTCCACACTTGAATTTGATTTATCTCCATTGCTCTTCTCCACCTGCATGAGAATGCAATATTTCGAAGGATTGAATGATTTGATATGTTGATTGCTTGTTTCTGCAACATAACGATAAGATGAAGATAATAGAAGAAAAATAGATAGATAGATAAGAAGAAATTTTGGTAGAGTAAGGATGCTGAAAGAGGATCCTCCAAATGACCTGTGAAAGGCTTGATTTATAGGAGAAGGCTGATTTGATTCAATGACCAAGATTAAAAGTCAAATTTTTTAATTGTATGGTAAAAATTAAAAGTTTATTTTAGTGCCTATGACGCACATTAAGTGGGTTATGGCATGAGACTAAAATTAAGATGTGAGGAAATAATTGAGATTCTTTTATTTATTTTGGAAGAAAAGATGCTTATGACGCACAATGAATGGGGGCAAAAATAGGATGTGAGTGGGAATCTCATAATTTAAATAATAGAATTATTTAAATTATTTATGCATGTGAAGAGTTGTAGTCATGAGACACATGTTGCAATGTGACAATAAGTGAGGGATTAATTCAAATATTTAATTTGAATTATTTTGACACATGTGAAGGGGAAGGTGATTAAGTGGAATAAATGAGATAAGTGGGATAGTGTAATGACCTAGGGTAGAATATTACAAGATGTTTTAAAGGTCATGTATCGACTAGGTAATGTTATGACATGGACAATTTTGGGTGTCTACAATTCCTTCATTGGATCTTGAATCGAACTTATCAAGATCTTCTTCATCTCTCCTTATATAGAATCTACTACCAAACACTCTAAACTATTTTCGCATCATAGGTCTTCCTTTCCATAACTCATATGGAGTTTTATCATAATTTACTCTAATTTGACCTCGATTCAAAATGTTTATTATTGTGAGAACTACTTCGTTCCATAATGATTCTGTTAATTTGGACTCATTTAGCATTGTTCTTGCACCATCTCCTGTGTTGTTCTATTTTTCCTTTTCACAACACCATTTTTTTACAGAGTTCTAGCAACAAGGTAGTGCATCCTTATTCCTTGTTCATAGAACTCAACAAACTCATTTGAGGTGAACTCACCTCCTTGATCAAACCTAGTTAGACATTTGATTTTGAGTCTAGTTTCATTTTCTACTAAGGCCTTAAATGCCTTAAATTTTTCAAAAGCTTCTGATTTTTCTTTCAAAAAGGTTACCCAAGTCATTCTAGAAAATCATCAATTAATAACATGAAATAATACTCACCTTGCATACTCTTTGTTCTTGTTGGACCATAGTATGTATAAGCTCAAATGGTTTGGATGTAGAATATTCTTTTGTTTTGAAGCTTAATCTTGTCTTCTTTCCATGTTGGTATTGTTTACAAATGACGTTAGAAGGCTTGTAGATATTAGGCATGTCCGTTACTGCCTGATTTTTGTCGATCTTTACAAGATTGTCAAAGTTCATTTCCATCCTCCTGTGCTATAGCCAGCTTTCATCTTCTTGACTAATGCAACATTTTTCACCTTGGATTTCGCTTAGAACATAAACATTATTTTCCATTCTATTGGCATCTACAACCAATTTTCTTGCTTTCCTAATTTCACACACTTCTTCATGGAATGTAAGAGTGTGACCTTGATTACATATTTGGCTTACACTTAGCAAATTATTTTTCAATCCTTTAACGTATATCACATTCTATGTTCTTTTCCTCCCATTATCTAGGCTTAGAGTTCCTTTCCCTACAATCCTTGCAGTTGTATTACCTCCAAACTTAACCATACCTCAATTCATCCTTTTCAACCCTTGATCCTTTTCATTTCGAACATGTAGAGCAATCTGATCAAGCATGAATCTTTCCTTCTCTTCTTTCTTCTTTTGTTTCCAAACTTTTACATTTTCTCCTTACTTAGTCACAACATCATCCCTTTTATTTTTCTTTGGAGTCTCTACAAAAATAGTTCTGTAGAAACGTGTTGTGTGCCCATAGTTATTGCACTTATAACATTCAACATTGTAGTTCAGAAGAGCAAAGGAATTGTAATTTCTAATTTCAAATACATAAGAGCTCTTACTCCACCCAAGAGATTTTACATGAGTTCTACAATTCATTGCTTTATGATCAAATTGAATGCATGAAAGAAAAACCAAAGAAAGGACGATAGAACCTAGTTGCATGTAGTTTCCTTGGTGGGAAAAATTTCCTGATAATGTCCTTTTTGTCTTTTGAAGTAGTGATTTCCTTTAGATAAACTTGATTTTCCTTCTTGTTGAAATCTCCTTTGAAAGGACTTTTAAGTGCATCAGCATAAATTTTTGGTTTTTTCTTCATTTGATTTCTTTTGTGTCTTGACTTTGCTATCCTTATCATCTGATTTGTTTACCACTTTAGTTTCCTCATAACCAAGTCATTTTTTTTATTAATGGTGATCTCTTCTCTTTTAAAATGCCATCCAAAATTTTAGTGCTCTTTTCAGATTTGAGATTTCTATTTAATTTGGTGACTGTTTTATCCAATTCTTTACTTAAGGAGACAATCTCCAACTCTAGTTTCTCACAATCTTCTCTTTTCTTTAGTTGAGTCCTTACAACATCTTCTATTCTTCTTGCTTCTTCTAGTTGGATCTTTAGATTAAAGACAATCTCTTCAAAATCTTGTGATATCTTCTTTTTAGACTCACATTCTTCTTGAAACAATTATTTATGTTTTTGGTTCTTCTTTCTATGTCTTTCAATTTCTTCTATGGCATAAATGAGTTCTTCCTCTAGATTTGTTGCACTAACCTTCAATATCTTCTTCTTTATCCCTCTGTATCTTATCCTCCTCTTTTCCAACATTTTTAATATTTCTAACCCCATAAAAGGGTCTCTTCTCTATCACTCTCTGTGTCACTTTCATAAGATGAACTAACATCTTTGTAGGAGTAGAGATTTTTCTTGAACTTGTCCTTTTGCCATTTTTGTGATACCAAACATTTTTGCTTCCTTTTTTTGTGTAATGGTTTTCTTCTTCCACACTATCACTATACTTTGGATAAGGACACTTATTTGTAAAACGACTTATCTTACAATAGTTGAAACACAAAAGGAAATTTACCTTTGTACTTTTCAAGGCCCTTCTTTAGCTTTCGTACAAAATTGGATTCTTCAATATCAGACTCATCATATGATCTTTCGCTAAGTTCAAATTCTTTGTTTTTCTGTTTCTTTATAGCTTTGAAAGCACTTCCTTCTTTGGTGGCTTCTCATATTCGGTCCTCATCTCATATGCAATGAGGATACCATGCAACTCTTCCATTCTTAAGGATTCTATATACTTCATTTCTTCAATAGTTGAAACTTCAACATCAAATCTGAGAGGAATGATCTTAACAAATTTAGGACAATGAGTGAATCTTTAATCTCTTCTCCAAGTCCTCTGATTGTATTAGCGATCTCATCCACTCGAAGGAAGAAAGTGACAACATCTTCTTCTTTCATTTTGAGACTTTCAAACTGCCCTCAATGAGTTTAAAGTTTAGCTCTTTTGACATTATCATCTCCTTCATAGGTATTCATGAGTTTTTCCCACGCCTTTAGTCGATTTGTAATGCATAACCTTCACAAATTCGGATTCCCATAATCCACATAGAATTACATTCTTTACCTTTGCATTATATTCACCGGCCCTCTTTCCTTCCTGATTTGTTGGGGATCATAGGAGGTGTATATCCATTCACCACAAATTGCCAAATATCATATCCAAAAGCATCCAAATAGATTTCCATTCTTATTCTCCAAAAATCATAATTCGTTTCGTCAAACAATGGTGCTTTGTTTGATGAGAAACCATATCCTCCTACCATGTGTGCTCTTTTTATATCTACCTTTGAGTGGTGAAACTATCTTCAAAGAAACTTGGCTCTGATACCAATTGATGAGCACACGCTTATGCTGAGAGGGGGTGAATCAGTATAGCTAAACTTTTCCCAATTTAAAACTTAATCAACAACAATAACAACTATGCAAGATCTAATAATTAAGAATACAATAAGATTACCAAATTTACGTGGAAACCTTTGCGAGAGAAAACTACAAAAAAATAATGCTAGATATATAGCTTCTTACAAACTTTGTAGGCACCAACCTACAGGAGACACCAATACCATCTTATACAATTTATGAGCACTAACCCACTAGAGACACCAATCCCCACAAGTCGTAAGCACAAACCCACTATGTAATATAATTGCTATCTTCTTGTGAATATCCTTTTGAATGAATAATGAACAATTTCATTTAAATTTGTAAGTTCTTCTCTTTAAAAATACTTTATATTCTTCTTTATAGATCTGCCATAATTCCTTCACAAAATCTACCTTGAAAATATCTTCTATATTTTCCCTCCAAATCTGTTTATGTTTGCATATTATATCTTTTATTTCCACACACACCTCCACACAAATTTGATTGCTTTTATATCTTCATGGTTGAGTGGAGATACATCCTTTTGAAAGATTATGACATCAAAAATCACGACTCCTCTTAAATAGTTGCTCTCTTCAAATTAGATTGTTGCTTTTTACTTGACTAATATGAGCATGCCTTTTATTAGTTGTTGCCTTCCTTTTGACTAATATTAATTGTTGCCATGTAGAGGATCATTAATTGTTATCCATATTGCTTTATATGAATTGCTTCTTTAACTTGGGCGATCATATTTCAAAGAGGGTTAGTCCATAAATAACAATTTAAGTATTATTTTAATTCAATTTTTCAAGTTAAAATACCAAGGGTTGGCCTAAAATAAATAATTAAATATTACTGCTTCATCTATGAATATTACCATTGTTTATTGGTGTCATTATTAAGATAAATTTTGTGCTTGGAAACTTTGATTTGCTTCAATAACATTACCTTGTGGTCCTTCTTTGACATCAATGACAATAATCCAACAACCATTGTCACTGCATTCTCTCCCTTGTATTTGTCACCAATTATGTTAATCAATCAAAAAAGTACCACCCCCTCTAGAGGATTTTTCTGCCTCTAAAATAGTTTCCACCTCCAATCACCCCTTTCATTACAATAACTACCACTCCTAAAAGGGTTAGCTCATCTAGGTGATCTTCCACTAGGGTTGACAAGGATCCCATCTACATGATCAATTGCATTAGAAATTTAACCAATGCTAGATCTACTAGTTATGTCGCCTCAAAGGGAAATGTATGCATGAGAACCCTACACATACTTTAGTGCACTCACATTTGTTAGAAAATGATATAAAATTTTCTCAAACTAAATGTTGCTTCATGCAAGAAAATTTCCTCTCCCAACTATTGCCCTTATTTCTTTATCCAATTATTTGTATTTAGATAATATATCAAACTTCATTCTACTACACATTATTTAGTGCTTTGCAATGAGACATGTTCTTTTCAAAATCAACATATTATTAATCCAACCATTCAAGGCCAATGCAAGAAACAACAAAGCTAGGAAAATCAACTCATCACCATTAGATCTAGTCAAGTGCATGTCCCCTGATTCAAGTATTGGAGCCAAAAAAATTACACTTCCTCAATGTTTGTTCTAACAATTGTTTCTCCCTCACCATGCCATGCACTATCCACTCATCATTAATTTCCCTATGCCACCTCGTTCGTCTAACCAAATCTTACTCTTTTGATGCATTCTTCTAACAACATCATGGCTTATCCTTCCAATGACATTGTGCATTGTCAAAGCGTTAGAGATGATTTATGCATCTTTTCCTGCACAACCCTTGAATCTACTTCCATCTTTAACTAGATTTGCAATCCTCTATGCATATTATCTTTGAAATGTCACTTCTTAACATGCCAATTTTTTGTGCATAAAGGATTACTACTCGACATTAAATACTTCAACCTTTTTAATAATCAAGAACATCTTCACATAGATAGAAAGTTACTTGAATAATAGTTTGCATATGCCAATTAGAAGTTTTGATAGAACCTTGTCCTTGGATGTATAGGTAGATACAATGAACTCCAACATATATCCTTCAACAACACTCTTCACAAAGAAATCCAACCAATATTATCATGTAATGTTCTTTGCAATCCACTATGGTTGTGTATGATAGGTCATCTTTTGATCCACTCAAATAATTGTTTTCAGAACTAACAAAGTACACTATGTATAAATCATCATATAACATTCATTCACACTTCCTCAACTTCACTCTAGCAAGATCCCCTTGTCATATGTATTCTAAGGTCTTGCATCAATCCACTCATTGATTTTTGCCTTGGTAACATTCCATTAAATAGTGCAATTGTGCCACATTAGTCATCAAGTGGTTCAACAAGAGAACAAACATGATTACTTTACAACACAAAACTTAGATTGTAGCCACATTTGAGAAACTACCTTGCAGAGACATATCAATTCGAAGACAATTCACTTAAAGTGCACAATGGATTTACATTTAGACACAATACACAACATTATATATAAACAAAAAGATATAATAAACTTATGATATGGTGCAATATGGATTTTCCATATTTATTAATCAATTATCAATGTATGATATTGATAGAATTAATGTTCATCTCATAGTACTATATACGTCAAAATCCTACTTATTTATGAGTGACTTATACATTACCAAGGGAGGTGCATTAATCATGCCACTAAGATTTACTTAGTTCTTACCTAACACACTTATCTCTATGTGGCACTTCCTATGGTAACACACAACATTATACAAAACATTATACACATTTCATTCATAACATGTTTGTTTACCAAGTATTTACACTACAAAGAATTACCACATAATTAGCTAACATATTGTCGAGAATTAGTATATATACACCTTATCAAAAATAAACTATGAATGCAATAGACTTATCAACAGTACACTATCCTTGTATACTTAATCTCCATCCTTATCATATAGTGCATGTTTTTGTTTTCAATTTGAATATTCTTACCTCATGTTATTGTCTTCTTGTACCCTTAATATTTGTCCTTTTTTTCCCTAGTTTCATTGTGGTGAGGTCAAAGAGCCCCCTTCTTGTATCATAGTAACCCATTTTTAAGAAATGAAGTTTACAACTTTAATGCCATCTCTCTCTATGTAGTAAACCAAATTTCTTGTCAATTCTCATCTTGCTATCAAATGTAATTTGTCACGTTCAATGCTTATGTAAAAAGTTGTGGGTTGATTAGTCTAGAGCCTAAACATCATTATATTGTTCTAAACTACAACATTTGGCTTGAATTGCCTCTCTAAACTATTTAGCTTGAATTATATTATTCCTACCATGCAAATGGTTGCTTTCCTATTGAAACAACCATGTAATGCTTGGAGTGGGTTCACTATAATAGGTCATAAAAATAACTCAACTTATGACTTTTTAATTTAATTTGCTTTCATCTTACTTTTTAAGAACAATGGAGATATTTACTCTTAATTTTCTTTCAAACTCTACACAAATAGAGAATTGATTTGGTATAAATATTCAATTGAGAGTTTATTTTCCTCTTGTTTGAACTTCGATACTTTTGGACTTTAACTTTTTAATTTCGTTCTTGCTCTACGTCTTCAAAAAATAAATATAGATGCATCACATATCTTCAAAAAGCCCTTCGAGTGTGTTGTACAATGGTATAACTTCTAATTACATCGAAGGCGTTCCCTCTATGAACAGTGCCCAATAGATCTTCAAGATTAATGGTTTGCAGTGTTTGAGGGGTGTGCAAGACAATTAAACAAATCTCAACCGTTCATCATTTTTTGCCATTTTTTTTACTATTTTCTGTTGTTTTTTTGTTGCTTTCCCGCCGCTATTGGTTTTTGCTCCTCCAAACTCTTCCTCGCTGGTATAGACCTTTCACTTCTCCAATTTGGCGAGCTGAACCCTGAAAATAAGGTTTTGACGACGGTTTTAGAGTATGTTTATAAAAATGAAAATTACCGCCAAGATCCTAATAATGAACACATTTAGGTTTTAACATTACAACATCCTTTATCCTACGTAGTTAAGTATATATTAGCACAATTAATATATAGTATATATTTTATAAAACAAAAAATAAATTATAAATATAATACAAATTAAAGTATATTTATTACTATATATAAATTATATTATCATTATTATATATCCCTCCCTATCTTTCTATCTCTCTATCTCTCCCCCTGTTTCTCTCCCCTCTCCATCTTTATGTATCTATCTCTAATTCTCTCTCTTTGTCTCTCTTTAACTCCCTCCCTCTCCTCTCTCTATATATCCTTATATATCTATCTCTCTATCACTTTATCTCACCATCTATATCTCTCTATCTCTCCCTCTCCCCCCTCTTCTACCTATCTCTTCTCTCTCTTCCTCCTCGACCTATCTCTCTATCTCTTCCTCTTTCTTCCTTTCTCTTCCCATATATATCCCTCTCTATCTCCCCTATCTCTCTCTCCCTCTCTCTCTAATCTCCTTATATCTCTATCTTTGTATCACTCTATCTCACCATCTCTCTCTCTCTCTCTCTCTCTAATCTCCTTATATCTCTATCTTTGTATCACTCCATCTCACCATCTCTCTCTCTCTCTCTCCCTCTCTCTCTAATCTCCTTATATCTCTATCTTTGTATCGCTCTATCTCACCATCTCTCTCTCTCTCTCTCTCTCTCTCTCTCTCTCTCTCTATCCCCTATCTATCTCTCTATCTCTACCTCTCTCTCCCTTTCTCTTCCCATATATCTTTATCTCTCTCTATCTCTCCCTACTGTCTCCCTCTTTATTTATCTATCTCCAATTCTCTTTGTTTGTCTCTCTTTGTCTCTCTCTCTCTCTCTCCCTCTCCTCTCTCTATATCTCTATCAATCTATCTCATCATCTATATCTCTTTATCTCTCCCTCTCCCTCTCCCTATATCTCTCTATCTATTTGTCTCCCTCTTCCTCTCTCCCCCTTTAACTCTAGATATGTCTCCCTCTCTCTCCCCCCTCCCTCTTCCTAGACCTTTATATCTATCTCTTTATATATCACTTCCTATCTCTATCTTTCTATCTCTCCCCCTCTCTCCCTCTCTATATATTTATCTCTTCCATATCTATCTATCCCTCTCTCCTCTCTCTTTCTCTCCCTCTCCTTGACCATCACTATCTCTATCTCCTTAACCCTCTCTCTCTCTCTCGTTCTTCCTCCCTCTATCTCTCCCTCTCTCTATCCCTCCCTCCTTATTGCAAACATAACATGAGCATGTTGGTAATGGAGCTTGATTATATTCCTGATTTAGAGGTTTTATTTCATTCATGTTTAGATCCTTGTATGTGGATGCATAATTGATGTGAAGCTATAACTTCTCCATTGAGACCTTTGTAGCATAAACAACAACATTTGCTGAATGGCCTACCAATTGACCAAAATTAGTATTAGTAAATGTATGCAAAAAATAAACCAAAATTTATCCTACTTGACCTTCCACACTACGACATATCAATTGTACACTAAGGTGCGATTGCTAGTTCTATTTTTAATTTCAAAATGTGCTTTGGTTTAACATTTGATTATATTTTTAGAAGTCGTCTTTGCTCTCGTTTATGTAAATCCATATTTTCACTACGAAGATCACATGGCTAGCTAATACTAGCATCTCTTGTTAAACGCGGGGTTGTACTTGTAAAGACTCTTTTTCGTATCTTGCGATTGTGCATGGTTCATCTTTATTTCTTCTATGTTCTTGGTGTTTAGAACCAAAATGGAAGTATTCAATTTAAGGAGATATTCAGTTGTTTGATCAATTCAAAAATTAGTTCACAAGTCAATGTGAAAAAGGAGAAATTCAGTTGTTTGATCAATTCAAGATCTTAGTTCACATGTCAATGTGAAAAAGAAAACGTGAGCCTATCAATAAATTTGTCAATTCTTAAAATCTGTCAATCAAAAGAAAGACAAAGCCAACAATGCCCTTGAATTAAAAACCCTCACTGAATATCTCAGTTTAGCATCAATGCATAAGATCAAATAATGACACCACGGAAATATTTTAGGATTTTTTTTTTTCATATTTCCCTACTTATCACAAACTTTTCAGAAATTAAATTACCAATTAGAATATTTTCCGGAAAGCATTAGCCAAACTTCTATATATAATGACCATGACGTTATTAATAATTTATATTCATCATAATTTAAAAGTTTTAATATTGAATTCTGTTTCTCCTACAATATTTATATTTCCAGCCTTTCAAGATGGAGAGATTCACCGGCTGTTCGACACTTGTTCATGAACTTCTCTTCCTTCCAAACGCTCCATGAGATACACTCACATGTTACAAATAGTACGATTGTGCAGGTGATAAAATTCAATGCCATAAAAATATGTCGAACAACTTTGATCGCAATCACATTCTCGATCATAACACATAGATAACCAATTGATTTTCACAACATGCCTCATGAAGGTTTTGTTGCTTTGATATTTGCAACTTAAGATCTGTTTGACAAGAACTCAATAAGACGTCGATCGAGCTCAAAATGTCGGGCAAGGAGACGCTACATGAAAGAAAACTAGTTAGCTAACTGCAAAATATTATATGATAAATTTCTTCAAGGTTCAGAAACCTGTCCAAAGAGTGTAAACATGCATGCAGATTCAATACGCAAGAAAGGGAGATGTATACAAAAATTAAAAAAGATTTAAGATCTAACATATTATTGCTTTTGCATGTTAATCGTAATTGATAGATGGTAGAACAAATTTCTCCAGTTTGAAGTAGAACAATATATCATGCAGCATTTGTATTAATATGTTATTTTACAAACATCGACATGCTATAGGAGTCCTTGACTAGTACTTGGGACCAGCATAGTTAATCAAACTAAAGGAAGATAGAACTAAAATAACCTTTATTGTAATTACTTAGTCTCCGCTAAAACAAAAGGTGATTTTTTCTAAGAGAGTAGGTAGAATGATAAATTTCATTGTAAGAAGAAAGCTTCTAATCCCCTAGGAGGGGTGCAACTTGGGTTTTGAAACCATTTTCAGTGATTTTGAGGTAAAACAACCTGCTTTGTTCATATTGCAAATTAAGTAGTTTATGATGATGAATGGATTTCTTTGTGCATGTTCCAGATGTTGTGAAAAGATTCCTACATAAGAGTTCAACTCAAGAAAGGGGGATTTCCTTGCCCTTAGATACCTTTTTCCAGCCTATTATTCTCAAAACGAAAAACAGATTATATCCCGAACCTTTCTCTTCTGTGCCTTGTAATCATGTTATAGACGTCATGTCCCCTGACAATCTAAAAATAGCATGTGGTTGGGTAATGTTGGCGGCATTTAATTATAATTATATTAATAATTCAATAATGCTAAAATTATGTATTTTAAAAGACATTGAGCACTTCATTAGAGAAGCGACCAAGTACTATATTGCGTGTATAAGGTGATGGTGAGGTGAAACAATGCATAACTTGTACCCAACGAATGTCTGATGTGTCTTTATAAAATTTAAAAGAAAAAACTGTCATATATAAAGCAAAAAATACTAATGCAAACCTAAATTCTGTTTGTGCTGGTCTTTCAAAGGCTTATATGCTAAAAAATCCATAGACCATGCTTCAAATCAAAGGACACTTAAAAAAATTATGCTACTACATAAAAACTTTCAGTCAGACAATGATCTCTGATCTGTGTTATGGATAGACTGAACTAGAATATAAAAAAAACTGAATTTTATCTGTTTATTTAAGATACTTGATTTCAAGAATTAATGAATGTTTCCCTCTAGGGTTTCAAGTTGCAAAAGCGAAAGCATTAAATGTCCTTGCCACAAACCATGTATATTAACCACCTCATCGAGGCTGGTGAGTGTCCAATTGGACGCAAATACTAAAGCAACAGTTTATCCTTTTATAAAAAAATTCACATGGAATATTTTCTGACATAATGAAGTCTCCATGCTAGATTTGGAAAAGCTCTAGTGTGTATTTGATTTTTCATAGATTTAGATGCTAAGGTTAGGATTAAAGAAACCCCTTCAACTATTGAGGCAGAGAGGAGGGGGGATAAAGTCTTCCTCAAAGTAAGACATTGAAGTAATGACCATGCTTCAGCTCTATTTTGGACACATTTCCAATGAATATTTGGTCTAGCTGCACTGTCAAAGTTTTTGTAGAAGGGAGAAAATGCAACACATAAGACAATGAACACCACAGATACCCTAGGAAAACCCTTCAACTCGAGGGGAAAAACCCAGCAAATATATCGTTTATATATTTAGGAGTAAGAGCAGAAATCTGCTTACAACTCAGGCCCAACACAAGGCCGAATTTGATACAAAGAATGATGGCACCTCTCCTAGATGCAAAGATACAGAATATGTTTCTCCTTGAGATTGATCTGCTGCTACAGAATGATGATCTGCTGCTCAAGTGCGAACTTCTTCAAGGAGCGAATATGGTGAATGAACTTAAGGATCAAATGGTGGATCATCACCTTGTATTTATACAAAACAATATGTCTCTTCATGTAGGTCGGCCTCCTTATTGAATAATAATAACAATTAAATGAGTCGGCCACATCAAGGAGGTCGGCCATAATAATAACAATATTAAATGTCTTTTAATGGAAGATGTGTCTCCAAGATGAAGTCGCATCTCCTCATGTCCGCCTCAATAAATGTGAGTTAATGA
Organism: Sequoiadendron giganteum; assembly: GCA_007115665.2. NCBI lineage: Eukaryota > Viridiplantae > Streptophyta > Pinopsida > Cupressales > Cupressaceae > Sequoiadendron > Sequoiadendron giganteum. Next base: position 472,856,875 of record CM021109.1, read on the forward strand.
AGCGCCTCTTCATTTGATTCTAATGTTTACAATTCAAATAGCTGTTAGGCTATAATTTGAATTGCCTTCAACAGGTCGTGCTGGTCTGGAAGTAGCAGCCTGACGCTGATTAATAACATCAACACTCCCTCTCAGCTAGGGAGGATACTTCCAGTTGTATAAGACACATCACCTCATCGTGATGTCAACCACAATGGCTACTCCCATATGTGGAAAGGAGAAATATCACCTCATCGTTATATCGACCACCATGGCTACACCCATGTGTGGAAAAGAGCATATCACCTCATCGTGATATCAACCATCATGGCTCTCCCATGTATGGCAAATGTAAATATGTGCCCATCACTCAGTCGTGATATCGTCACCTCATCGTGACATTCACCATGGCTACTCCCAGAGGTGAAAAGCACAAGTACAAGAAAATCATCACGGACTCTCTCACATGATGTTGTCATGACGTCACACACATGACATCCACCATGGCTCTCCCAGAGAGTGGAAACAAGGGCTTTCACCTTGAAACTCTCTCATAGAGAGAAATGCATTAACAAGGGCTTGCACCTCAAATCTCTCTAACAAAGAGAAATGCATTAAAGCAAATCTGAAGTTCACTAATGCTGAGACTCCTTCTTAGCTAGGGCTTCATTCTCCACAATACCAAGCTTGTCTCAAAAGTACACAAACTTTGCTCTGGCAAGAGGCTTGGTGAGAATGTCTATCGTCTGCTCATCAGTGTTGATATACTTCAATTGAATTGCTTTCCTCAATACCATATCTCTGATATAGTGGTATTTGATCTCAACATGTTTGGTTTTGTCATGAAACACTGGATTGACAGAAAGCTTCACACAACTTTGATTATCACAATGAATGACAGTCGGCTCCATCGATTGTCCAAACAATCCTGCAAGGAGCTTTCGAAGCCACATTGCTTCTCTAACTGCCACACAAGCTGCAATATACTCGGCCTCTACGGTGCTTAGTGCTACCGAAGACTGCTTCCTGCTACACCAGGAGATCATCGCAAACCCCAAACTTAAACAACACCCAGAGGTTCTCTTCCGATCAGTGACACACCCTGCTCAATTGGAATCAGTATATCCATGCAACTTCAAGTTTGCACCAGGAGAATATCTCAAGCCATATCCAACTGTGCCACACAAGTATCATAGGATATGCTTTGCTGCAACTAGATGTATTTGCCTCAGTTCACACATGAACTGACTAAGTGCACTCACTACATAGCAAATATCTAGTCTAGTATTGACTAGATACATCAAAGATCCAATCAACTACTTGTACATGGTAGGATCCACCAGATCTGAACTAGCTGCAACCTCCTTAAGCTTCTAAAAATTGGTTGCAATCCATCATACCAAATCTCTTCAAAATGATCTCATTAGGCCTCTACCATACTTCTAATCCAAGGAAGTAATGCATATATATCTAAGATCCTTTATCTCAAATTTAGAAGCTAACTCCTTGCATTTGGTAATGAAATATTTTGCTCTAGTAAGAAATAGATCATCAACATAAAGAACCAAGATTAATGCTTCGCCATCAATTACCTTGAAGTACAGGTTTGAATCAGCATCATTCTTGGAGAAGCCCAAGCCCATCAAGTATTGATCAATTCTCTCATACCAAGCACGTGGAGCCTACTTAAGACCATATAAAGCCTTCTTCAGTCTGCAAACATGAGACTCCTTCCCATGAACCTCAAAACCCTCAGGTTGCTCAATGTATACCTCTTCCTCGATCACACCATTCAAAAATGTTGTCTTCACGTCCATCTAGTGTATCTTCCATCCTCTAGATGCTGCAATAGCAATGATGGTCCTGATGGATGTATAACGAGCAATTGGAGCAAAGGTTTCCTCATAGTCTACTCCCTCTTTCTGAGAGAATCCTCTAGCCGCAAATCTAGCCTTGTACTTCTTGATGCTCCCATCAGCCGCATGCTTGATCTTGAAGAGCCACTTAGAAGATACAATTGATTTGCCTTCAGGTCTAGGTACGATGGCCCAAACATCATTCATGAGGATGGATTGATACTCCTCAACCACAACATCTTTCCATACTTGCAGACTAGTAACTTCCTCAACACTAGAAGGTTCTGACTAGATGATTTGACTCATCAAAGCAACATAGCTTGAAAACTTATGAGGTCTCTTGCTTTCTCTGAAAGTTCCTCTTGGGGCTGCAAATCTTTCTGCCTCCTGCATTGTTTGCCTAGCCCAAAGAGGTCTCTTACGACCAATCACAATGTATGTAGGCCCATTAGTAGGTTCCAAGGGCTCAATTGGATCACTATCCTCTTCTGGTTCAATAGACTCCCTCTGAATCTCCAAGTACTTACATCAACCTTCTAGCCTCCTTGTCCAGGGTTGCCTCTGTTGGTTTGATAGACTCCCTCTGAAGGTTAATTCCTCCTCTTCGAAGAAACTGATCATAGTGACAACTTGAATAGGTTCTTCGAGAGAATTTGTCTTCAGTCCCATGGCTGCAAGTTGTGTCTCCATTCTTCAACCTACAGGATGCATCAAGCTCTTTTTCTCTTGAAAGCAATCTCTTACGTTTCTTGGTCCATCCTGAAAGCATTAAGGAGAGATTACTAATAGTTCATGGAACTCAATTATCTCGAAGAGAAAAATATGAAAGCTAGAAGCATACATGTTTACTATCTCAATGTTATAGCATGAATTAATAACTACAAAAAGAAAATTCATGAACATTATTCAACATGAAATACTTATCTCATCAGAAACTCCTTAAGTGTTGCACTTAGATGCTCATCAGGTCTGCACTTATCTTTCCTGGGATCTGCTCATTATCTCTCAATAATTTTCCAGATCTTCTTCACATGAATCTTCACAGAAGTAAACTTAGAAACAAAAAAGACTCTCACATCACCTCCATTTACAACATGACACCAAACTTGAAAAACGTAAGGTATCACGAGATTCACGACAAACTTGACTTAACACTGCTTCTACAAACGATTAGACTCAGATTTTAAAAGCAATGTACTCTGTCAACACTTATGGCTCAGAAATAAAACAATCACCATGGCATAGAGAATATATACTGCTCAAGCAACTCCCACACTCTAAGGCATACAGTAACTCAGCCCATGGCCAATGCCTTTGAGGTCTGATTGCAATGCTTATCATAAGACTAGAATTATATGCTGCAGCAGTCATAAGAATATTCGAATCTTCTCCAGATGTTGTGCCCAACCCTTATACTTTATTTGACAAAAATCGATTTCTCCTAAAATCTGTGGTCTTAGTCAAATCTGATTACTTCTTCTCTTAGACCCGCTCTGATATCATGTTAGTTTTAGGATAAGAAATGAAAGCAATTAGAAAATGCAACACATAAGACAATGAACACCACAGATACCCTGGGAAAACCCTTCAAATCGAGGGGAAAAACCCAACAAATATATCGCCTATATATTTAAGAGTAAAAGCAGAAATCTGCTTACAACTCAGGCCCAACACAAGGCCGAATTTGATACAAATAATGATGGCACCTCTCCTAGATACAAAGATACAAAATATGTTTCTCCTTGAGATTGATCTGCTGCTCAAGTGCGAACTTCTTCAAGGAGCGAATATGGTGAATGAACTTAATAATCAAATGGTGGATCATCACCTTGTATTTATACAAAACAATATGTCTCTTCATGTAGGTCGGCCTCCTTATTGAATAATAATAACAACTAAATGAGTTGGCCACATCGAGGAGGTCGGCCATAATAATAACAATATTAAATGTCTTTTAATGAAAGACGTGTCTCCAAGATTGTTGAAGATAGATAGCTTCGGTCAGATATAAATGATGATTGCATTTATTCATCATCATCATTTATATCGACATCTCCAAAATCGCAAGTATATATTCAATCTGTATTTAGAGGTCATTAATTGCAGATTATTGGCATTTCATGTTTCATATAAGATCCCGATCAAGCATCATTATCGATGATCATTTTCAGATTGGATATTAATTGTTTTGTGCAAAATAAAGTCAGATCGAACTTAGTAAACATTTATGTTTATTAAGCAAACTAACATTGATTGATGATCAAGTGTTTGGTTAAGACGAAGGGGCACATCCATGAGAAACGTCCCATGAGTGGACATGCCTCCACCTCGTGGAGACATGTCCGCTCATGGGACATGTCTCCCATTTATGTATATAATGCAGATCCGATCCACAAAAGCAGACATCGAAATCAATAAATGTTCTGCTCTTGTAAATCGAATATCATAAGGAGAAATCCAAACTTGTTGAATTAATGATAGGCTTTAACAAAGATGAAGTCGCATCTCCTCATGTCGGCCTCAATAAATGTGAGTTAATGAAGCGCCTCTTCATTTGATTAAAATGTTTACAATTCAAATAGCCGTTAGGCTATAATTTGAATTGCCTTCAACAAGTCGTGCTGGTCTGGAAGTAGCAGCCCGACGCTGCTTAATAACATCAACAAAACCCACTTAGTTTTTCGCAAAATAGTGAACTTAGCACCTCATTCTAAGAAGGAAGTCTCCACAAATTGTGTGAAGCTTGGTTTATCATGTTAGTTATAATCAGCTGATAACCTCCTATTTTACATTGGTCGTGAGAGTCGAGACTTCCAACAAAATACTTTAATATTGTCTTCCATATTTGTGCAAAGTTCCCTTAAAATGCCCCTGCAATTGCATTCTAGCCAAATATACCAAACAAGAAATAAGAGAACTATTTTGTGCAAGAGATGAATATATGTCGATTCACATCATAATTTGAGCCAATTGTGCATGGCCTGGAAAAAAAATAAGAATGTACAAGGTACATCATCTACTTCATTTTTAAAATTTTATATTTAAAAAACTAAGGAGATAATGTAAAATTTAAATTTAAAATATTAGCAAAACTTTAATAAAAAATTAATAAATTAAAGTAAATTAAAAATTAATATTATTTTACTAAATTTCAACAACTTTACTTCAAAAAAGACCTAAAGATGGCTTGTGACATATGATGATTAGTCGCAAACATTTGAATTTCGTTGACCTCAATATAAATTAGTTTTTTCCATTATGCCTGGCTACTCAACTTTTGCATCATCAAGTTGAGCTAATGAATGGCACACTGCATCCAAAACATATGGTTGTATGTCACCTAAATCAATAACCAAGTTTTAGCTTTGTTCATTATAGCTTGATGAAAGTTTTGAGGTCCAAATGACTCAATGGATTTAATGAGGATGTTAGCAATAAATTTGGCATCTTTCACCTGAACCTCACGATCAACTTCCTGAAAAAAAAATGTCTCTTTAGGGAACACTGCAATAACATCAATTAATATTGGATGTTATGATCCTTGTGATCCAAAAATGTTTTATATGTAATAATGTTATGTATTAGTCATATTAATGTTATGTTAGTGTGGTTGGGTAGTTAATAGTTAAAATATTAGTTGGGTGGTTAGCTTTCTGTTGTACCCCAAATTAAAATTTTCACTACACTTAGGCATTTTGAATAAATGAGTCAAAATACTGTTAAATCTGTCAGAAAAGGTCAAAATTGGGGTTTTGCATGTCTTGCATGAGGGTCAAAAACTTAGAAATTTCAAAATCAGGCAATCTGGGTCGGTTCAAAATGATCAAACCAACAATACCCAGACTTCAGTTTTTCATCCCTAAATTTTAGGAAAATTTCTATTTTTAGCAATTTTCTAAAAATAGAACCTTTTTTTGGGTTTTTTTGGGTTTCTTACAAAACGGATACTTGTAAAATTTTCTAAAAATAGAAAGTTTGGCTGTTAGGGTTAAGACTGATTTTGATTGGTTTAAAATACTTCCTCATCAGGTTGGTGCAGTCAGAATCACAAAAAAGATCAGTTTTACTCTATTGGGTCTATTCTGCTTTTTCAGAAGCTTTTTCCGGGGATCTAAGGTCATCAATGGAGGTCAAACAACTGTCAGGTGTCAGAATCAAACGTTCGAGCATCAAACAAAGGTTGTCAACGAACAACGTGCACAAGGAATGAGAACAGGCAAAGGAAGTTTGAAAAATGAAAAAATGATAAAAAATTCTCTAAGTCTGGAGACTTCAGGCGCCCCAGTCAAGAAGAGGCGCCCATACTTCAATGCCTTAGTAAATTTTTCATTCCAGCAGTCACAGCCAAGGAAGGCACGTTTAACAAGGTAAAAAGTTGAAAAGTTCATAAATTTTTCTAACACTGCCAGCCATGGGCGCCCTAGAAGGAGAAAGGCGCCCAGCTTTTCAAGAGGCCAAAAAGCCAGAATTAGGGTTTCTGCCTCTAGGCCAATGTTGCTCAGAATCATCTCGGTTCCGCAACGAATCGGCCGACATGTTCGTCAGATCATCTAGTCATCGGCAAATACAAGACAAATAGAGGTCACAGAGATATTTTAAAGGTTGAAGACGAAGAACACTAAATAAAATCTAAGTCTGGAGAAGATGGACGCCCCTGAAGGAAATGGGCGCCCAAGCTTTTGAGGTATCAGATGACCAAATTTGCAGAAGAGTCCTCTAACATAACTTCGTTAGACTGAACCCAGCTTTCCAACGAATCCGTCAGCTCGTCCGCCAGAGTTAGCAGTTGTTAGATGTCGCAAGGCGAACAGAGGAGAAAAAGTGTGAGAAATGGCAAAGGTTGGAAGCAACAGTGAAAATCCAAAATAAAAAAACTAACTCTGGAAGCCATGGGCGCCATACCTCAAGAAGGGCGCCTAGGGTTTAGAGCCACCAGAAGTCAATTTCCGGAGACGAGGTATCCAAAAGACCCCTTCCAAAATCATCTCAACTATCCAGTGAATTCGTCAGCCAGTCAGTTTGATCAACACAGCACCCGGAATCACGAATTCATTTGAAGGTCAGAAGACGAGCATAAATTTGAATATCATGAAAATGGCTGACACTGGGGAAAATGGGCGCCCTTATCAAGGATAGGCACCTGACATTTCAAAGGGACAAATGAAGTTTTTAGCAGATGACGTCTCCAGAACCATATCGTCAGATTCGACCAGGCTCTGCAATGGAATGATCAATTCATTCGTCGGATCAATCAGGAAGCCGGGAGAAGGAGCTGAAACAGGGTTGAAAAATGGACAGAAGATGAAAATGATGGAAATTTGGCTAAGTCTGGAGAGACTGGGCGCCATACCTCAAGAATGGCGCCCAACTTCTCATGCCTCAGTTTATTTTTGAGAAGTTTCAAAATTTTCAAAAGAGAGAAAAAACACCTTTGCACAAGGCATGAGCTAAATTTAGGGTTTCATCAAATTAGGGTTTGAGAAGCTGTTTTTAAAGCAAAAACTTATTTAAGGACATCTCTATGCATTATTTTTCATATTTTCTTGCAAGTGCCTTCAAGGAGAAACAAAGCAGCAACTTCAAACCTATATTTTTTAAGATTCAAGAACCCTAACTTATTGGTTTCTCATAAAATTTCAGATCAGCAATCAAAAGGAGGCCTCATCTTTCATATTTCTTCATCAAGAACATCAAATTTGTGAAGAAGGCTAATACTATTAATTTTCAACAAGCTGATCCATTTTTGTTCAATCTTCTGGACAAATTGTTGAAGAGTTTTCTCTAAGTTGCAGCAGTTGCTTTTATTTTGCATGTCAGGGAAAACTTCAAATTCATCCATTTCTAATCTTTTGGGTCTATGCTAAACCTTCTTCTGGACAAAACCCATATCACAGTTTTTTCAGAGAAACTTGAAAATGTTGTTTTTTCAGTCAGAAGCCAGGGTTTGTAAAATCTAATCAACTGGGTTCATCCAGAATATGCTCAAGAACAATACCTGATGCCAACTTTTTTTGCTTTTTTTGGAGAAAATTAGTGTTTGCTGCTTTTTCAGTCTTCACTTCATATTTTCAAAAACGGACGATTTGGGTTGGCTTGTAACGATATTCTAATTAAAACCCATATCTCAAAAAAAATTCCAAAATTTCGTTCGTTTGACGAAAAAAAAATCAGCAAGCTAAATCTAGAAAGTTTGCTAAAACTTGTCAGAAACTAGGCGTGTTTACTGTCAATCTTTAAGTTTTGTAGAATGGAGTACACTCCCGCAGATTTCAAAACCAAATCAATGTTGTACCATGATTTCGTTGAAATGGCCGAGACAGACTTGCATCATATCAAAGCCAATGACGTCCTTTAGAAGATGCAGGCAACACCACCATCAGGCATCTTGGCCATTCGGGTCTCCTTGCAGCAACATCCATACCTTTCTCAGTACAGAGCCTAGAGTTCATAATTGCTTGCATCAAGCATTATAATCCAGCCACAAGGGAAATACAGTCAGTTGATGGAAGAATCATATGCAGCCTAAAGCCAGACATGATTGAGAAATTTTTCTCCATTCCACCATGGCCTGGAAGTGTTACCATCAACGTAGAATAATGTGAAAGGATATGGGAAGAGCATCAAGATAAGTATAGCAAGAAGATTGCACATAGGTGGCTGAAAGAGAAACACACCACATTGCCAAAGGACGTTGGAAAAGGACAGTTCAAGGACGAATTTGCTATAATAATCACTCTACTCAACCGGGTTACTGGTCAAGCAGATGCAACAAAGTTTCAGCCTTGGATGTTCTACATTATACCTCATATAATGAAGAAGACTGAGTTCTATGACTGGCCTACATTGATCAGTGATCGCCTAAACCATCAATAATTGAGTATTTCAATAGACATGCATTCCACATGGTCTCCTACCTAGTCTACTTGGTTGCCTATCAGGGTAAATTCAGAGGGTTAAATACAAAGGGTTCTCTAAATGTTCAACATGTCTACAATTATTACACTCAGTTGGAGTTCACTGTTGCATCACATCATTACAAACGGGTGAATGAAGCATTCTTAATCTACACAGTGCGAGACCTGGACAACGAGCTACATCTTTGCATCTCATCTGTTGACAGGGCTGCAATATTAGAATGGGCTGATTGGTTTATTCAGTTTGCCACCTTCACTTACCTAAGGGTGTACGGTTATTCAGGAGCTCCTCTTATGTTACCGAGGTATCCATCAGATGAGGTAGTGTGTAAGGAATTCTTCAGTCAGGTATCAAATGTTCACACTCATCTGCGTAACAAGAAGAAACCAGCCTTCAGCTTTCCTTTTGCTTTAGGTATTTACACTTGTAGATCATCTGCAGAAGCTAAACTAATGGGTAATGAGTTAGACAAATTTGGTCTCAAGCCTTTCAGCGAGAGACGATCCTATGATCCCCATGGCTTCTATGCATCTCGACTTAGTCAAAACTATGCTCATGTGCCCGCACTTGAAGACTTTTGGGCCAACTGCAGAGACGAGTATGAGGTGCGAAGAAGAAGTAACAGTAGGTTGACCCTTCATCAGATGAAAGATTGCTTATCAAAAGACATCGAGGGGTTGTCAGATGATGATGGAGATGTGATTCTCCCAGCCTATACTAGAAACCAGGTTGAACAACAACCTTTTCCACAGGTCAATTGGGCTCACAAAGAATGCAGTATAGTGGAAGAAAGAACACGACAAGTGGTAGAATACAATAAGACTTTCTTAATCCTCAAAAGAAGAGAGTCCATTCCAGTAGCAGAGCCGCCAAAGAAACATTCATCTCTTCCCTCTTCTTCAAGAGTGCAAACAAAGATGAAAGAAAAAGTTCAGTCTCAAGAGGTCACAAAGGACAGTAGATCATGTGGCTCATGTTTTTCACAATTCTAACATCTTTGATCAAAACCAAGGCTCTAATACCAAATGTTGAAATAGAGTGAACTATTTTCAGCAGCATAAACTTTATGTACAAATTTTAATGTTCATGTATTAAAAATTATATGATATGGAAATGAAAAGTGTATAAAATCAACAAACCATAGAAAAAAATTACTCAACTCTTGTAATCTCTGAATTTATGTGGAGAAACCCTTTTAGGAAAAGCCCACTACTAAAGAGAGCTATATAGTAGAAGATATGAAATCATCATAGTATGAGTATAGTATTGTCTTTAAATATAGAGAACTTCAAATTGTAAACAAAATCATTTTGATAGTAGGAATCACAAAAACAGAAAAGTAAAGGAGATTGCCTAAGTACTATTTTGTTCTTGGCCTAAAGGATGTCAGCGACTCAGCACTATAAAAGATGTTATTGGCCTAAATCAGACTTCATCTTACAGGCTTTACTAATATGCCTAATTCTCATGAACAAAAGAGCCAAAATTTTCCTTCAAAGGATCAGCTTTACTACAAAAAAGAAAGTTGCCAAAGCACTAAAGATCATATTCAAGATAATTATAATTTCAACATATTTGAAAAAATACATGTTGGAGGACTCCATTACTTGCATCAGCAGAAAGTGTTTCTTTTATGTTTTTATAAATTTGGATCATAGTATAAGCCAAAATATATTCTAAATTTCTAATGCTAAAGGAATTTCTTTCCCAAAAGATTTTGTGATGATGGCTACAGTGTGGAATTTCCTCATATTTTGTACTTCTTAAAATAAGATATCACATTGATATCATTAATAACACATACATCTTTGAAATTAACTGAAGCTAGAGAAAAATTCAAAGAGTTGCTTTTTTAACACTATCACAAGCAAGGCTTGTCCAAGACAAAATTAAAGAAATATGGAGAACAAACCTTGGTAATAGTTGGGGTCTTTGATTTTCCCTCTAAATCCATCTCTGGAATACGAGATACTTCAACGCCATTCTCAAATAAAATATAAGTTGGAAGTTGCCCCATATTAGCTGCCCAGTTGCACAACATTAGATGTAATGCATGGTAAACATTAACAATAAATATAAAAACCAAATATAGTTAATGATGGAATAACCAAAGCATTGTCTACTATAGCTACAAACCACTTTAGCATTAAAAAGGAATTTCTTATTATCCAATAATGTTCTAACTTTAAATTCTGAAACAATAGTCATGATTTTAAGGTGACAAGAATTGTGCACAAAAGGAAATAAAAATCTTCCATTAGCTTCATACCACCAAGTGTAATTCCAAACTTGGAACCAGCATTGGGGAAGCGACCCAAATCCACCAACCCAAATGAAAGATTCTTTGACGAGTACCTGATATCCAATGTTATGACATATGATAACTTAATGCAGATAGTATCAAGCGGAAAACATAGATCCTGAGATAATTACTTATATGACAAAAAAGAAATAAGTACCAGCAAGAACAGACAGAATTTGCGTCTGATATTAAAAGCATCAAAGTCTAAACTGAATGTAAGATGTACATGCAACCCTTATTCCCAAGAAAGACACAAAACATGACCCATCATACAGCAGACTAGCTGCCATCCACTCTGACAGAACTCTGTCAAAATTAACATAAACTTCGGGTCCATTTGCAATCATTTCCTTGTGACATACATCAGGGAAAGATCTGATAGAATCTGACTTGCTTGAACACAACGGGATGACCACAAAGCTCGAAATTCCACCTGCATAAAGAATTGACTTCATTTTTCATTTTTCACAGCAATAATTTAATGTATCCAATGGTTTTAATATCATAAGTTACAGAAAAAGAAATAGGTAGGATAGTAAGTTAATTATTCTCAAAGCAATTCCAACAAAAGAGGCAGTCAAACATCCTTCATTACAGACAAGTCTTAAATCTAACAATGAATACATAAAGGCCTAGTCAACAATGCTCAAAGAATAATGATTTCAACACGAGCTTCCCAAAGAATTCCACAAGTGGATAATTTTGAAAAAATGAACAAAATATACTTTAACTAAAGTTTCATTTTTAAGTATTCACCAAGGTACTCAATATTATCAGTTACAGCTATTGTACAAACATTTGACGACCGCCAAAAAGGTTCAAAAGGATACACTAGGGACACGATGTGATAGTAGAAACACAACATGCTGACTGTTTACTTTCAGCCAATATAGAGAGTTTTGGATGGTAGAAGCACTCACCAAGCAGTACATAGTAATCACACAAGCTTTTCGATGGTTTTGAATGAATCATCAAGAATTGAAATGAGCTTAAGCTCATACATTATGGATAATGGATTGGACTACCAGGTGGACATTTACTATTTCATATATCTAAATCATCAAAAACTACTAGGGGATCACAGTCCTTACCAGTTCCACCTCATACTGCTCCTAGTCAGTGATCCATTCTTTTTCTGTTGAATCTGAAATCCTGTTTCCTGAAGAATACCTGAATCTATCCATTGGAAGAACAGATGATGCTAAGTGGAGTGGGATACAGTGTAATGAAAATTAAATTCCCATTCTGAACTCAAACAGAGTGACAACAATAATATCTCATTTTGACCATCCCAACAAAGTTATGACAAGACAATACACCAAAATTAATTTCAGACTATACATGCAAAGCTTTCAGCTAGTGTGTATAACCAGAGATCGGATTAATGGTAAGGAGATCACAGTGAGTATGTTGGATGGCAGTGGAGTGAACATAAAATGTCATGTACAGCCAACATCAGGGGAGCATGGGAAAAAATGAGAAAAATTGAAAATTAAGGAAGATGGAGTATTCATTTTGTACTTGATTTGCAAAAAAATCCATCATTGTTTCCTTTGGGATTGTCAAAGATGTATTCAGGTCTGATCATACCACTGTGTATAAGCAAAAGTTTCATTCTTTTGAATCATAGAAGTGCAAGGGTTTCAATGATTGTTTGTCCTTCTATGGCTCATGTATTTACCAAATAATTGGGGAAGGGTCTGATGAAGATGCTTATGGGATTCTAACATATCTAGGCTTTTATGAGTAAAAATCACTTGGGGATAAAAATAATTATGTAGACCATACAGTAATGAGATATGTTGATGTTCTTTGCACTGGCCCAGTCAAAATTTAGCTGTACCATTGGGGGTGGAGGTGAGAGCCAGCTCTCACAAGGGGTGATCACAAAGGATGGTATCAAAAAGGGAGTTTCAAATTCCTATGAATTGTGAAGTCTTTCTTAATTGACATTATTTAGGGTGTCCTTTGTTGTGGATAACCGCAGCCTCTCTGGTTTAATTGGTGAGCTTGGAAAACATGATATGTTAATTTGTAATAACCTCCCCAGGGCTTAGCTCAAATCCCATTTTTTTTGTTTTTTGCAATCAAGCAATTCTACTATTTTTGATCATCTAGTTCTAAGAATGGGCAAGGTGAGAACATACAAAGTAAGGACAAGGACAAAGGAAAGTTAATTGAAATTGGCAGCAAGCCAACCAACGTACAAATTAAAACAATCATAAAATTGCTCTATCCAAATTGGCTCATAGTGAGTGCAAACGAAGTTGCATGAATGCCAAAATGGTGGATTAACTCACCCGGTTCCAATTCATGTTGTGCAAAGCAAAGTAAAATAGAAAATTAAAATGGGATTTGGCAGTGCTACCATCCCAAGATCTATTATAATGAAGATGTTCAGAAAAGAAAGAATCCAGATATACCTTCCGAATTATTACATGGCTTTCACTTACAATCATATTTGAATCAGTTTCAAATACATTTCTTCATTATTATAAAAATAAACATTTCATCAAACAGTTGGCATGAAACTGGAAATCATAAAATAATTACTTGAAAAGAATTTGGAGATAAACAAGTGTTGTAGTTGAATTAATCAGCTGATAAACCACTGATATTTCCAATCCAAACTGCTGATTTATTAATTTTTCCACAAGCTTGTCTTCCACATTAAAAGTCAGAAATTTGTATCCTTTATCCTCTAAGACCACTTTTAAACTGCCAATGATCATTTAGCTGTCCAGTAGGTTGTATTGCTGCAGTTTCAGACTGTTGTAGCACTTCAAATAATAATAAATCATCAAGCATTCCTTAGTAGATAGGTCTTCCCACAAGAGGTACAACTCTGACAACAGCACTCAACCACTTCAAAAATTCAATGATAGATATGATTTGCAAATATATATATATAATTTGCATTTCACACAACACCACCACACATAAAATCAAATTCACACACGACACTTATTTTTTATTTTTTAGAATATATAAATCACACCCAACATTGAATGCATACAAAATTTCAAAAACCTCTACAAACCCAAAATATTGAAAACCACAAACCACAACTAAATACCCACTAAATTTGAAACTCAATCTACAACTTTCAACACAATGGTGATTTTTGCATGAAACCACACAACCAGCTAGCAGGATTTTCATCCCTAAAACAGTATTTACCAAAGGGTTTTCGTCCTTAGGTAAATTAAAAAACAAAGTTCATTCTCAAAGCAAACAATAAAATTCAGCAGTAACCCTTTTTCTGAAGTCCCTAAATTGAAATATGTTGGGCAATTTTTTTCAATTTTTCACAACTAATTTCACCCATTAACATTAGTGAAATCATAAACCAGCTAAAGGGAACCCTTTCTCTTTCTGATCAACCCAGATCCCAATATGGGCAAGGGGTGAGCATACTCGAAAGGGGATCGTTAGCAAGAACTTGAAACTGCAATAATATAACTCTAATTAAGAATGCGCCCTAAGACACGATGTGGGAGGAGGGGCGAGCATATGGTCAGAGGATCCCTATCCACTACTGAGTAGAAAGTAACTCTAACCAAGAATGCGCCCTAAGACACGATGTGGGAGGAGGGGCGAGCATATGGTCAGAGGATCCCTATCCACTACTGAGTAGAAAGTAACTCTACCCAAGAATGCGCCCTAAGACCCAATGTGGGAGGAGGGGCGAGCATATGGTCAAAGGATCCATGATTCTTGTGACGGCTCAGCCGATCAGCAAATTGATGTTACAATGCATTACGGTAAATAACTAGGCGGCATGCCAGCCTCTTCCACTTTTTCAGTAGGTGATATAAGGAAATGAATACTGAAATAAAAGACTGAGGCAAGGCCAGTCTCTTTCACAATCGTGGGAAATACAAGTGCTTAGCAAGAAGAGAAGAATGCTGATAGTACTACTGTTCAGCTTACAATGAGATAGAATGCTTGCCAAGAACACAAGATTAGAAGTCTTTCATTACTGCAATAATGTATATGGACTCTCCAATACTCAACTTGACTTCCAAGACTCAAAACCTCACTCAAGAGACCAACTAAGTATTCTGATTTTCGACAGACCTGCAACTGAAAATGCATAACCAGCAATACAAAATCTCACTAAAATGCTTATATCTTACTCAAAACTCAACCAATCGACATGAAGTAAAATGCATAAGCTTCTAATGTTGATGGCGCCCAAGATGGAACACTGAAACCACTTCAAATGAATCATATTTATTTTGCACGGAAATCAAAGCATATCCAGAATGGTACGACCCTCAAGGAGGGGCAATTTTGCTCCACAAAATCAAAGACTTGATATTAAAATCTGATAATTGGCAAGAAGGGTCGCCCAAGTCTGCAAGACACAACCATCAACTACCCATAACCAAATAAAATTCACTCTAAGACTTTTAAGTTAAAATAACATTCAACTATAGTCAAACCAACAACTCCAAAAATAATCTAAACTCCCTAAAATCCTATGACAATGTGCTCAATCTGCTCTCAAGGATTAAGAACAACAATTTCTCAACTAGTTGCTATTTTTCAAGCAAGAAGCTAAGCCAAGCTAGGGGGTATGCATTCCCCAAGCATTCAGTCACCATTCCGGCAACATAACTTTGCAATATTCAAAAGATGATGAAGTGAAGAGAAGAGGCCTCCTTATATAGATTCAAAAAGCATCATCTAGAAGCATCTAGAAGGGCGCCCAAACCAGAGTCAAAGCATATTCAAATTTGAAGTTGACTCCTTATCTCTCCAAAGTGGCGTCCATTTCATGAAGGCAAAGATTTAACTTTTAATTTAAAATATTCTCCTCTTCAAAGTTGGCGTCCCACCTCTAAGAATAATTTTTGACCTTAGAAATATTTAAACCACCCCCTGATGAGGGGTCCACCCATGAGGTCCCCCTTTTCAGAACAACTTAAAGTCGTGAAGCTAGGCCAAGGGGTTATAACATTACAATATTAACATTATTTAATTAAAACAACTTATCTCTCTAGAAAATGCATCAAAAGGCCAAAAATAACCATACCAACTGAGCTGACTGAAGAGAGGAGCCAACTGAATTGCAACCAACAGGACCACTGCCAGAAATAGAATTTACTAAAAATAGTAAATTCAGGAAGTTACTCAGATCAACATGCTAGCTATACCATTGCGAAGCTCTCTGAAAACGCAAAAAAAAAACAACGATCAAAACTCTAGAATTCCAAGGGCAAGCCTCAGAAAAAGCTGACACAACCTCCAAGAAGATAGGAAACCCTAATTTCCACCTCTGAGTAGCCTACAGGTCTCTGGAATAGGCTAACGGCCAACTGCTAGATCACTGCTGAGAAGGGGACATTAAAGTCCTCCCTCCCCAAAATTGCTTGACCTCAAGCAATTGCAAGCTTGGATGCTGCAAAATCTCCTCATTCTCCCACGTGGCATCCTCCAAGTACTCTTTGATTGACCACCTCCTCAAAGAACATTCTCTGGAATCAATGATACCTTCTGGAACAAGAACCAACTATCCCTCCTCATCCAAGGGAGGTAAATCAGATGAAGCAACAACGTTGTGCCCAAGTACCTTCTTTAGGCGAGACACATGAAAGACATTATGAACCTTGCTGCTAGTTGGTTACTCCAACTCATATGCCACTGCTCCAACCTTTTTGATTACCCTGAATGGCCCATAGAAGCGGGGTTTGAGCTTCTCAGCTCCACTCTTCTTGAGAGTAGATTGTTTGTATGGTTGGAGACGAAGATAAACCATGTCCCCAACCTCAAAGGAACGCTCAACATGCTGCTGATCAGCGTACAACTTCTGCTGATTCTGGGCTATTTGGATGTTGTTCTTCAAGGATTTCAAAATATCTTGACTTTGTTGCAACATATCTTTGGCTTGGGGTGCTTTGCTATCACCAAACACCAAATCTGCAAAGCTAGTAGCCTCATAACCATAAAGAGCCATGAATGGGGACATCCTAATAGACATGTGATAGGATGAGTTATAGCAGTACTCCCCTAAATGAAGCTATTTTACCCAAGCCTTTTGCTGCTCTGAAACATAGTTCCTGAGATAGCCTTCCAACCACTTGTTCACAATCTTTGTTTGTCCATCGGTTTGGGGGTGATAACTAGTGCTTGGAGTGAGCACTGTACCATTCAACCTGAAAATTTCTTGCCAAAAAGTGCTTAGGAACTTGTTGTCCCTATCACTCATTCTTAGGTAAGCCATGCAACCTAAACACCTCATGAAAAAACAACTCCGCAACTTGGGCTGTTGAAAAAGAGCTAGTGATGGCAAAGAAGTGAGCAAACTTTGTTAATCTATCCACCACTACGTAGATACAATCTTTCCCTTGAGAAGTTTGGAGTGCTCCCAAAATGTCGAGTTCGCACACAGAAAGTACTGTTGTGCATGTCTTGGCTTAGGAACTTTCTACCACTATCAAAATTTATTTTCAAGAAAGCTAGTGCTTTCCAAGAATGTTGGAGTGGATCAAGAAAAGGGGCATTACACAACTATCCCACTCTAGCAACATAGATCAAAAGATGTGAACTGCAAAAGAATAGAGACTTCGCGATGTGAGTTAGTCTTAAATCTTGTCCATTTTGTTACATCCCCTCTGACTCAAACATGTTAATGACAATGGAATTATGGTCGTTATGTTAGTTGCAAGTAATTGCTTCCATATGAATGTGAAATTGAGAATAAAATAGATGTTTCATTTGTCGTAACTATAATGTTAACTATCTTTTATTTTGCAAGTGAATTTAATGTCCATGTGAAATTGAATGAGATCAGGAGATTAAATTTAAATGCATATTTATATAAACGTTGAGAATGAACTAACCGTAATCTTTGTCAATGGATGCAGGATTGTCGCCGCCATGAGAGAAAGGGAAATATCATCAGGGAGAGGACATGGTTAACAATGGATCTATTTTATCGTCTACCTTGAGTTGGTGTATGACAAGTTCGAAGTCGTAACTTGGCCAAAAGTAATTAAATATAATTAATGATATACCAGTCAATTTTAAATTTATATATATATATATATCGATAATCACCTTTTAAGGAGATTGCAAATGGTTATTAATTATCAAATCAAATTATTGATATAATTAAAATCTTTATTAATAAATATTCTCTGGAGGGTTGAGCGAAACAATTCTTGTCATATTTATATAATTTATGCAAAGGCTAATTAATAATAATGGATAAAAGTCCAAGGCCATCGATCAAATATGAAAATATAAATGATTGGCTTTGGAACCGGAAATTAAAGAATTATAGGAGAATCGTCGAAGTTTAAGGAAGTGATTCTTTTCGTCATCTCTCTTTCGAGCTCTGGAAGAAACGGCCATGTTGGAAGCCAAGAAGTCTTGGAACGGAGGTTTCTAGGAGAATTCACATTTTAATCTAGAGGCTTTTCTTTCTTCTCTCTCTCTTTCTCTCTTCTCACGGCATCTACTCTGCCCGGACTCGTCATTTTTATTCCATCGGTTTTCCAGGGGGAAGGATAGTCGTTTATTCCTAAGACGTAAATCTTCTGGTTTCAGCCTTCATTCGTCACTTACATTTACCCGTAGAGTCATTCCATCTTTCTCTCCGTTCTTCTTGTCTCCATACCTATCGACGTCTTCTTCAGATGGCGATCTTAGTAATCCCTGTTGAAACGGATTATGTTTGAGAGCTGAAATTAATTTGTTTCTTCAAATTTTCGGAAGGAGGTTCCTATTACCTAAGTTCGTCGTCTTTATGATTCTTGGTCGGGAAGATTACGGAGGCTTTGTAGTTTAATCCTGCTCTTCAGAGGATTAGAGAGTTTGATTCTTTACGAGTTGATGAATCTTCTTTTCAGGCAAGTAAAGCGTATAACATATCAATGTTTATGCATCGATGAATCCATTGTGTTGAGCACCTAATGAATAGAAAAGGAAAATGCTTTTGTCTTCTCGTTTTTCTGGAAGTTAAAGAAATTGGATATTATATTGTCTTTAGGGGATGGTCTGCTTGAAGATCTTTCCATATGAGAACCTGGACCTCTTATTTTTCTTGCAATCGAAATATCACCGTCAATAATACATTTATGTTTCAGGTTACAAAGTAAACTTTTGAAAATGACCTAATAAATTTATTCTGTTTGGTTCAGTTGGAAACATCTCCTTTTTCACTCTCTAATTAAAAGCTTGTCCTGAGCTAACCCTCTGCTTACTCGATTCCTTTGGGGTATGGATAAAGGTTAAAGTCTCATAATACCTCAATGCCTATTTTTTGGTCTCTTTTATATGTATAAAACTTTAAGGTTAAGACTTAACCTTGAGCCAAGAGTTAATGGCAAACAAACCAGTCATTGCAATTTAACTGGAGACCGAATTAAGAAGTTGAATGATTAGACCTATAAGTCCATTTAATTGAATAAGTTGTTCAGTACATAAGAGCTCAATTGATAACAACCTCTGTCTAGAAAGGTCAGTTAGTTTTAAAAGAAGTGATAGATGTTGAGCTGAGATTCTCTCTCTCTCTCTCTCTCTCTCTCTCTTATAAATAGATGCATAATGATATTAGCTTAACCTTAAATAAGAGAAAGATTTTGAATCTGGGTTTGGTTGAACCATTCTAAAATTATCTAAAGAACTTGATCTATCTGGTTAAACTGAATTTTTCTCCTCTCTAATTAAATGCTGATTTAGAGCACCTTCTTGCTCGCCGAGTCTATTAAGGGATATATAAGAGAGACTTAAAAATCTTCTATGCCAATGAATCTCTTTTAATATTTAAGAAACTTGATGGTTAAGGTGTAACCTCGAACCAAAGGAAATGACAAACAAACTTGCTAATGTAAAATGTGACCTTGATCTAAGTATTATCTAGTCGAGCAAGGGTGAGAGTGTTGACGGCACAATAGTGCCAGTAATATTAAAATCCTTGGCCAAGGTACAATGCTAGATTCAGCATCTGTCAGCTATCAAGTACCGGATATACCACTGATCAGAGTGACCTTTCTAGTTGGGAGGTACACTTAGTAAGGTCAATCAGGAGATATAGGTCCTTGACACCAGGCTCAGAGGCATGATGATAATTTGATCCATGCTGATTATCCTCGTGAAGGGACGGGTTCTTCAGTTGAAGAAACTCGGGGGACCAGCAGGTCTTGGTTGGGCGGAAAAGCCCTTGATGATGTTTCTCTTTCTCTCAATGATAAAGTTGTTCAAGCAACTCATCATGATGGTGTTGTCAAATTGTAATTCCAGGTATATGCTTTCGTCAATTTAAGATTACTAATAATGCTGCAATAAATGATATTTCCTTAAGTCAATTATTTGTATGTAAAAGACTACAATTGAGACAGTTACTTGATCCATTCAGTTGAAAAGGTCTAAAATTAGTTAATGAATATAAAGAAATTATTTCTTCCCTCAGTCCGTTAAATGGTTAAATGGAAATCCTAGATGGATTAGTTAGTTAGCTTACCTTTTCTTAAACCCTAGAATGATAGCTATACATTTGCTTCATAGCTGTAGTAATTGTTTGTTACTTCTTGGAAGCAAAGAAAAGTAGTTATTATCTTTCTGTAATTTTATGTTATATTTTACAGTTACTAGTTTTCCTTTCAGTTGGAAATGAAAGTTTAAAAGTTAGTTGATGAGTTGAATGATGTAACGACATCAAAGTTTATTTTCTTTTCCATTTAATTGCAAAGGTAACCCTAGCTTGACAGTTATTTACTTAATGATCTTCCGTGAATCGGTTGGTGGAAACAGTTAGTTGTTCTTGTCAACTAGAACCAGAAACTTAGATGTTAGTTAAAATTTAAATTGCTTCAGTTGAGATCATATTGGGAACTCTTGAAAGAAAACAGGTTAGTTATTTCCCGCAGAAAATTGGTAGTTGATAACAAAGGATGAGTTTGGGTTGTTACACATTTAAAGATTTGCGATGCAAGCTCTTGTTGTGTAGTAGACCAAGATTGAAATTTTTCTACAACTTTGTACCATATTGTTTGAGACAATTGCCACAAGAGGAAGAGGTAGTCAATGGTTTCATTGCTCGCACCAAAATTGAATGATCAATGGGCCCATTATGGCACTTCTTTTGTAACACACTGGGCATGAATTTTGAGGTTTATCAATAATCAAAGGAATCGATAAGTAGGAGGTATTTTCCACAGCATGTCAAATTGTGATATTGCTATCAGGATTCAACCGTGTAGTTTTACGAGTCAAACTCATTGACTCGTGTTTCATGAGTAGTGGTTCACAAGAACCCATCTCTCATGATAACGAATGGTCCACTTTGTTGTACCCCAAATTAAAAAATTTGCTACACTTAGGCATTATGAAGAAATGAGTTAAAGTCTTGTTAAAATCTGTTAAAAAGGTCAAAATTGGGGTTTTGCATGTCTTGCATGGGGGTCAAAAACTTGAAATTTTCAAAATCTGACAATCTAGGTCGGTTTAGAATGACCAAATCAACAAAACCCATATTTTAGTTTCTTAACCCTAGATTTTAGGAAAATTTCTATTTTTAGCAATTTTCTAAAAATAGAAACTTTTTTTTGGGTTTCTTTCGAAATGGATACTGGCAAA
Source organism: Sequoiadendron giganteum (assembly GCA_007115665.2). NCBI lineage: Eukaryota > Viridiplantae > Streptophyta > Pinopsida > Cupressales > Cupressaceae > Sequoiadendron > Sequoiadendron giganteum. The sequence goes on from CM021109.1 coordinate 472,878,514, forward strand.
ATTTTCTAAAAATAGAAAGTTTGGCTTCTACGGTTAAGACTGATTTTGATTGGCTCAAAATACTTCCTCATCAGGCTGGTGCAATCAGAATCACAAAAAGATCAATTTTGCCCTAGTGGGTCTATTATGCTTTTTTCGGAGATCCAAGGTCATCAATGGAGGTCAATCAGCTGCCAAGTGCCAGAGTCCGACATTCAAGCATTGAACAAAAGCTGCTAATGATGAACGTGCACGAAGAACGAGGAACGGAGAAGGGAAGCTATCAAAGTTGAAAAATGAGAATTTTTGGCTAAGTCGCCCCTGTCAAGGATAGGCGCCTAAACCTTCATGCCTTAGAATATTTTTCATCTCCGGCAGCAGAGCAAAGGGAAACGTGCCAAACGAAGGAGAAATTTGAAAATCTCGAAAAAAATTCTAAGTTTGCCAGCCATGGGTGCCCCTGGAGAAGATAGGCGCCCAACTTTTCAAGGCATCAGATGATGAAATTAGGGTTTGTGTTCCTAGGCAGTGTTGTTCAATTTCCTGTCAACTTCGTAGCAGATGTCTTCGTCAGCTCATCAAGTCACTCAGCCACCGGCAAACTCAGATTGAACAAAGGCCATGACAAGAGGTTTTCAAACTTCAAGGTGAAAACAGATAAAAAATGGTTTAAGTCTAGTAGCCATGGGTGCCCCAGAAGGAGAAGGGCGCCTAAGTTTTTCAGGTGTCAAATGAATGAATTTGCAGAAGACGCCTCTAACATGACTTCTTCCAACTTGATCCAGCTTTCCAATGAAATCATCAGCACGTTCGGCGGAGCTGGCAGTCGTCAAATGTCGAGGGTTGAATGGAGGAGAAAACATGAGTGAAACGATAGAAGTCAAGCAAGGATGAAAAACTTCAAAGAAAATTTAACTCTAGTAAATATAGGCGCCTCCAGTCAAGAAGGGCACCCAAGCTTTTGAAGCTTTAAATCAACTTTGTCAAAGATGCAGTATCCAAGAGACCCCCTCCAATTTCTTCTCAGCTATCCAGTGAACCTAATAGCCAGTTGATTTGATCAGTTTAGCTCCCGAAATCATGAATTCATCTGAAGGTCAGAAAACAAACAAGAGCTTGAAGCTCATAAAAATGGCTAACACTGGTAGAGATGGGCGCCCTTGGAGGAAATAGGCACCTGACATTTTGAAGGGTCAAATGATGTTTTTGCTAAAAGTTGTCTCCAAAACAATATTGTCAGATTCAATCAGGCTCCAAGATGAAACATTCAACTCGTTTGTCGGATCAATCTGGAGGCCAGAAATCAAGATCAAACAAAGGTTGAAAATCGAGGAAAAGTTGAAAGTAATGGAAAAATGGCTAAGTCTGAAAGAGATAGGCGCCTCTAGCCAAGAAGGGCGCCCAAACTCTCATGCCTTAGTCAATTTTTTGAAAATTTCAAATTTTCAAATGAAGAACAAACGTCCACATTCAATGCACAAGTTTGAGTTAGGGTTTTGAAGAGTTAGGGCAAAAAACGTTGTTTCTCTCAAGATAGAACTTATTTAAGGTGCCTTTGTATTTCATTTTTCATATTTTCTTGCAAGTGGCGTCCAAGGAGAGGTAGAGCAGCAATTTAAACTTCTCTTTTCAAGATTCAAGAACTCAAACTTGCTGGTTTTTCAAAGAATTTTCAGACCAGCACACAAGGAGGCTTGTTTTTTCATGCTTTTTCATCCAAAACATCAATTGTTTGAAGAAAGGAGGTCATTGTTCTCAATTTTCAGCGAGTTGGATTATACTAGTTCTATCTTCTGGATATTGTTTGAAGAACTTTTTCAAAGTTGCAGCAGCTGCTTTTTCTTTGCATGTCAGAGAAAACTTCAAAGATTTTCAACTTCTAATCTTCTGGGTCTTTCTTAAACATTCTTCTTGACATAACCCATATCACAACTTTTACAGAGAAATTTCAAGTGGTTTTTTTTTCAGTTAGACTTCAAGGTTTTCAAGATCTGATCAACTGGGTTCATCCAGAATGTGCCTCTGAACAAAACCTAGGTGCTAGCTTTTTCATGTTTTTTCAGAGGAAATTAGGGTTTGCTGCTTTTTCAGTCTACACTCAAAATTTTCGAAAACGGACGATCTGGGTTTTGCTTGTAACGAAATTCTGAACAAAACCCATATCTCAAAATAATTTTCAAAAAATTCATCCATTTGATGAAGAAAATCAGCAAGCTAAAAAATAGAAAGCGTGCAAAAACTTGTCTGAATATAGGCGAATTTACAGTCAATCTTCAAGTTTTTTAGCATGGATTACTCTCCCATCAAATTCAAAACCATACAAGTGTAGTATTATAATTATTTGAACGAACAATGTTGGGAAGTGTTTTTCAGTACCATCATGGACATAAAACGTCATCATCTCAGTTGAAGAATGTGAAAAGGAGTGGTATGAGCGAAAGAGCAAGTATTGGAAAAAGTTGTACAATACTCTTCCATGGGAGAATCAAGAGAAGTGTCCAAAGCACAAAGTTGCAGAGCCGCAAAGATTCAATTAGTGGGTCATCTTTTGGGGCAACGATGTTTTCCAAGAATAGAACTCATAAAGAAGTTGAAGATGTCAAAGATTCTCTAAGTTTGATTGCAAATGAGGAGAAGATCTTAGAAAAGCGGCATATGGCTATAGATAGTATCAACGCCCCTAATAGAGAGGCAGTTTCCCGCTTTTTGGTGAATGTGATAGAGATTTAAAGCAGCAATCTTCTAGAAGCTTTCTCCAAGTTTTCTTTCCATTCTTATCCACTCTTTTGAGAAGAGAAAGAAAACAAATGTAATGAGTTGGCATTTCCTATTTTACATGCTTTCTGAGTTGTAGATGTTTATCTTCTTTTAGTTTTAGAAATAAAACTTGTGAGTTGGCAAGCATTAGTTGTAAAAGCAAGGAGATTTTAGGGTTCCCTACTCCTCTACTTAGTTATAAATAAAAGCAATTTTTGCTCATTTTTCTTTAACCGTGCTTGTGATAACAAATTATTGAGCCTATGCCTTCAAGTTTGTTATTGATTAGTTTCAGTTCACTTTGTGTTAAGAGCAAGTTTGCATGCCTCTTTTAGCTACAAATCCTTGTTTAGTGCATGTGTCTTGTGTCAAGTGTTGATCTAGTTTAATCGCATGTTGCATGTATTTTGCTACAACTTGCTGTCCCAGAATTGTAATCTCTTTTGCCTAAAGTTTGAGGAAATAAAGTCTTGTGCTTGCTTTGCTGCCCCGATATAAAGTCTCATATTTCCGTTTATTGTGTTTTGCTTATATGATCTCCTTTTCGCATTGCATTGAAATTCAGTAGATGTATGTTGGAAGAAGGTTTATCTAAGCATCTGTGTCAGAGAATCAAATCATGTTCATTTCTAAAGTCTCTTGCTCTGCGTTTTCTTGAGAAGTTAGAAACGTCTTTAGCATAAGTTAGTTGTAGGTGATAGTTTTTATTGAAGAGAAAACCTCAACTGCAGCGTTAAGAGTTCTATAACCTTGTGTTCTTGCAGCTGAAACAAAAAGATAGGCAAATTAGCTCTAGTTTACTTTCTTTTAGCAAACTCGGCAAAAGAGGGAGCTTCCCCTCCGAATTTGAAGAGCAGTTTACTGCACATAGCTGTCCGTTTCCAAACCGCATTCCAAAGGTGCGATTTGAAACGCCAACACACTTAGCACTCATTACATCTAGGTGATGCTTACAGAGGTGAAGCACTGGGCCTTCTCGGGAGGTCACCCATCCAAGTATTACTCCAACTTAAGTGTACTTAACCATAGAGTTTTTCTCTAAGGTTAAGCCCACTTAGCTTGCAACCCCATATGCAAAACCTTTAGCAAGTGTTGTGCCTTATGAACCATTCATTATAGAGCCCCTTTAGCTCAATTGATAAGTAGGAGGTATTTTCCACAGAGTGTCAAATTGTGATATTGCTATCAAGATTCAACCATGTAGTTTTACGAGTCAAACTCATTGACCCATGTTTCATGAGTGGTGATTCACAAGAACCCATATCTCATGATAACGAATGGGATTAACCTTGGAGAAAAACTATGGTTAAAGCACGCTTGAGTTGGAGTAGAACTAGGATGGGTGACCTCCTGGGAAGGCCCAGTGCTTCACCTTTGTGAACATCACCTAGATGCAATGAGTGCTAAGTGGACCATTCGTTATCATGAGGGGTTCTTGTGAACCACTTCTCATGAAACATGGGGTCAATGAGTTTGACTCGTAAAACTACGCAGTTGAATCCTGATAGCAATATCACAATTTGACATGTCGTGGAAAACACCTCCTACTTATCAATTGATGAGCTAAAGGGGCCCTATAATGAATAGTTCATAAGGCACAACAGTTGCTAAAGGTTTTGCAAATGAGGTTGCAAGCTAAGTGGGCTTAACCTTGGAGAAAAACTTTGTGGTTAAGCAAGCTTGAGTTGGAGTAGTACTGGGATGGGTTATCTCCCAAAAAGGCCCAATACTTCACCTTTGTGAGCATCACCTAGATGCAATGAGTTCTAAGTGGACCATTTGTTATCATGAGAGATGGGTTCTTGTGAACCACTACTCATGAAACATTGGTCAATGAGTTTGACTCGTAAAACTACACGGTTGAATCTTGATAGCAATATCACAATCAAAGGAATCCCTTTGTTCTTATCAAAACACTATCTTGCTAGATTTTCATCCACTTTAAGGAATCAATTTGTTGCAACCAATGAGAATAATGCATGCCTCACGCACTCCATGAATCTGACTTTCCCCATATTAATTTGTTTGGATAACCTACAAGTTGTTCTTGAACCTTACCTAGTTCAACTTGCAATTAGTCAAAATCTTGTAGATAAATGTGTCGAGATATTTAAAATACACACAAATTAAATTTATTATCTAGATTAACATATTGACTAGCTTTAATAGACTCACATAGGTGAAATTCTCTTTCATTTCTATCATCACCTGAAAAGTATCCAGAAAGGGATCTTGATGCAGGAGCATCTAGGGGTACTAGCAATCTTGTGTCACCAAAAATATTTTTATTTGCTTTGTTTGATTTTATTCAGGGCTTAGGTGATAGAAAATAATATTTTTCCATTTGCAACATTGTAAATTCACATGGGGTGAAAATGAATGTAAATTTGATGAGAAATTACCCTCCGGTAACTCGGTAACTGTAATTTGTAAAGGGATAAGTCTTTGGGCGTCCCACCTTTGGAGGAAGTCAAAAGGGGTCATAAATGTATGTACATGTGTCATATTTTTTCATAAAGTGGGCTGCCAAAGGAATATTGCATGTTGCTTGCATGTCTTTGCATGCAACAACCATTATGATAGGCTGTAAGGAATCTATAAGAGGTGTAAGTTGTCATAGCATCTCAAATTGGATTGGTCAAGAGTCTAGGCGCCCAAAAGAGGTTGACATGCAATGTGCCACATGTCTTATGGCAGATTTTCAAATTCCCAAGGAGGGGCATACTTTCTTCAAGGTGGTTTTAGTTGATGGTTTTTGGAAAAACCAAGTGTGGTTTTCTTCTTCCACTTTCTCTATTAATTCATGCCTTCTCATTTGGAGAGGTGGGGGGGGCTTGGAGAAGTGAAGATTAGCATACCCAGATGCTGTCAGAATGAAGCTAGATTGCTGAAGACATATTTGTTGCAGGTGTTGCATGTAGGATTGAAGAGGAGTCCATGAGCTTCAGTTTGATGTAACCATTTTATGATTTATGAAAATAAGAATGTTGCTGATTTTATTTCTTTAAATCTGAAATTTAATGGCATTTTGCAGCCATCTTGCAAATCTCTTTGTATGTGTTTGATTTCAGATTTGTAAAGAGAATCTTCCTTCATCAGTGGTATTAGAGCAGGAGTTCTTGAGTGTGCAGGCAGAAGCGCCGATTGGAGGTAGTTTGCACTAGGACCTGGGGGTGGAGAGCGTGTGGATTTTGTTTGTAGGTGGATGTGTAACCTGCAAGAAGACATTTTTTTTAAGGGTTTGAGGAACTAAGGTTCCTATGGTTGTAAACAGATCACCAAAGGAGGCAGTTTACAATAATATTGGTGAATATTGGAAGAAGGTTTTGTAAACAAATCGCCAAAGGAGGCAATTTACATAAGTAAAACTTGAGGATTTGAAGATTTGTGTTGAGGCTTTGTGAGGCTTTGAAAATAGAAAAGAGAAAGAAGAAAATGACTTTTGTCATTGGATGGATTTTGAGGATTCCTAGATTTGAGAAAATCAGAGAAAGAATTAGAGAGAAAGAGCAAGAAGAAATAAGAGTCGAGATGATAGAATTGTAGCAACAAGTGGATGAATAAAAAAAAGAGGTTGAAAGGACCAAACGAGAAAAGAGAAGAATTGAAGGTAATTTTTATTATCCTTCTAATGATATTTTTATTGCAAGAAAGAAGGAAGATGCAGTAGGGTGTCAAACAAGTGGCACAGAGGAACAAGAAAATGATGAATGTGAAGAAATCCATGAACCTGAATCTAAGGGATGCTTATTGGAAGACATGAAGGATGAAATTACAGAGGTTGCAGCAGCAACAAAAGAGATGAAAGAAAAGGAGGACATTGAAAAAGAGGAAATTTATATTGCAGCGTTAAGTCCTTTAGAGGACACAAAGACAGTGATGATAGTGAGTAGCGAAGGTGAAATTTTTGCAGCTGAAAGTGAAAGAATAAAAATTGCAGTAGTTGAGAATGTTGTAGTTAAAACAAAGTATGCAGTGATGTATGAGGATCCAGTGTTTGATGAGGAACCTGATGAAGACAAAGAGTTTCTTGAGGAAGAGATCGTAGAGATAGAGAAGTTGTCCAATGCAACAACAAAGATAGTAGCATTCAGCAATGAGGAAGAAGATGTTGTGACAGAAAAATTCATCAAGGTAAAATCATATTTTAATGTATGTTTTGATGAGGATAATAATGTAGAAATGGATAAATTTGTTGCAGCAATGAATCAGAAGGTAAAAAAGGAGTTTAATAAAGAGATTTGTCTGAATGGCAATTTGTTGCAGGATAGAAAGGATGAATATTTTGATTGTGTTACTGACTTTGAAATGGATGCAGAAGAGGGAGATGGAAATGATGAATATCTTGATTGTGTTACTGATATTGAATTTGCAGCACTGGTTATGGTACAAGGAAGTGACATAGTTGCATGTTTTCTAGAAGGCGTGAAAGAAGAAAATAAAGTTCAAGATGAAATAGGTGATGAAAAGGTAAATTCAAATTTCATTGAATTTGAGAATAATTATTTTCATGTTGAAATGGACGAGTTAGTGAATTCATATGAGATGGTTCAGTCAGAGTTTGTTATAGATGATTGGTATGCAGAGAAGGATTTGTTTGGTGTTGCAAAGTTAAGTGCAGAAGCAAATTGGTCGAGGTGGACGGACTATGGTGGGTTGAATCCCACAAGATCAGAGAGGAGTGCAGTATACACTTGGAGGAGGTGGTCGGTTTATGGTGGAATTGATTCCACATTCAATAGGTTAAGTGAAGAGCAGAGTTGTCAGAGAAGGAAGCTTGTTCCAATTAAGTGTTGGAAGAGGAGGAAGAAGAATCAATTGCAGATACAAAATTCAGTGATGGAGTTTGCTAAGAATTGCTTGCAATCCAAAAGGGTGGTACTACCACTCAACTCCATTTTGTGAATCCATATTCACAAAAAAATTCCTACCCCGGGTGTCTAATGCAAGAGCATCTAGGTGTACTAGCAATCCTGTGTCGCCAAAAATATTTTATTTTGCTTTGTTTGATTTTATTCAAGGTTTAGGTGATAGAAAATAATATTTTTCTATTTGCAACATTGTAAATTCCCACGGGGTGAAAATGAATGTAAATTTGATGAGAAATTACTGTAATTTGTAAAGGGATAAGTCTTTGGGCATCCCACCTTTGGAGGAGGTCAAAAGGGGTCATAAATGTATGTACATGTGTCATTTTTGTCATAAAGTGGGCTACCAAAGGAATATTGCATGCTGCTTGCATGTCTTTGCATGCAACAACTGTTATGACAAGCTGTAAGGAATCTATAAGAGGTGTAAGTTGTCATAGCATCTCAAATTGGATTGGTCAAGAGTCTAGGCGCCCAAGAGAGGTTGACATGCAATGTGCCACATGTCTTATGGCAGATTTTCAAATTCCCAAAGAGGAGTGTACTTTCTTCAAGGTGGTTTTAGTTGATGGTTTTTGGAAAAACCAAGTGTGGTTTTCTTCTTCCACTTTCTCTATTAATTCATGACTTCTCATTTGGAGAGGGGGGGGGCTTGGAGAAGTGAAGATTAGCATACCCAGATGCTGTCGGAATGAAGTTAGATTGTTGAAGACATATTTGTTGCAGGTGTTCATGTAGGATTGAAGAGGAGCCCATGAGCTTCAATTTGATGTAACCATTTTATGATTTATGAAAATAAGAACATTGCTGATTTTATTTCTTTAAATCTGAAATTTAATGGCATTTTGCAGCCATCTTGTAAGTCTCTTTGTATGTGTTTGATTTCAGATTTGTAAGGGGAGTCTTCCTTCATCAGATGTCCATCCCTTTCATCTTCCCAAAATAAAGTACATTAGCCATCATCCAATCCCATGGAATCCCTCAATACAGCAGTTGTAACCCATTTTTCACATGCTTACATATAATGAACTCATTAATAGCCCAATTTCCCAAAATGGGTGTGCATATTTCATGATTGATACTTTGTATCATGGTAGTTAAGGCTTAGCATGAAGCTTCTATGCTAGCCTCACAGAAAAAGCATTATTAAAAAGGCAAACTTGTTTAAGGCTTGAAACTGCATTGACCTTGGATTTTGTTATATTATCCCATGCTATGATGGTAAACATGTGTGTTTGTTCCATGCCAATGAAAATTCATGTTAATTTTATTGAGGTTGTCCATCAATCCAATGAGTAGAAGGAGAGATAAATATAGTGGCATGATCTATAAAACAGACAGGGTTTTTAGAACTATGGAAAAAATATATATGTTCACCTAAGAGTTAATTTTGTGGCTAATATTAGTAAACAAAACCAACCAAAGTGTAGCATAGGATGGCTTCAAGTGGAGTGGGAATCCTAGATAAACATTTGGGCAATGGTCATCTTGAAAATCCAAAATGTAGATGATGGCAAGAGGTTGCCATACTATTTAGCACACCCAAAATATTTCAAGCACAATGTGACAAGGTGCTTATGATTCATCAAGGACTAGTTGCTAAAGCAAGGTTGGGCAAGGTGGGAATCATAAACTTTTTGTGCACTTAATGTAGGCAATGGTAGACAATTGAGCACATCTTATGGAGGTGCTTCACATGTAAGTTCTCTTGGGCTTGGCTTCATGATCAATTTTGTTTCCTCTTTATTGCTCTTCTATCCTAGCAAAAATGCTCTACTTGGAAAATCTTCGATGATTAGGTGTAACACCAAAAGTGTTTGGCAAAGAAGTCCATTCGGTTTCTATTAGTTCTCATGGAAAATGCTAGGCAAATCTATCTTAGTGGACATTTCTTCCTCCCTCATACTATTATAATAAGTTAATCTAAGCTTCAAGTTCATTTTCATAATATAAGATGCATTTTTCAAAAAATATCTAGTATCCTCAATATATTTTGGCATTCTTTATGGGTACTAACAAAATAACCTTTGGACTTATTGTATTAACTTGCTGACCCAACTACATTTTGAATGATTGAAAAAAACTTAAGTTAATGGTTTGCCCAAGGTAACCCCTGGGTCTCGGTTCGGTCTGACCCGGGTTCGGGGTCAGTCCCCTATGGGTTTGGATAGGGTCTGACCCACAAACTGTAGGTCCAGTGTTGCCGAACCTAGGTAGACCTGAGCCGACTTTGGGCAACTCATGTGCCCGGCGGCATAATTTTATATTTTTTTTACTTTAAAAAACCTAATTTGCTCCCCTAACCGTAGAATGTGAGATAAAAAATCTCATATGAAAAAAACAAACTCATTTTTCATAATGCAAATGAAAAACAAAAAAATCCTCCATTTCTGAACTTATTTTCTTGCTTGCCATTACACAGATAGAGTTGAAGATTGATTGTTGAACACTCCAAACTGGTGGTTGTGTTATTCCTCTGCATTTATAAGTGTTCGTTTGTTGTCAAGAAGGTTGTAGAGGAAAATTTCTTCAAAAGAGGTAGGTTTTTTGAAGTTTTTGGTTTTTTTTTTACATTTTTTTTTACAAATAAACTCTCTTGTTTTGTTTTGAAGTTTTTGGTTGGTTTTCATTATTCTAGTATCTATAACACATGCTTAATTTTCTAAAATGAATTAACTATTAAGTTGTATTTATATATTAAAATATTTTTGTTTTCAAATTTTATTTGTTTCAATTCTTAGAATGTGTTATTTATTGAACTCGTTGCCTTAGGTATTACAACGGTAACCTTTTCTAGCTCTGCAAGCCAATCTCGCTTCAAAATAGACCCAAACTCTCCCCTTTGGAAATATGTTGAAATGGTACAACTTCCAAGTGGTGGAGGTTATGTTTGGTTTTGTGGTCAATGTGAAGTTAAATATTCGAGCTCATACAATTGAGTGAAAGGCCATTTGTGCAAGATCCCTGGACTAGTCATCAAATTTTGTCCAAGTGAAGATGGTAAAGGAATTCCAGAAATACACGTATTGGCATATATTGAAGAGCAAGAAAAAGCAAACCAAGCACTAGGTCGTAGATCAAATCATCCTTTGTTAAAGAAAGGATCTCAAGGGATGAAGCCCACTACATAGTCTTCTCATTTTCAACCTACGGAGAGCCATCCATTTATGTCCATACTTGAAGAGCAACTTGTGGCCTCTACACATAAGAGATTAAAGGGACCATTGGAAATGGCATTTTAGAATGAGGCTAGAGAGATTGTAGATCAAGGAATAGCAAGATTTGTCTATGCGAATGGATTGGCATTCAATGTTGTTTGTTCACTGCATTGGCAAAAAATGGTGAAATCAATTAATGAGGCTCCAAAAGGGTATAACGGCCCGAGTTTTGAGAAATTACATAGAACCTTATTAGATAAAGAGGTGAAATTTGTAGAGGACTCCTTGAAGCACATAAGGGATTCGTGGGTCAAAACAAGGGTGTCCATTGTTTCTGATAGATGGAAAGATGCAAAAAATGTAATGTCCCCTTTTCAGTGATGACCTCGTTGTGGACTGATAGTCTATTTCAAGAAATCTATAGGCTATTCAGATGAGCAAATTAGGATTTCAAGTGTTTCCTACTCAGCTCAGCCTCCTGTTGTTTTGATGTAAACTTACTATTTTTAGCATTGGCTATTTTTAGTAAGTCTATTTTTGGAAGTATCTTCATCAGCAGCATTGTTCATATTATTATCCTATTTTTGACAATCTCTCAGTTTCCAATTTTGGCCTTGGTTTTAGCTTTCTCATTCGACTAAGTTTCATACTTAGTTAAAATTATGTTTTGAAGTTGTACCCCATGCTTAGGCTTGACGACTTCAAGTTGTTCTTAAGTTGGGGCCATAAAGTGGACGCCTTGGTCGATGCATTTAATATTTTATTAAATGTTTTATTTCTCCTCAAAATGGGACGACTTGGAAAAGGGAATGGAAAAGGGAATGAAGAGTTTTAAATATTATATTTAAAAAAGTGTTTTTTGGAGATGGGCATCCCTTTGGGAAGTTGAAGTGTTTTCTTTTGGAGTTACAGTTGATTCATCTCCTTCATTGAATCTTATTTATTGATGGCTTGCTCTTTCATTCTTATGCTTGAATTTTGTAAGTAAAGTTATATTGCTGGACTGAATCCAGAACCTGGCTAAGGGGAAGCTTAGCAAAATTCAATCCATCCTTCGGGCCTGAAACTATGGCTTCCTAGGTGGTTCTATGAGACTGTACTTCACACTGGAGTGCAGATGGAGCTTCAATTCTGATGTTATCAAACAGGTTGTTGATGTATAGCCTGTGTTTGAGTTGCTGATTCGCCATGGCTGAAGCAAGTTTTTGTTCATAGCTTCATCAATGAATTTAATTTCATTCTGGGTGTTTGCTCATGCTGTTCTACTGTGGAGGGCGCCCCTTTCTGAAATTTTCAGATTTTTTGGTTGAGTTTCTGATTTTGGGGAGAAGGTCGACCCTTCCTGGAGGTTGTACCTTTCTGCTTGGTTGCACTAGGATTTGTGCCATTGACAGGTGTGAGTTTTTGAAGGTGTCTTTATGTTGTGTTTTGGACGCCTCTACTCAAAGATTCATCTGCATTCAGTTTCACATCAAATGGGCTCCATTTGGTGGAGATATGAGCATTTCAGTGAATCTCTCTATTGTTGGTCTGATTCTCTATTCATTTTGTTTCTGATCAGATTAGTGATTATTAGCACATTGCTGATTTGAGCTTCATTTATATATCTTTATTGCATTGTAATAGTTCGAGGAATATTACTCTAACCCTCGTTTGAGTTTGGAAGCATATTTTTCTTATTTGCAGCTGAAACTATTCATTGTAAAGCTAGTTAGTAGTAGTACTAACTGCTGTTATTTTATTATTGCTGCAATCTTAATGTTTGTTTACACTCCCACGATTGAGTGGTTGAGTTTGATAATCATTCTTTCTTAATTGTAAATTCCCCCCACAAAAAAAGTGGTTGTGAGGACTATAAACCCCCCACTGTTCAAGTGGAAGTTTGGTTACATGGTTGGCTTTCCACCTTAATAAGTTGTAATAATCTCACCCACTGAATAAGTGGAGTATTCCCACCGCTTGTGGATGCCTGCTTAGCCAATGAATTGTACTTTCAGTTCAGATTTTTCCTAACGATCCCCAACCATATGCTATCACCTCGCCCATACTGGGATCTTGGTGAACATTCTTGGTGTGGGTTACTTTACAAGCTGATTTGGATTTGGAGCTAATGCTAATCAATGGTTTGGTGCTGATTTATTGTGTTAAATTCAAGAAAAAATTAAGGGGGTACATTTCAAAAAATTGCCCATTGATCAATGTTATTGAAACGTTCCTTAAAGGGGCAATATTTTTGAGAGCAATGGATTGTGAAAGAGAAGTGAAGGATGGTGCATTTATTGCTAGCGTTCTTTGTCAAGCTATTGATGAAGTGGGCCCTCAGAATGTTGTGCAAGTCATAACAAACAATGCAAAAAATTGTAGGGTTGTTGGGTTATTGGTTGAGGAGCAGTATTCACACATTTTTTGGACATCTTGTGCAGTCCACTCCCTCAACCTAATGCTAAAAAAAATTGGCACCAAAATTGATTGGATCAAACTGTTGATTCTCAGGTGTGATCATGGTTTGTCCTTGACGACAAATCCACTTATTTGGGTCTCATGGTTTGACTGCTTCAGATTTGGTCTCTCAAGATCTTTATGCTCTCCATATTCAGTATTCAACTCTCTTGACATGATACATACTTGATGGCTCTTGATGATTACAGTTGGTTCATTTACGGGATCTTGATGCTACTCCATTCATGTTTAACTATTCTTTTCAGATATCTCCTTTGCAGATGTATATGTTTCTTAAGTGGACTGGCAGTGTTGATTATGATCATGCTACAAGTCTTTCATCATCTGGAAGAATATCCGTTCTTATCATTCTTGGCTTATATGATGATCTGTTGTGCTTCAGGTATCTCATAATTTTTTTGGACAATGTTCAGCTTGAACATTCTTGGTTTCATGCTCAGGTATTCTCAGTTGGTTATTATCAGGAATGATATGTTAGTACATTATCTTTGGCTCATTGACATCTTTTTGGATCAGTTTGGTTGCTTGGACATCTTGACACTATTTTGTATACTCTTGTAGTATCTCAGTTTGATCAGCATTCTCATGTTTCTTTAAAGTCTCTAAAACCATCTTGTTACATTCTATGAACTCACATTACCTGGGAGCATTGAATACTTTTTGGGTTCAGGCATCGTTATTTGTTTGATGATATTTTTGATATAGTTGGCATATGAAATCTGTCTAAGGCTTCGAGCATTATGGTATCATCACTATGACCTATATTTATAAAAGTCGTTATCAAAGGTCATCTTTTATAAAGGCATATATGAGTCGACATCTAAAATGAAGTAAACCCTATCGAGTTTCCTTAAGAATTCAGTTGAGGTGATATTACTCCTATCGATCTCTTAATTTTTCTGACTTTGTGTAAAGTCGTTTGAATATAATTCTTGGCTGATTAATAAGCAATCGATAGCCATCATTGATCACTAGCATTTTCATTGGACATTGAATAAAGTTTATTTTTGGTTATGAAGTTGAGTCGACACATTAGAAGCAATAATCAAAGTCATTATTGTGTCGGCCTCCAAGGGATTATGGACAGTGAACCCAAACTCATTATAATGTCTTATTAAATTATTCCTGTGTCGGCATTCTTGGCAAAAGGTCTTTGACAGCGGATTTGTATTCATTATGATGTTTTTATTACATGACTTAAGTCATTTCGGACTTCAAACTTTATTGTGCTTTGGTTTAGTCACCGAATGTCTTGGGGAAACGAATGGAATTTAGGGCAAACTCATTTTTTATCTTTCTTTTGCGAGGGTGTGGAACCCAAACTGTCGCCATGGAAATTGGTTTTTTTGCTGAAAATCTCATATGGCCGACATCAGTGGTGTTGAGTGTTCGATGTATGTCTAGTCTGAGAAGTAAGAGCCAATGCAAGCTCGACAGAGGTAAAAGGTGTTACAAATCTGGGCAACTATGATGATAGGCATCGAATCTCTCTGGTATTTATATGATTTTCTTGTAGCATGATCAAGTATTGTTCTCTTTGCTTGGTGAAAGTTTTTAAAAAACAATAAGGAAGGCAGTTACTGGTTTTTGTTTGATTTTGAAAATGCACAAATGGGTTGTTGATTATTGTGTCAGAAAAGCATGCATTGAAGTCGGTTACATTGTTTCTTCATTATCAGTATTTTGAAGAGTTGTTTGTTTTGGTTACTGGGCTCATGATGTTGTGAAAACCGTTTCAATCCATGTCAGGGCTTTGCAGTAATAGTTATTTTATTTTGATCAGAATGAGAAACTGTAATGTGAAGAGAAAAGGTGCTCTGGTAGATTTTTATTTCCACATGTCACTAATTATATGGGTTTCTGAAAACAGATCTGTAAGGGTATTGTGCTTGATAAAAGCACTTCATAAAAGACAGATAAGCATTATTTGGTGCATACGTTATTATATTCTTATATTCCTGGAACATATGTTTTTACTGGTGTAGATTTTGTTGATTCTAGGGTTCTAAGAACAAAATCATTATTACATTTTGTCTTATCTGAAACCTTTGGTGAAGGTACTGAACAGATTTTGTGTTGTTCTTGAAAGCACAAGTGAAATTTTTTGTAATAGTTAGTCTGCAAAAATAATGTAGAGAGATAGCTTTTATATTTAATATATCTGGTATTTTGAAGATTCGTTGATGAATCTTTAGGATATTAGGGGTATTAGATAGTAAGGCAGATGTGAGTAAAATGGAAACAGAGAAATCGTCTAATATATTATTATTATTCTAATTATGTAGAAAGGGTTGGTGCTCCTTGGAATGGGTGTTTCTAAATGTATAAGGGGTTGGTGCTCCTAGAGTGGGTGCTCTGAAGTTTGCCAGTAAGGCATTGTAAGCAATGGTTTTTGAAGTTAAGCCAATAAGGCAGCATTTTAGGAGTGGTTTTTCTACCCCAGGAGGGTTTTCCACACGGCAAATCATTTGTCTCATGGTCTCATTTGTGATATCTTTGCTTCATTGTGATAATGTTGTAATGTTCATTGTTTTACTGTGATACTTCTCATTTCAGTTACTTAATGGTTGCATTCAACTCATGAATGTATTTATCATTGAAATATTGAGAGCATAATTCATCTATGCTTTATTTTTTGGCAAATGTTTAAAATGGTTTAAGACACTGATTCAGCCGCCCCCCCCCCCCTCTCAGTGTCATCTTCACTCCAACACAAATAGGTGTATGTTGAGGCCGAAGACATCCAAATGTTCATCACCAACCACCAAATGTCACAAGGTATATTTAGAACATTCTCGAAATTGAAGTTGTTGAAGGTACGTTACATAATAAACATCTTTCACTTTAGTAATCTTTTTAATTTTATTTTAATTTTAAATTTTGTAATTTTTTTTATTTTTTGTTTTGATTTTCAAACAGGTTGTTGAGACCTGTTTTGCCTTCGACACAATTGTGTTGAGATGACTTGAGAAGGTTCGTGAGTCACTTTCTAACATGGTCATCAGCCCTAATTGGTCCATATCGAGGTAATCTAGCACTACAAGGGCAGCAAAGGTTAAGCAAATGATCCTAGATGACATTTGGTGGGATCATGTTGAGTATCTCCTCAATTTCACTAAGCCCATATTGAGCATGATCCATTATACTGACATGGATAGGCCTTGTTTGGGTGAAGTATATGATGGCATCAACTCAATGATTGAGAAGATGAAATTCATCATTAATGCAAAAGAGCAAGATCCTAAAGAAAACTTCTTCAAAGAACTACACAAAGTCATTGTAGAAAGATGGAACAAAATGACCACTCTGCTACATCTTCTTGCCTTTGCATTGAGTCCCAAATACTATAGTGCACAGCTCCTTTCTATGACAACAAGAATTGCTCCACATAGAGATGTTGAGGTGGCTCAAGGGTACAAGGCAGCACCTCGCAAACTCTTTACTAATCGTGACAAAGGTGATGCAATGAGGGCTGAGTTCATGGGTTTTGCATGCTCCAATGATTGTGGTTTTGATGCTCTTCGAGACAAGTACATGGTCGATGCTCATAGTTGGTGGAACTTCCATGGTCAAGCATACACGTACCTACAACCTCTTCCAATCAAAATTTTATCCCAAGTTTTATAGTCAAAAACTTTTATCTTTTAAGTTTTTATAATTTTATTTATATTTATTTTTTAAAAATTTGTAACTCTTAGAGTCTTGCTATTTAATTTGGTCTTAATAGATTGCTAGTTCATCTTCATCTGAGAGGAATTGCAGCAAATACTCCTTCATCCACTCAATAAAGTGCAATAGACTACATTCAAAAAGGCAGAGGACTTGGTGTATGTGCATTCAAACTTGCGGCTCCTTACACACAAAGAAAGTGCCTACAAAGAAGGGGACACAAGGAAGTGGGATATTGAGCCAAAGCGTATTGACTTGGATGCTTCCACTACCCACTTTGTTGCACTTGATGTGTTGGCCCTACAGTTGTCGTTGCGCCAAAAGATCGACCTGTTAATGCCCGATACAACCGCCAGAGTTAATGGATCCATGGGAGGTGGTTAAGCCATGTCACGAATCCCAAGGGGAGCGCTGACCATCTGCCAACAATCTCCCCCTCAGCGTTACCCGAGGGGATTCGAACCCGACACCTTTGGCTCTGATACCACTTGTTGGCCCTACAATTGCCGTTGCACCAAAAGATCGACCTGTTAATGCCCAATACAACCACCAGAGTTAATGAATCCACGAGAGGCGGTTAAGCCATGTCACGAATCCCAAGGGGAGTGCTGACCATTTGCCAACATGATGTTGACGATGACTATGAGCCAACTAGTGAACATTAGAGTGCTAGTGCCAATGTTAGTGCTAGTGTTAGTGTCAATGCCACTGCCAGTGCCAGTGGCACTATTTGTGGTTTTTCTAGTTTACCACTACATACATCATCTAATATGGATGGTGATTATGATATTTTTGATGCCCCATATGATATTTGATCAATGATGGCTGATTGTTGACACTTGACATTATTAATTTTTAACTTTAATCTATCTCATGACATTCGAGTTTGATTAATATTTGACTATTAATATGGTAGTGTAACTATATTTTAATTTTGCTATGTTATTTGACTATTAATATGTTGGTGTATTTGAACTTAATTATTGCTGCAAATATGTATATATTTCTGATTTTTATATGTTTTTGTATCAACAAACCCAACCCCCCAAAAAAATTGACCGAACCCTCAAACCCGAACCCAAACCAAAACCACTAACTTAGAAAAAAACATTAAAATTAAAATCCTAATAATTGGCCTCATGTGGAATCATTTGATTAATCCTACACAAAAAATGATTAAGAATTAAAGAGATAATGGGTCCCCGTGGCAGATTGCTTTAGAAAGAAAATAAACTTCACCAAGCTCGCCATTTATTTTGACCAAAAAAAAATCCACTAGAGACACTAATTATCCACTAGATTAAATATGTCAAAAAGCCAAAATAATTACTAACATAAGATTTGCATTACACCTCTAAGAATCCTTTAAGACATCTAGTTTGATGATGGCATCTTAACTTTGTAATAAAGCAAGTGGAGAATCTCTTGAATAATTATAATATTGTTATAAATTTACCTTTCTTTCACAATGCCAGATGAAAGTGAAACTGACAACATGAGTGTCAAAAAAATATTGCAAACTCTACTTGCAATTAGCTTAGATATAATTTGTACACCATATTAGGAAGAAATAAAGAAAGAAATTATATTAATATCCACAAGTGACCAAAATAGATCAAAGGACTAAAACATACAGCAAGTACAATTGCAAAGAACATGGACCCTAAACCCAAAGCAAAAATGAGAAAGTAAGAAAAGTCAGAAAACATAGTAACATGAGGATTAACCTAAAAAGAAAAACCCTTAAATTGGTACAATTATATTATTATAGATAGACAAGGGGGGAAGACCTTGCAAAGCAATAGAATCAAATGAAAACCAACCTTCTCAGGAGGACCTTCCACTCCTCGAAGAATGATCACCTTTCCTCTCCTTCTCCAAATGCTTCTTCCAAAAGATCCAAAACCACCATCAAATCTGAAATGATCCTCACTCCCAAACCTATCTTTCACTTGCTCTTTTTCTTTTCAGCCACAAAGTCGCCCCATTTTGGCAGAAAGGGTTGATTCGAAAGGAAACATTGATGATGTCTATGAAACACATACTCTTGTCCTCCAACATTATTTTTTTCCTCCAAATTTTAAACTGCGGGTTTTCACTTCTCATTGCATTTCACACAAAGAGCTTGGATGCATAGAAGTCTGTATGGCTAAGTGACCAACTTTGTGGCAAGTGAAGCGGCAGTACAAAAATCCTTCAATATCAAAATCTTGAGTGAAGATCCAAGCCGAAGCAGAGACTTACAACATTCGGAACATTCTGATCTAGACAAGTTCATACTTTTAAGTCTTGCATAAATGGTATGCGTTCTATCTAAAGTGCCTTGATCAATTTCCAAGAGTTTCCCCAAGTCTTTGCCAACACATTCCAGAAATTTTTTATCATAGAATTACAATAGAAGGCCATACAATCTTACCCACACATCTTGAAAATTGTGATTCCTATCAAAACCCTTAAGTTCTGAAATGATAATTGATATTCGATATTCGTTATTTACAAAGGAGAGGAAAAACTCCTTATATAGAGAATTACAAGACAATGTTTCTAAAAAGAAACAATTGTTAACTAAAGCAAATAACGGAAAGATACTAAAAGCTAACTGAAACAAACTAAGTTAACTAAAAGTAAACTACCAACAAACTAAAAGCTAAGATGACCATTAAATATTACAATAATAATTTAATACCCTCCCTTAATGGTCATCCTACTAACTACACCAAGCTTATCTCGAAATTTTACAAATTTATTCGGATTGAGAGACTTGGTGAGAATGTCTACAGTCTAATCCTTAGTTGGAACATACTGCAACATCACAGATCCATCTTCAACAAGCTGGCAGATGAAATGACAATGAAGCTCAACATGCTTGGTTCACTCGTGGAAGACTGGATTCTTGGCAAGCTTTAGCACCCCTTGATAGTCATAGAACAAGGGTGAAGGCCCTACTTGAGAAATTTGCATGTCAGCGAGCATCCTTTGAAGCCATACTGCCTCACATGCGGCCTTAACTGTTCCCCGATACTTTGCTTCTGTTGAGAAAAGAGCAACTGCCTATTGCTTCTTGCCTGTCCATGTGACTGCACCCATACCAAGACTGAAAACATACCCAGAAGTGGACTTCCTATCATCAACTGAACCTACCCAATCTAAATCTGTAAAACCAACCATCCTAGGATCTTTGCATCTGCTATATAGAATGCCAAAGTCAGGTGTCCCTTTCACATATCTCAACACTCACTTCGCTACAACCCAGTGCTCTGCCTTAGGGGTAATCATAAAACAAGAAATGTAGCTCCCAGCAAAATTGAGATCAGGCCTAGTGGCAGTAAGATAGATGAGGCTTCCCACTAGTTGCCTGAATGTAGACTCATTCACCACTGGTGAGAATGATTTGGCTGAAAGTTTCAGCCCCTTCTCCATAGGAGTGGATGAGATTTTGCAATCTTCCATTCTGAATTTCTCCAACAAACTCCTGACATACTTTGACTGAGAAATGAAGATACTACCACCTGTTTGCCAGACTTCTACACCCAGACAATAGTGTAGGAGACCCAAGTCCGTCATCTCAAATGCCTGACACAAATTCGAATTGATCTGTTCAATCAAATGTAACCTACTACCAGTAATGGTGATATCATCCACATAGATGACAGGATGGATGATATCATTGCCAGTGTTCTTGACGTACAAATTTGCATCTGAGAGACTCCTTTGAAACCCTTGTGCAACCAAATACTTACCAAACTTCAAGTACCATGCCCGGGTGCTTGCTTTAGGCCATAAAGAGCCTTTAGCAATCTACATACCTTATACTCTTTTCCTGCAACCTTAAAACCGCAAGGTTGCATCATGCATACCTCTTCCTCCAAATCTCCATTGAGGAAGGCACTCTTCATGTCCATTTGGTGGACCTTCCAACCAAACTGTGCTACCATGGCTAGGACAAGTCGGATGGTGCTCATCTTTACTGTAGAAGCAAAAGTTTCCTCATAGTCAATACCTTCTCTTTGCGAGAACCCCTTAGCCACCAACTGAGCCTTGTATTTATCCAATGTTCCATCAACGTTGTATTTTACCTTGTATACCCATTTGCAGCCAATGGGTTTCTTCCCTGGTTTGATCTGGCAGTACCCATGTGTTGTTCTTCAAAAGACTAGGATGCTCAAAATCCATAGCCTTTTTCCATTCAGGCTTACCCTTGGCCTCTGAATACTGTTGGAGCTTATAAACACTCTAAATTTTAGCCATAAGAGCAAAGTTTACTGTGTTCTTTTTGCTCTTGCCTCTAGACGATCTTCCCTCAACAAGCTCATCATCATGAACATCACCAATGAGCTTCGCCCACCACTTAGGGCGAGCAAGAGATGCATCTTCTTCCTAATCAGGATGAGCATCATCATGACTTTGGCTGCCTGGAATAATACCATCTAGATGTTGATCTAGGTTATCCTGAGGAAAATCTGCTGGTACAAAATCTTGCCTAGGAGATTCCACAATGTCAAAATTATCAGAGTCCCTCCCTGCTGGTAGAGGATCTTGCCTAGGAGATTCCACAATGTCAAAATCATCATACTCCCTCCCTACAAGTGGAGCTACTAAAAGCTTAGCTCCCAAATCTGCGGTCTTCAAAGGCTGATTGTCAGGACTCTTGATGGGAAAAGAGAGCAAAATGGGCCCACCTTCCTCATCAAACACAACATCCCTAATGAATGTCAAATGATCAATGGCCACATAATTCAGCCAATAGGCCTTATGATTGTCATTGTATCCTGTTAGCATCAACTTTTGGCTTTTGGATTCCAACTTGGTCCTCTTGGCATCTGGAATCTAAACATAAGCAGTCGAAACAAACACTCTAGGATGAGTGATTCTTGGTTTCCTCCCAGAATATGCTTCCTCTGGGGTCATCTTCTTGACGGCCTATGTGGGAGACCGGTTAAGAAGGTATACTGCAATATACACTGCCTCAGCCCAAAAATTCTTGGGAACATTCCCATTCTCCAACATATAGCGAACAATTTCTGTGATGGTACGATTTCTCCGCATGACAACACCATTTTGCTGAGGGGTATAGGGTGTGGTAAGTTGATGCTTGATACCATGTTTAGCACATAATTCGATGAACTGAATGGAACAAAATTCCCCTCCATTATCTGAACTAAGAGTTATGATTTGACATCTAGACTCTTTTTCAACTAATGCCTTAAACTTCTAAAATTCATTAAACGCTTGTGACTTTGCCTTGAGAAATTACAACCACATTTTCGTACTAAAATCATCAACAAATAAGAGGAAATACCTGGCACCAATGACTGATGCAATATTCATTGGTCCACAAACATCTGCATGAACCAACTGTAGAACCTTGATGCTCTCCAAGACTTTCCATTTGAAAATGGAGTACGATGTTGCTTCCCTACTTAGCAAGCTCCGCAAACACCATGTGTCTGCTAATTAATCTCAAGTAAGCCTTCTACAAAATTCTCCCGAGCCAGTTGAGAGAGGCGAGCAATGTTCAGATGCCCATACCACTGATGCCAAAGAGTGTTGATAGATGAACTCCTCGCAACCAACACATGCTCCAGAGGATCTCCAGTATCAAGCAGCCAATACAAACCATGATCCTCGAGCCCAACTGCCACAGTTTTCTTGGACTCCTTATCAACAACTCGGCACTTGTGTGAACTAAAAATGATGTCCAACTTCGGACAATGTCGCATAATCTGACTCACCAAGAGCATATTAAGCTCCATGCCCAGGACATAGTATACATTGAGAAAAATTAAATTTCTCCCACCAAATGTGGTTTGGATGTTGCCCTTGCCAACAACTGTATACTCTTCGCCATCACCAAAGATGACGGAATCAGAGCAAGCCATATACTTTATGAACCAATCTCTCTTGTTTGTAAAATGTCGAGAGGCTCCAAAATCAATGTACCATGCAAATGATTTGACACGATCTCTAGGTCGTTTGGCCATCAATGCATAAAAGGTAGATGCCTGGTCAGACTGCATAGATGACATCCCTCCCGTTTTCCAAAAGCTCGAAAAACGAGGTAAAGTTTGTGATCAACTGGCACTAAACCCTGGACAATCAATTGGCAAAACACCCACGATTTTTTAAAAATCGTCTAAAATGAGGCTCAAAAACGCAAGAATTTTTTTTAGAAAAACCCTTCAAAAAAGTTTGAAAAAGCAAGATTTTTCAGAAAAAAATCTTCAAAACTTTGAAAAGCAAGAATTTTAGAAAAATGAAAATATCTTCAAAAAACTCGAAAAGCAAAGATTTTTCAAAACTTTTGAAAAATAAAGATTTTTCAAAAAAAAACTTCAAAAAACTCTGAATTTAAAAAATCTTTTGAAAAAGAATCTTCAAAAAAACTCTTCAAGATCGCCCAAGATCACGAACTCAACCCAGAAAAAGTTGCAGAAAACCACTTCAAAAATCAGCAATCTCTTGCAAAAGAAACCCCCAAATGTACTTGAAAACCTTCACAAAATCTTCTACAACAAACCCTTCAAAAACCGGCTTCAAAAACCCTTCAATTTCCAGAAAAATCGGTTCAAAAAAAATCCTCAATTTTTATCTTTAAAAAAATCGAAAAACAAAAAAAAAAAAACTTCTGAAAATTTTCAAAAAATATTCAAGTAGTCAACTACGAATTTTTATTGCTCGAAAAATTCGCCAAACGTGAGCCTATGCTCTGATACCATGAAATGATAATTGATATTCGATATTCGTTATTTACAAAGCAAAGGAAAAACTCCTTATATAATGAATTACAAAACAATGTTTCTAAAAGAAACAATCGTTAACTAAAGCAAATAACGGAAAGATACTAAAAGCTAACTGAAGCAAACTAAGTTAACTAAAAGTACACTACCAACTAACGAAAAGCTAAGATGACCATTAAATATTACAATAATCCTTTAATAAGTTCAACTTCTATAAAATTAAGGAGAGTTTCACATTCCCAAACTTCCAACCCTCAATTTTCAGAACTTCATCTCTTCTTTCCTCTAAATCAATAAAAAAAAGCGGCCCCTTTAGGAAAGAACCAAACCGAAGCCTCTAGAA
Source organism: Sequoiadendron giganteum (assembly GCA_007115665.2). Classification (NCBI taxonomy): domain Eukaryota; kingdom Viridiplantae; phylum Streptophyta; class Pinopsida; order Cupressales; family Cupressaceae; genus Sequoiadendron; species Sequoiadendron giganteum. Next base: position 472,902,485 of record CM021109.1, read on the forward strand.
TCAATTGCCAAAAGAATGACCTATAATAGCACAAGCACCAAGGAAAGAGATCTCCTTGTTAAGCCCCTCCCCAATCACTTTAATTTCCAATGGCACCCCCCTCCCCACCCCCCTTAGAATTCATTTGATCAAATCCCTTATTGTCTATCAGAACAACTAAAGGATTCTTCCAATCAATCATCTCATTTTTGGATAGGAGCTAGCAAAGGGCTGGCCTTCCTCTCTAGAATGCTAATGGGAACTTTGTTTGCCCAACAAAATTGTATTAGCCCCTATCACTATCCTATAGAATGGCTCTTTCAGGGCCAAATTATGTTTATATGAAAATCCCCTCTTACATCCTTTTTCCTATATCTAGTCCCCAACTCTCTCCAACAATGAAAACTCTAGCAAGTTGAAATTGATTTCCCAAGAGCCAAGGAGCTTCTAAGAACATGCAAAACCATCTTCACCTTCCTGATTTTCTTTACCAAACCCAGCCAAATCTTCGAAAAAGTACAGTTGCTCACTTTAAAGGCTCCTTTGTCAAATCCCATATCCCCTTACTTTGAACTAGTTGAGTGCAATCGCAGCCTTATCATTTTTATATGGATACCTAAAAATAATTTTATATATTAAAATATTGTTTTATGATAATAAATTTCCTTTTTATATATATTTTCTAATGGTCTATGAATATATAGCTTAAATGAGCATTTAAGCCAACTAGTACAAATACTTAGCTCCTTACAAGCAATACAATACTTAGCTCCTTAAGAGCAACAGAGAAATTACTACTAGAAGCCAAATAGTGGAAGACCAAAAGTCAACACTCAAAATTCCACCTTAATGTCACTTTGAGGATTTGAATTTGAATCTCTGCAATCATAACGCAATACTTTAACCACTTGATCTCAACCCCTTGGACTTAATAAATTTCTTTGAGAATTATTACTCACATATACAATATATAGTAATATATTTCTATATGTTGAATTTTGAACAAAAATATTATGAAGAAAATTATATCTTGTATGTTTGTGCCCCTTTCCAAAGAGGACTACACATGCAAAGGAATGGGACTATGCCTAATATTAGGCAAATGAGGTTCCTAATTATTAACGTCCATTAGTTTTGTTATATCTAGAACAAGGACCTCTTCGGTTGCATTGTTCACACCAAAAATGGATTTATCGCTTGCAACCATCGTTCACATTGCAAGTGGGTTGCAAGGTTTAAAAGTAAAACCACAAAACAATGTGTTTATGTTGTGTTTCTTGCAACATAGCCTCAAACACAATTGAATATTGATCCCATTATAAAACTCTCTCCTAAGATCAAGGAGTTTTCTAGTTTTGGTGTTCTTTTCAAAATCTTGTAGGATTTGGTCAAGGATGTACCCACAAGGTATCTGGGGTGGGTGGCAAGGTCATCCTAGACATGCTATGGTCCCACTCCCACTCATGCTTCTATTCAGTTCAATGGGACCTAAATTGGAAGAACTGGATAACATAGATTATAGGGCATTAGAGAACGTGTTATAGTGCTCAAGGACATGATGGAAATCTCATCAATATCCTTGATTTTACCAAAACAAAAAGGTAATTTAATTTTAGGAGATTACATAATTGGATTTTGAGATGACGAATAAATGTAACAAGGAGAGATTCGTGGAGTTGTGATGCAGTGGTTGAGAGATGTGCCATGTGAAAGACCCAAGTTCAAACTTGGGTGGGAATGTATCTTTTTGTATATGTTGAACTCGAGAATCTGATCCATGAAATTTCTCATACAATAGATCTCATAGCTCCCTCAACAAAATGGAATACGCAAAATAATGTTTACGATGTTTGTAAAAAAAAGTGATAATGAAAAGATGGCTGAAAGTTAAAGCTCTCCTTTCAAGTGTGCAATAAGATGCATGATTATAATTACTTGCATTTTTTGCCTCTATATAAACTCAGCCTAGCTTGATATATTTTCATTTTTGTCTTCTTTTACTAAACGCTCATTTTGTGAAGATGTGACTATTATACAGTGTTTGTATAGAACTATAGATCATAGTTGAAAAACTTAGACTCAGCAATAATTCAGCAAGCCCAAAATTTTTAAAAACTTGGCAATAACTTGACAAATTTATTGAACATTTGAAAATATTTTGGGTCACACATTGTCATCCATCATCGAGAAGTAGAGAGAATGCAAGGAAAATAAATATAAAATGACAAATTACAAATATGTGTTACCATTTTACATTCTCCTCTCCTACTCTCTTTTCATCGGCATTAGTATAGTCGGTTACTTTTTTAGACTGGTATACAGTCAATAAACTTTTGAACTAAAAAGGTTGTGTAACATTTAAATTGGGCGCAAAATTGGGGTACCAAATTCTTCATTCTTACCAGGCTATGTTTGGATTGTTGATGTTAATGCAGCGTCGGTCTTCACTAGTACATGGGCCGACCTTATATTTAAGTTACATCATGTACTTATTCTGGCCGACTTTATTTGTTATTAAATATTTATCAAAAGGCCGACCTATATGAAGAGGCGCCAAGAAGGTATATATACAAGGTTACCTTTTGATGTTAATACACATTCGAATACACAAAAGAAGTTCGCTATTTTGGCAGAGCAGAATTCGCAGTCATAGAAGAAGCTCATACTTGGATTCCATCATTTTGTAGCAGCAGACCGATTTCAAGGAGAAACATATTCATTTGTATCTTTGCATCTAGGAGAGATGCTATTATTCATTGTATCAAATTCGGCATTGTGTTGGGCCTGAGTTCAAGCAGATTTCTGCTCTTATTCCTTCAATATATAAGAGATATATTTGCTGGGTTTTTCTCCCTCAAGAGGAGGGTTTTCCCAGGGTATCTTGTTGTGTTCATTGTCTTATGTGTTGCATTTCTTTTGTTCAATTGATTAAATAATCTGATCTAAGAAACACTAACATGGTATCAGAGCGGGTGTGAAAAAGATCGTGATCAGATTTAGTTCGCAACACTTATTCTTTTTCAGTCTATCTTCCAAATTTCTCAAGATGGTGAACGGTCTGAAAATCGAGGATAGACTCGAAGGGATCTCGAACTACATATCATGGAGATTCAGGTTCATGCTAACCTTGGAAGAGAATGATTTGGCTGAGTTTGTGAAAACAAAAGTTCCCGAACCTGAGGGGGAAGAAGAGAAGCTGCAATGGAGGAAGAAAGACACTAGGGCAAAGAAAGCATTGGTTGATTCCGTCAAAGATCATATTGTACCAATTATCTTCAAGTTGGATACAGCAAGAGAGATGTTTACAACCTTGGAAGAGATGTACGAAATCAACAACACCAGTCGTGCCCTTGCTCTGAAGCAACAACTTCATCATGTGAAAATGGAGAAAGGAGAATCTGTTATTACATACTTCATGAGGATTTCAGAGATAAAAGATCAGCTCTCCACTATTGGACACATGATTGATGATAAAGAACTGACTATGCTTGCTCTCAATGGTCTTCCGCTTTCATGGGAGGCATTCATCCAAGGAATCAGTGCAAGATCCGAACTTCCTAAGTTTGATCGATTGAGGATTGATTGCATTCAAGAAGAGTCAAGACTAACAGCAAGGGGGATTGGTCAAAGCTCAAAGAATGAAGAATTACAAGTTCTTACCTCTCATTCATCAAACAAAGGAAAAGGCCTTAAGAAAGGATTCTTCAAAAGGAATCGAGAAGATGGAAATGATGATGCTCCTACCTTCAAAAGAAAATGAGACATGTCCAAGATTCAATGTTTTCGTTGTGATAAGTATGGTCACTTTGCGAGGGTGTGCCCTCAATGACCTAAGCTTCAAGTTGCCACTGCAGATGTTGAAGAAGTCACTCCACAAAAGGACTCCAGTAATTATCTATTTTATTCAGCCTTGTCTAGCAATGTTTCTACGGACTCTTACACTTGGTTGATTGACAGTGGTGCTTCTAGACACATCACCGGATTCAGAAGTCACCTTTCAAACTTAATGGAAAGCAACTCTAGTGATCAAGTTGTTATTGGAGATGATGCTAGATATTCTGTAAAAGGGTTTGGAAATTCCACTCTTCACTTGGATTCTGGAATTTCTTTGGAATTGAATGATGTACTGTTCGTACCAGGGATAAAGAGGAACCTTGTTTCAATTTCAGCATTAGAAGACAAAGGTTATCAAGTTGCCTTCTCTAAAGGGAAAGTTCTTATATGGGCAAAGAACTCCAGCTTCAAATCTGCTCAAGTGATTGGAGTTAGACATGAATGTCTCTACATGCTGTGCACTCGTCCTCTTCAAGCACTTGTGCATAACAGTACCAGCATGTGTGAACTTTGGCATCGAAGATTGGCTCACATTCACTTTCGTGCTCTACCTATCATGGAGAAGATGGTCACCGGTCTTCCGAAATTCGATCAAGAACATGAAGGTACATGCAAGGGATGTGCCCTAGGCAAGAACACAAAAGGTATGTTCCATTCCAGTGAAAGTAGATCTAAATGTATTCTTGATCTCATTCATTCTGATTTGTGTGGTCCAATGTCTATTGCATCATCTAGTGGTTTCTTGTATTATATTATTTTCATTGATGATTACTCTAGAAAGACTTGGATTTATTTCTTGAGATCGAAAGAATCAGAAGAAGTATTAGTAAGATTCAGAGAATTCAAAGCGCAGATTGAAAATCTGTCTGGGAAGAAGATCAAAGTATTAAGATCTGATAATGGTGGAGAATACACTTCTGGCACTTTTCGAGACTTTTGTATTGAAGCAGGGATTAAGAGGGAGTTCAGTGTTCCCTATAATCCACAACAAAATGGTATTGCTGAAAGGAAGAATAGGTCTATTGTGGAAGCAGTGAAAGCTATGATCCATGATCAAGACTTACAAATCTCTTTTTGGGCTGAAGCATCAAGAACAGCCGTCTATGTTCAAAACAGGAGTCCCCACAGGATCTTAGAGAATAAAACTCCTGAAGAAGCATTCTCAGGCGTGAAGCCTGAAGTTAGTCACTTGAGGATCTTTGGCTGTCCAGTCTATGTTCATATTCCAAAGGAAAAGAGAACAAAGCTAGAACCTTCTGGGAAGAAAGGAATTCTTGTAGGCTACAGTGAGACATCAAAAGCTTACAGGATCTACATTCCAGGACAGAAGTCTATTGAGATTAGTAGAGACGTCACATTTGAGGAAGATGTTGCTTATAGAAAGTCCAAAGGCACTCCGATGGAGGTCGATGAAGAAGAACCTCCTCAAGATATGGAAGTTGACCATATCCCAGAGAATCTGAAGGAGGATACAGAACCTAAAGAAGATATTGATCCAGCTGAGCCTTTGGATCCTACTGATGGGCCTCTAGACATTGTGATTGGAAAGAAAAGACCTCTTTGGGCTCGCAGGACAATGCAGGAAGCAGAAAGGTTTGTAGCTCCAAGAGGAGCCTTCAGAGAAAGCAAGAGACCTCACAAGTTCTCTAGTTATGTTGCCTTGATGAGTCAGATTATTGAGTCAGAGCCTTCAAATGTTGAAGAAGCTTCTAGTCAACAAGTATGGAAAGATGCCATGATTGAGGAGTATCAGTCTATACTTAAGAACGATGTTTGGGATATAGTTCCTAGACCCAAAGACAAATCTGTGGTGTCTTCTAAGTGGCTCTTCAAGATCAAGCATGCAGCTGATGGGAGCATTGAGAAACACAAGGCTAGATTTGTGGCTAGAGGGTTCTCACAAAAAGAGGGAGTTGACTATGAAGAAACTTTTGCTCCTGTGGCTCGTTACACGTCTGTTAGAACCATCATTGCTATTGCCGCATCTAGAGGATGGAAGATTCACCAAATGGATGTAAAGACAGCTTTTCTGAATGGCATAATAGAAGAAGAGGTTTACATTGAGCAACCAGAAGGATTTGAGGTACATGAGAAAGAATCTCATGTCTGCAAGTTGAAGAAGGCCTTGTATGGTCTTAAACAAGCTCCTCGTGCTTGGTATGAAAGAATTGATCAGTACCTTTCAAGTTTGGGTTTCTCAAAGAATGATGCAGATTCTAACCTCTACTTCAAGGTAGTAAATGGTGAAGCATTGATTTTAGTTTTATATGTTGATGACTTGATCATTACTGGTGAAGAACATCTAATACTAAAATGCAAGAAGGAATTAGCTTCAGAGTTTGAGATGAAGAATCTAGGTCTTATGCATTACTTTCTTGGCTTAGAAGTTTGGCAAAAGCCAAATGAGATGATTCTAAGTCAAGGCAAGTATACTGTTGACATTCTCAAAAGGTTTGGTATGCTTGACTGCAAACCTATGTCTACACCCATGGAGTCTAATTTAGATAAGTTGAAAGAAGCTGCAGCTAGTTCAGAACCAGTGGATTCTACGATGTATAGACAGTTGATTGGTTCATTGATGTATCTAGTTAACACTAGACCTGATATCTGCTATGCAGTGAGTGCACTTAGCCAGTTTATGTGTGAACCAAAGCAAATACATCTTGTAGCAGCTAAACATATCCTGAGATATTTATGTGGCACAATTGGATATGGGTTGAGATATTCTTCAAATGTGGATTTGGAGCTGCATGGTTTTACTGATTCTGATTGGGCAGGATGTGTCTCAGATCGGAAGAGTACTTCTGGTTGTTGCTTCAGTTTGGGGACTGCTATGATCTCCTGGTGTAGCAGGAAACAGTCTTCAGTGGCCTTGAGTACAACTGAAGCAGAGTATATTGCAGCTTGTGTGGCAGCTCGTGAGGCAGTGTGGCTTCGTAAGCTCCTTGCAGGATTGTTTGGTCAATCAATGGAGCCTACTATCATACACTGTGATAATCAAAGCTGTGTGAAGCTTTCTGTCAATCCTGTGTTTCATGACAGAACAAAACATGTTGAGATCAAGTACCACTATATTAGAGATATGGTGCAAAGGAAAGCTATACAGTTGAGGTATATCAGCACTGAAGAGCAAACGGCAGACATTCTCACCAAGCCTCTCGCCAGGATGAAGTTTGTATACTTCCGAGAGAAACTTGGTATGGTGGAGAATGCAGCCTTGACTGAGAAAGAGTCTCAGTAATCAGTGATCCTTGTTGAGAATGCAACTCTCTGCTGAGTGAGAGTTGAGGTGCAAGCCCTTGTTAATACAATTCTCTGCTGAGAGAGAGTTGAGGTGTAAGTCCTTGATAATGCAATTCTCTGATGAGAGAGAGTTGAGGTGAAAGCCCTTGTTTCCACCCTCTGGGAGAAGCTATGGTGGATGTCATGTGTGTGACTCCATGACAACATCACGTGAGAGAATCCGTGATGAGTTTTTACCATCTATGGGAGTAGCCATAATGGTTAATATCACGTTGAGGTGATATTTTATTTTGTTTTCATTCTAACATAATGTGTCTTGTGCAGATGGAAGTTCATCCCTAGCTGAGAGGGAGTGTTGATGTTAATGCAGCGTCGGTCTTCACTAGTACATGGGCCGACCTTATATTTAAGTTATATCATGTACTTATTCTGGCCGACTTTATTTGTTATTAAATATTTATCAAAAGGCCGACCTATATGAAGAGGCGCCAAGAAGGTATATATACAAGGTTACCTTTTGATGTTAATACACATTCGAATACACAAAAGAAGTTCGCTATTTTGGCAGAGCAGAATTCGCAGTCATAGAAGAAGCTCATACTTGGATTCCATCATTTTGTAGCAGCAGACCGATTTCAAGGAGAAACATATTCATTTGTATCTTTGCATCTAGGAGAGATGCTATTATTCATTGTATCAAATTCGGCATTGTGTTGGGCCTGAGTTCAAGCAGATTTCTGCTCTTATTCCTTCAATATATAAGAGATATATTTGCTGGGTTTTTCTCCCTCAAGAGGAGGGTTTTCCCAGGGTATCTTGTTGTGTTCATTGTCTTATGTGTTGCATTTCTTTTGTTCAATTGATTAAATAATCTGATCTAAGAAACACTAACATGGATAAGGATCTAAACAAACACAAAAAGAACTCTTTTTGAAGAAAAATCATTTTTATACCTGAAGTTTCTATGCTTAATAATGTGAACAGCACTACATATAATGAATATTTATTGGAGATTTCATTATATGCAAGATAGTTCGATATTATTGTTGAATTATTTTGCAATGAGGGTCCTCTCATAGGTCTTATGAACAGATATCCAAACAAATATAACATAGTCAAGAGATGTGATATGCTTTTCTAGTCAATAGTGAACAATTGACGAAATTGTTCTATATAGAAAGATATAAAAAAGTCAAGGGCTACCGCCGTGCCCTCAGTCGCCTAGTTTTATTTTCGCATCACAAAAACAGACGAAAACCCTTCAAAAAATTTCACATGTCGTATAAAATTGATTTTATGTTGCATTTGGACGAGTTTAGGGAAAAACACGTGTGTTTTTGTGATTTTTTCATAAAAAATTGCTGCAAGTTTTTGGAAAACTCGGCAAAGAGTTTTTGGGCAAGTAACTCACCGCCATTTTTGACACATGAGTACTCGCAGAGATTTTCGTCTATGTTATAGACAACAAGTTTGGAAATCAGATTAGGAAGAGATAGACAAATGAGATTTTTTTTATTAAAATAACTGACAAAGTTGGGTGAGGGAAAAAGCCCAGATGCACTTCATCAACAGAAGGCAACTCATAAATAAACCTTGAGAGGAATAACCTCCCAAACCACCATGTAACTATCTTAATTTCTTATTACCTAATCACCTGCCCACATAACTTTATAATGTAAGTGACTTTGGTTTTAAAAATGTTTATTAAATTTATTTCTAACTTCAAATACATTTATTAACAGAGGTGTCTCAAAGAGATACATTCCCCTTACAAACTTATTAGTAACTCTAACATCTAACCTAGCAATTTTGAATCATAAACCCAAGATACAAGGCACACTTCTAGGGAAGTCCTTTTAAAATAATGGATTATGTCAGTGGTCATTTAAGTGAGCTAAAACTAACTGAAAAAAGAAAGTACAATACATACAATTGCATTTGGACCTTATTCACAGTCAAACATCGAGAATAATATTTTAGACATTCCAATTATATCAATATTATAAAGAAAATAATGTCAGAAATACAAACCAGCCATAACTCTGAGTTGCTCCCTTCAGTTAGGATAGACTCTAATTGCAGAGGAGTCAAATAAATGGTGTACCCTGAAAATTAAAAGAAAATTGTTAGCTGACATTTTCTTATACAATGCTTCCCTTATTTCAATGATGGTTTTGAATAATTGTCTGAAACATGCAAAATTGTCATAGAAACCTACAAGCAATAATGAAATATTTCAATATAGTGGATACATATCTACACGACTGAAATCCAAATATTTTAGATGCCGAATCAATTTATTAGTAAACTGTGAACCGGTTAAAAACTTAAAAGCACAAAGCTAATGTTCATAATTGATAGATGTGGTTCTTTTTATAAGACATTTTGCAGCAATCATAAGAGAAAGAGGTTGAATATTGTCTTGATTTGAAAAATTATATATTTGAGGATCTCTATGTATTGCAAACCTCATGACCACAACCGAATTCAATTGCATAAATGGACTTAAAAATCATATACTCACTGTCAAACAATCATTAGAACTAAGCTGGAGACAGAATTACTATGTGCTTTTAACCATAGTTTACATACTCGGAATCAGAGAGTACTCGGCAAGCCCAAAAAAATTGACTCGGGGAAAACTCGGGAAAAACTCGACAAATGTGTGTGGATATTTATATATGTGTATACTCAGGACTGCACTATGCACACATACATATCTATAAACATACATAGGATGCCAAGTCTGCATGCATATACACACACATACATATTTATGCACACACAAACTTGCCAAGTTTGTGGGTTTTTTGCGAGCTACTGGTGATTACTCGATAATTTGACAAGAGAAAATCCATTTGCATACTGCCCGAGAGTAAAAGCAGAAATTACTCGGCATGCAAATTTTTTGGAGATTACTCGGCTACTCGGAGAGTAATCAAAGAGTATGTAATCTATGCTTTTAACTATTTCCCTGCGAGTCCCAACCATTTCGTATCTACCTATAACAAGATTGAATCATGTGCAGCTAACTTACTTTGATTATTTTTATTGATTTTGGCTTGTTCAAGGCCATGTTGAAAAAGGCTTATTCAGAAAATAGATATTCAATTCCATGTTTTAAATTATGTTGCAATTTCCAAGTTGCATAACAAGTCCAAAATCATGACTTAAGTGGCTGGAGGAGAACCATGACAAGGCATGAATGAATTCAAGCTTTTAAGTGTCAAAGTCACACTTATACAGTGGTTGAGCCAATCCAAATGTGTGACTTAAGTGGTGAATGACTTATGAAAACGCAATTGGCATGTAAAGTGAAAGGAAACAAGGAAATTGCACTTTTTAAGTGGCAAGGCCACAAAGAAAACGCAGCAAGAGTGGCGATTGTCATAAGAAAAGCACGACCAGCATATTAAGTGAAAATAATTTAAGTATTGCAGTTTTTAGGTGGCTACACCCCTCTAAAGGTGTGATTCAACTGACAATGATGGTTAGAAAGTGCAAAATTTAAAACATTTAAGTCAAGTTGTGCTTTCTCAGTGGCAATGCAACTCTAAAAGGGCAAAAATACTGGTGATGGTAGCAGAAAAATGTGACTAGCTAAAAATAAGTCTTAAAACATAAGTTAAAATCACACATTTCCTATGACAATGCCACTAAAGGTGCGATGAAGTTGCCAATGGCTAAAAGCCTAAAAGTACCAAAGTTGAAGAACTTAAAAGCAGAAAGTGACCAATCATGAATGGCCTTTGACCTAAGTGACTTGATCAAGGGGGAATGCAGATTTTAAAGCAGTAAAACAGCACATCTCAGCCATTCATTGATTTGGATGCCAAAATTGAAGAAAGAAAGCAAAGGAAAGCCTATTTCAAGCTATTTTAAGTGTCTGTTGCCTAATTTCAGAAAGATAGAGATAGGGTTGATTTAAAAGCAGCTTTAAAACATTATTTTATTATTATTTTTCCTTCAAAGCTTGCCTTAGAGAGCTTATAAATAAGTGCCTTCTACACATAAGGAGAGCTTGTGTTTGGCCTATGCTGCAAAGATTATAATTCAAGTTGAACAGTTAGATTATTGTGTTGTAAGTGTGAGAATTCATCAAGCTATCAATAAAGAAGATCCATGTTTAACTTTGTGTGGCATTTGTCTTCTATCTTTTGGAGTAGCTTTGTATGCTTTTGGGTTCATAAATTGTCATCATTGATATTATTTCCTTGCTTCAAATCCGATGTTAATGATAAAAATTATTGATCTCTGCTGTAATAAGCAGATAGTATTGTTGTTTGGTTGCATAAATAGGAAAAATTGTGCTGAGATAAGTACTTTCAGTCGTGCTCCTACCTCCAAAATCAACAAGATAGGTCTAGATTGTTTTTCAAGTATTTTCTCTACATGAAAAATTCCCCGAAAATAAATTGTATAGATTGCATAAGTACCAATTTAGTTTATTTATTTTAGATTTCAGAAGTAGATAAAATCAGGTAGCTTACCCTACTAATTGGAAGAGAGGATTTCCTCACACACTATTCTATTTTGTGTTGTCAAGAAAGTGACAAGTTACAATGCTCACACAGTTATAGTGGGACATTTAGAGCATTTTATAGCAAATTAGCATTGGCCAATGCCTTTTCCTTATTTTGTTCTATCTGTGGCAATTATCAATAAACTGATTGAAGGATTGCCACTAGGTAACTACTGATTAAAATCTTAAACAGATTATGTAAGGATAGACAAGGATACAACAAAAATGAAGTTGTGTGCAATGCCCTTATACAGATAGTCACTTTCTCCTCCAAGCAGAGGTCTGCTATAATATTTTGAGCCCATGTTTTATTCCTTTCACACTAAGTGGAATGTTTCAACAAGATTCACTAGGTTCAGTTTTCTTAAGCTGTTAAGTACCACACAGCTTCATCCATTTTGAAGTTGGATGTTTCATGATCTGCTAGAGTTAGGTTTCCATTAGCTACAAGGAAATTCCAGTGTATAATGAGCAGCTGGAATACATATTTTCTGAACAAGCACCATTAATTGTTGAGATTGAGGGAATGTTCAATCAATAATTGACATCATACCACAGACTAAAAAATGAATCGTTAAATCTGTCTATGGCAATACTGACAATTATCAGGAAGACACCACTTGCTGACTCCTTCTGAGTCGATATCTCAGGCATTTCATTTTCCTCTTAATCCACAATTCAACCACCTTTGTTTCTCTTGGCCATTATTTTCTTTAAGTCAATTTCCCCAAGGCCACAACTCACGCCTTGGTTGTGTCCTTTCTGATCATGTGCACTGAGTTAGAATAAACCACAAAGGATTTTAAGTCAAACCAGAGCTTGGGTGCAAGTGTTTTAGCAGATAGGTTTTATCAGGAAATGACAAGAATAATTTTAGTAAAATCGATTGTTTAATTTGGTCTTAGGGTAGATACCTAATGACAAGCTCTTGTAGACAATCAAAAAATACAGAGGACCTTTGGCTAGATTCTGAAGTTACAAACCGAGATCTCACCTATCAGGAACACTCTAAAGTCTAAAGTAACAAGAAATTAATTTACTACAAGCATCTACCACTCATTAACTATAAGATGTGATTAATAAACTGCAATAGGCTAATGAACTGAAAATTTATTCCTTGAATAATGTTCTCCATGCAGTCACATTTGCGGATTCTGATTTCAGGTTACAAGCACAAGATAGGAGAATAGCTCTTATGGAACCAAAGTGCCTACAATCTCCAAAGCAAGTCATCCAAAGTCTTAAAAGAAAACCCTTGAGTTGAAAAATAGAGAACATGAAAAATCATCCAATCAGAAAGCTATTCACTAGGAAGTCAAAAAAATAATTATACATTTTCAAAATGAAGCATAAAGCAAAGTTCATTTGTACAAGTGATTAGCAGAAAAAAGCATCCACACATCATAGGTATACCTGTTTAGGCTAACTATGAAGAAGAGAAGTCCAAAGAAGCTTGAGCATTAAATTTCCAAGTTAGGATCCAGTGTTTGAACATACTAGATCTACTGAGGAGGCCTATCCTTATTGTAGACCATTGATTCAATAATATTTTTTTGTAGCTGAGTTGTTATGTTTTGTTGGCGCACAAGGTAGTAATGTTTTATTGACAGTTGTGTAACCAAGAACCATGAGTATTGTCATATAAGAAGCAAATCTATGTTAGTGACGGTAGGCTGGTTTGGGCCCTCCCTATACCAAAAAATTGTAAAGACACTACCTATATGAAAAGATCTGCTTATCTGGTATATACTGTGTTCATTGTTACTACTGTTATTATTTTTGTAATCTAATACTGTAGAATCCATAGCAAACATTCTAGCGTTGTTGCCCTTGTAAACTTGGGTCATCAAATAGTATAATTAAAGGAAACATCACTCAATAACTATTAAAGAATACATTAAAAAGATGGAAAAATAAATGGGTTGTCCAATTGACAAAGCAATGGATACAAACTTGGAATGTAAGAATGACCTCACAAGAGAGTTCAAGTATTTGTGGGACCTCTCTATACAAGAAAATGTTTGTAAAGAAGCTGAAAGGAACCAAGTACCATAAGATATGATTTGGAACAATTTGGCAGTAATTGAAGATGTTGACGCACTACTCAATTGCCTGCCTCAACTGTTTGCCTAACATTACATCATATTGCAAGATCTTTGTGTCGAATATGACTATGCAACACAACAACAAAAAAGCCTACAAAGGTATGAAGAAAGGTGTTATTGTAAGAAAGCTCGAGTAACTAAATGCCACTAAATCCAAACAAAGGCAAAAAAAAAAGAGATCTACTAATGAGGGAGTGGACCAAATTATTCAACAATGTATCCAATTACTCAAACAGAGAGAAAGAAGACGTTGTGAGAGGCAACTTCCTATAAAAAGTCAAGGCTGTGAGTATAGGACGTTAGAAAAAGCCATAGTGGAAGCAAAGGCCAAAGCTAAAGTCAAAGCCAAAGCATGAGTAGGAGCACGATCCTCCACTCTTCCACCTCCTCTCCTCTTCTTTTGGTTCATGTATTGATCCAAGAATAGAATCTCACAGATCTCTGAAAGAAGGGAAGCATACTCATGTAACTATTCCTCACTTCATCCGGCATTGGTACCTCAAGTTTAGTAGGTGGTTCCTCCCTTTGAGAAAAGGTAGGTAGAAGAGGTCTAGGGGCTGATCCTCTAGACACCGCAACATGTTGGCCAATAGGCCTCCTATTTGCATTCACGTTAGAGGCACTAACTTTGGCATCTTGGTTCTACTGCACAGGATTTACATTTTGGTTCATCTTGGCAAATAACTGGGACATCATGTCCAACATGATGTCAAACTTCCTCTCATTTCTAACGTCTACATTTTCCTCACGGGCTGGTCCCTTCTCTTTATCTGCCATTTTCTCAACTACTATATCCTGACTTTTGAGAACCTCTGAAAAATGTTTCCTCAACAGGAACTGACGGAATCTGTTGAGGAACTGATGGAATCTGAAATTGTTGTCTCTTCTGCTCTCTATTGAAATATCTGATATCACTCATAAAGATTTTCAATCAACTGAAGGCACTAAAAACACACACTAGCAAGATGACCAACTCTAATACCACTGAAATATCCCCTTTAGTTTTTTCCCAATTTTTTTCCACATAAACTTCACCCATTAGCATTAGCCCAATGAAAGATTAAAAACTGGAAGCAACCCTTCACTTTCTAATCACCCCGATCATAGAGTGGGCAAGGTGGGAGCATACAATGTAAGGGGATCTGATAACAATATGAAATGTTGGAAGTACAAGAACTATTGGCGGCAAGCCATCCAATAGAGAAAATGTAAATACTTGGCGGCAAAGCCAGCCACTTCCACTTTTTAGTAGGCAACTGAAAGTAAACAAAAACTCAACCACTTATCCAGTGGGAGTGAAATACAAAATACTGGAAATAAAAAGTTGATTAGTACTACTAGATCAATGTTACAATATGGAGTTAGATTCAATATATCATGAGATAACTTAGCAATAAGAAAACCCAAGCGTTAGATAATCATCTCTATGATATTACAATGACAAGGCATCATGATATTATGACAAAATACTAAAAATACCAGGTCTGATATGAAAGTACAGCATGCACGAACTCCAACCAGCAACCTTCAAATGCACATATCTCCTCAACCACAACTTTGAATGACCTCAAACTTGATGCAAATGATGCAAGGAAGCTAGGCGTCCAGCCTCCAATAACAAGCCACCATCAAATGGTCTGCAAATGGCTGACACGTTTCCCAATGCACCCAAAACAAGGTAGTACGGCCCCCTAAGGAGGGCGACCAACAACAAAAATCAAGTTCTAGGCAAAGGGGTGCCCAGATGCAAGGAACACAATGAACCAATACCCACAAAATTCCTCGAAGTCTCCGGAACGGTACGAGTATGAACGTGATTCTACAGTGGACTGAAATAACACTCCAAAAACTCCAAACAGCAAATGAACACACCAAAAATGTCTCTAGAAAACATCAAAGCCACACCAAACTGAAAACACAAAAGAAGTCATCACCGATGAAGCTCACCCTGCAACCTCTGAGTGAAGAAGCAATCACTGACCAGTTAGGAGTTGTCTTTCAAACTCGAAAGTGAAGAACAACTAGGAGGTTTACCAACCTCGAAGCAAGAGTCTAAAACCAACTCTCCTGGTGATCAAGAAAGGCCCATAGAAACATGGCTTAAGTTTCTCTACTCCACTCTTTTTGAGAGTGGACTGTCTGTAGGGCTGGAGTCTCAAATAGACCATGTCCCCAACCTCGAAAGTGTGTTCTATACGTTGTTGATCAGCATACATCTTTTGCTGATTTTGTGCATGATGAAGATTATCCTTCAAAGATCTCAAATGTCCCAACTCTACTACAACATATCCCTCGCTTGAGGGGCTCTACTATCACCAAATATCAAATCAATGAAGCTAGCAGCCTCATACCCATACAGAGACATGAAAGGGGACATCTTGATGGACATGTGGTATGAAGAGTTATAGCAATACTCTCCCAAATGAAGCCATCTAACCCAAGCCTTCTGTTGTCCCGAAACATAGTTCCTGAGATAGCCCTCCAACCACTTGTTCACAATCTTTGTCTGCCCACCCATCTATGGGTGATAACTAGTGCTTGGAGTGAGCAATGTACCACTCAATCTGACAATTTCTTGCCAAAAAATACTTAGGAACTTGTTGTCTCTATCACTTACAATGTTCTTGGGCAGCCCATGCAATTTGAACACCTCTAAAGAACAAATCAGCAACCTGAGCTGCTGTAAATGAGTTGGTAATGGTGAAGAAATGAGCAAACTTCATCAATCTATACACAACAACATAAATTCAATCTCTCCCTTGCACCTTAGGCAACCCAGTGATGAAGTCCATTGAGATACTTTCCCATTTATAATCGGGAATAAGTAAGGGCTACAACAAACCAGCTAGACATGTGTGCTCATTTTTGTTTTGTTGGCAGATCGGACACTCCTTAACACAGCGAAGGACCTCATCCTTGAGCCCTCTCCATGAAATCCTCTCACGGATCTGCCTATATGTCTTGAAATTCCCTTAATGACCAGCCAAGGGAATGTCAAGAAATGATTGTAAAATCTTCATTTTGAGCTTAGATTTAGTTGCCAAGAAGATTCTATCCTCATACTGTATCAAAGCATCAACCAACTTGTACCTTTCATCATGCAAAGTGCCATCAACTAAACTGGTAGCAAACTGATTTTTGGCGTACTCTGCAATAATCTGCTCCATCCAATCAGTAGTGATCTCAACCAAGGAGCTCAAGTGTGGCCTTCATGACAAGGCATCGGCCACACCATTATTCTTCCCTTTGACATACTCGATGTCAAAATCGTAAGCTTGGAGCTTACTTACCCACTTTTGTTGCCTTTCATTAAGATCCTTCTGATGCATAAAGTGTTAGAGACTGTTGTGATCAGTCTTCAAAATTAAATTTGCTTCCCACCAAATACTGCCTAAATTTGGCCAAAGCATGCATGATAGAAAGCATCTCCTTGTCATAAATTAAGTATGTCTTCTCCACACCCCTCAATTTTCTACTCTCAAAGACAATAGGATGCTTTTCTTGCATTAGGACAGCACCAACACCTTCCCTAGAAGCATCACACTGCAACTCAAATGGTTTCGAGAAGTCAGGAATGGCCAAGACTGGGCATGAACTCATGAGTTGTTTGAATCTATCAAAGACCACTTGTGCCTTTTCAGACCATGCAAATGCCCCCTTTTTGGTGAGATCTATAAGAGGGCCAGCCATCTGTGAATACCCCTTCACAAACCTCCTATAAAAACCACAAAGTCACAAAAAACCTTTCAACTAAGAGAGGTTCTCTGGAGGAGGTAGGCCAATCCAAAATAGCCTTAATCTTCTCCTGATCAACACTAACTCCCTTAGAGCTGATCACGTGCCCAAGATAAAGAAGCTCGGTCATTCCAAATTCACATTTGGACTCCTTAGCAAACAAAGACTCTAACTCCAAGATGCTAAGCACTTCCTCCAAGTGCTTGAGATGCTCTTCCCACGACTTATTGTAGATGAGGATATCATCAAAGAAGATAAGCACAAACTTCCTCAATTGTTTCTGAAATATTTTGTTCATATAGGATTGGAAGGTCGCGGGTGCATTAGTCAACCCAAAGGGCATGACTAGAAACTCAAAATGCCCAAAGTGACATCTGAAAGCAGTCTTCTCAATATCTACTTCTCTCATTCTAATCTGATGATAGCCCGATCTGAGATCTATCTTAGAGAAGTAGACAGCTCCATGTAGCTCATCAATGAGTTCGTCAATCCTAGGAATGGGATACTGGTTTTTGATTGTCTTCTGATTTACAGCCCGATAAACTATTCACAAGCGCATAGTGCCATCCTTAACCAAAACCGTTGTAGAAGCAAAGGGACTCTTGCTTGGGCGAATGTGACCCATGTCCAAGAGTTCTTTGATGGCCTTTTCTATCTCATCTTTCTGTCTCTTTGGATATCGATATGCAGTCGTTATGACTAGTTTGGCCCCTTCTTCAAGCTGAATGGCATGCTCTATCCCCCTTTGAGGAGGTCTCTCGGGAGGTATGCTACCAAACACCTTACTCTGTTTTGTGATCAAGGACTAAACATCAGGATGGTAGTGTCTCTTATCCTTTGTTGGATTGGATGGCATGATCAAACACTTTGTTGCCCACTCTACTTGGTCATGACGAATCAACCTTTCCATCCTCTTGAAAGACACAATATGAGGGCCTCCATTTGACATCCCTCTCAATACCACCTTCTTCCCATCTAATGTGAAATTCAATTCCATGGTTTGCAAATTCAAAGTGATCTCTCCAAGAGATTGCAGCCATTGAATGCAAAGCACCGCATCAGTATCTCCAATTCTTACAACAAAGAAGTCATCTTTGACTTCATAGTTACCCAACTGCATAGACATATTGGAGATCTTACGATTGCAAGAGATAGTAAAGCCATCGGCCACCATTACCTTGAAACCTTGAAACTCTTCTTTCTTGAGGCCTCTCTTTGCAACTATCCCTTCGTCAATGAAATTATGTGTTGCTCCAATATCAATTCACTGCCCTCCAAGCACTCCACGAACTCTAAAAGACTCATTCTTTTGGAAACTAGAAAGTTGGGCAAATGCACCCCCACTTTCTTGGTCTTTTCCCCTCTCTTCCGAAGCCTCTTCTTCTTCACTTTCCACAAAATCAGACTGCTGTTCTGATATATCAGATTCTGATCCATCATCAAAATAGACCTCCATGTAATGAGATTTGCCTCTTTCGAAGCACTTATGACCCGGGCCCCACGGTTCATTGCAAGTGTAACATAATTTCTTCCATCGGAGCTCATTACGGAGGTCATCATCCATTCGAGAAGGAAACTTCTTGGTCTGATTTGAAGAATGCTTCTTATCCTTCTTGTGAGGAAAAGGCTTGGACTGAAATTTTGGCCTTGGGGCAGCCAACTCCATGCTTCTAGATTTTTTGATTGCTTCATCTAGTGTAGGTGGATCGAAAGCCTTCACTCACCCCTTCAACGGTTCCATTATTCCCTCTGAAAATAGGACTACAAGCCTCCTTTCAGTGATTTTGGGCACCATCACAAAAAGTTTGAAATTCCGAAACGTATGTGTCAAGTGAGCCATGTTGCTTCAACTAAGCTAGCTCACAAAATCTCACCTCAGGATCCTTGGTGTCAAACCTCTCAATGAGTTTGTTGGTAAACCCTTCATAAGTAACAATAAGGTTATGGCCAAGAGTGACCAAACCGTGATACCACCACTCATGGGCAGCCCCATCCAAATGCAAAGTAGCAAACTTGATGACATCTTGTTCTGGCATCGGTCTTAGTGAGAGGTAGTTATTGAGCTTCTAGACCCATGATCTTGCCAAACACTTGTCACTTCCATCGAAATGGGCAAAGGTGAGCTTCCCAAGAGCTTGTTGGAAATCCATTGGTGGCATAAGAGCACGATTCTCCACTCTTTCGCCTCCTCTCCTCTTCTTTTGGTTCATGTATTGATCCAAGGATAGAATCTCACGGATCTCTGCAGGAAAAGAAGCATACTCCATGTAACTATTCCTCACTTTGTCTGGCATTAGTACCTCAGGTTGAGCAAGTGGTTCCTCCCTTTGAGTAAAGGTAGGTAGAAGAGGTCTAGGGGCTGATCCTCTAGACACCGCAACATGTTGGCCAATAGGCCTCCCATTTGCATTCACGTTAGACGAACTAATGTCAACATCTTGGTTCTAATGCATGGGATTTATGATTTGGTTCATCTTGGCAAGTAACTAGAACATCATGTCCAACATGATGTCAAACTTCCTCTTAATTCTAGTGTCTGCAATTTCCTTACGGGCTGGTCCCTTCTCTTTATCTGCCATTTTCTCAACTTTTGTATCTTGGTTTCTGAGAACCTCTGAAAATGTTTCCTCAACAGGAACTGACGGAATCTAAAACTGTTCTCTTCTACTGTTTGTTGAAATATTTGATTTCTCTATCACTCATAGAGATTTTCAATCAACTGAAGGCATTGAAAACATAAGATGGCAGGATGACCAGCTCTAATACCACTGAAATATCTCCTTTAGTTTTTTCCCAAAAAATTTTCACATATACTTCACTCGTTAGCGTTAGCCCAATGAAAGATAACAAACTGGAAGCAACCCTTCACTTTTTGATCACCCAAATGCCAGAGTGGGCATGGTGAGAGCATATGGTGTAAAGGGATCTAATAACAATATGAAATGTTGGAAGTACAAGAACTATTGGCTGGCTAACCCTTCACATTTTGATCACCCAAATGCCAGAGTGGGCATGGTGAGAGCATATGGTGTAAAGGGATCTAATAACAATATGAAATGTTGGAAGTACAAGAACTATTGGTGGCAAGCCAGCCAATAGAGAAAACGTAAATTCTTGGCAGCAAAGCCAACCACTTTCACTTTTCAGTGAGCTACAAGAGAGTAATTGAAAGCAAAGAACTTGGCAGCATAGCTAGCCACTTCACTTTTCAGCGTGACTAGAAAGTAAACAAAAATTCAACCACTTATCCCGCAGGAGTGAAATACAAAATACTGGAAATAGAAAGTTGATTTGTACTACTAGATCAGTGTTACAATATGGAGTTAATTTCAATATATCATGAGATAACTTAGCAATAAGAAAGCCCAAGCATTAGATAATCATCTCTATGATATGACAATGACAACGCATCATAATATTATGACAAAATACTGAAAATACCAAGTCTTATATGAAGGAGCAGCAATCCAATATGAAAGTAAAGCATGCCCAAACTCCAACCAGCAACCTTCAAATGCACATATCTCCTCAACCACAACTCCGAATGACCTCAAACTTGTTGCAAATGATGCAAAGAAGCTAGTTGTCAAACCTCCAATAGAAAGCCGCCATCAAATGGTCTGTAAATGGATGGCATGTTTCCCAATGCACCCAAAACAAGGTAGTACAGCCCCCTAAGGAGGGCAACTAGCAGCAAAAATCAAGTTCTCCCTCAAAAAATCTGAGATTCTAGGCAAAGCGACCCCCAGATGCAAGGAACACAAAGAACCAATACCCACAAAATTCCTCCAAGTCTCTGGAACGGTACAAGCATGAACATGGGTCTATAGTGGACTGAAATAACACACCAAAAAACTCCAAACAGCAAATGAACACACCAAAAATGTCTCTAGAAAACATCAAAGCCTTACCAAACTAGAAACACGAAGCTATCACCAATGAAGCTCAACCTGCAACCTCTGAGTGAAGAAGCAATCAAGGATCAGCTAGGAGTTGTCTTTCAAACTCAAAACTAAATAAGAACTAGGAGGTGTACCAACCTCGAAGCAAGAATCTGAAACCAATTTGGCAACACTTCATTATGATAGAAAATAGATAACCAAATGAGAGGGAGAGGGGTTCTATTTATAAGCTTCAATCCCCATAAATTGAAAGCACACAACCAACAAAGTGAAAGAATTGCCTAAACAAAAGATCCAACAATAGAATCTTAGACATGGTCGACTACCAAATTGAATGATTATGAGCTTAAAGTGGCGCTCAAAAGTACAAGAGTGGACAATTCCTACATATGTATTTCAATGCTAGGGAATTTGAATCCTACTTATTGCAGATGGTATCTACATACAATCCAAAAAGTTGATGCTTATATGTATAGTATATGGATAACGACATCAAAATTACTTACAGGACTAAGGACTTCATGGGAGTACTTGGTGTACATTCATACGAGTTGCCAATGAGCAAACCTAATGGGAGCCTGTGGTGCACACGCTCAAAAGAATTATCCAATCAAACAATATGATATGCAGAGTTGACTATGGGTGAATTGAGAAAAATGCATGCCAAAGGACACAAGGGCATCAAGAAGGAATATTTAGCATTTTATAAGTGGTGGTGCATCTTAGATGTGATTAGATGTTGCTTGGTAGCAGCTACTAGGGTTGTAGATATAGTTGTCTGAATGCTTGACTATATGTTAGGACTACAAAAGGGAAATATTTATGACTACTATGAATTCCTCTTGGCAAAAATCCATGAATTTCATTTCCTGCCATATAAGGTTTTTATTTTTTTGTATGACAACATGCAAATGGGTTATTCTTGGATGCAGTATATTCTCAAGCAACAACAAAGGGAGAGTTTAGTCTATATGACATTTATGGTTCTAGTTGGTCATCTGTGTTTTGATGCAGACATCTTAGTATTCCATTGGCCAACACCAAAGATGATTATGAAGCAAGGAAAAAGTGAAAGCATGTGGTTGAGCCATCAACAACATTAGAGGAAGAGGGCGAGGGCGAGGGCCTTAATAGTGAGGATGAAGAAGATAGAGAGAAGAACGTGGAGGTTCAAATCATTACTTCTTCAACTGAAACTCAGTCTATTGCATGCACTCTTTTGGCTACAAGGGATGACACATTGAAGACTAGTTGAACTAAATCAGTGAACAAGTTAATTTATAGTTGGAAGTGCTTGTTAGTTGAGAGCTAGCACCTACAATAATAAAGGAGCATTTAGCAAAAGACGAGATTGCTACTAAGGTGAAACCAAAGAATGTACATCCTATGAGTTTACACACTAGAAATGGAGTCTCCATGACTTTTTCATGTCTTGAGAGGGATGATCCAAATAGGATGTAGACTTGTTTTTTGCACATCATGGGACCCATGGTTCAAGCTTTATAAGGCATTTGAGAGGTTGAGTCCTTTTGATGTTATGGTTCGACCATCTCTAGTCTATCCAATTATGTGTGAGGCTTCATGCCTAGAGAGTTTTGTAAAAGAGATTTGTGCGGAATTCACCAAAAAAATTGTTAGCCAAGGATGGCCAGGGCAATACCTTTCAAAAATGCATGAGCAATGGCTGCCTCCTCCCCCTATTTATCTAGCCACTTCTCCAGTACAAAAGGTGTTACATTCCTTAGCAATTATTGAGCAAACCATCCAATACCATATCTCCTACCATATTCCTCTATGTCTAAGCAATGGAGGTAGAGGAGAAAAGAATAATGACCTTTGGATTTAAAGTCCTTGAAGCATGAGTTCTAGGGCCAACAAGCCCATTTCCAAGACCAATTGCACCAATAAACTAAACTCACCCAAGCACAACCAAAGCAACCTGCCAAGGCTCAAGACTAATTGGTGAAGACTACGGAGGAAGTGATATAGGCAAAGGGTGAAATCCACAAGGCAGCTAAAATGGTAAAATGCTCCTAAGAGTGTGAAATTGTAACAGCCAAACACTTGCAAGAGAAAACAACTAAAGTGTGTGCCATCCATGCATAACAAAAGATCCCCATCCTCTAATACAAAATAAATCTCTTCTATATTCATTGGGATATTTTCCAAGCCAATAAGCTCATTAACCTTGGATCTTCCCTTTCAAGGAGAGAGGTACAATATGTGTTGTCCTTTATCCCTTTATTTGCCTCAATGTTCACCTCCATCCTTTAGTTGTTTGTGAATGGCATTGTTCTTCCAATAGAGGAAGGCTAATAAGACTACAAGGTAGACTATGGGGGGGAATAACTCTGATTTAGAACGCTTCTAGAAAAAATTGGTCGTATTTTCTCAAATTGATTTGGACATGTTAGTATTCTATAATGATTTTGGGTCTCCAGCTTTATTTTTTACTTTTTTGCCTCTCTAGGGTAATTTTTCCCTCTCCTTGTGTTTATAGATCTAGAAATTTTTCAAACATGGCCAATTCTTAGGCACACAAAGCATCTAAAGGAGAGGCAATAGTAATTTATGTTGATTTTCAGAGAGCTTCACAAAAATGATATTATTCTATTATTTTATCTCATATTTTGTTCAATACGCATTACACTTATATAGGAGTTTAATCTCCTACCTATATTATAGGAACCACTCCCTAATTATATAAGTTGTTCTATCAACTCGTATCCCTACATACACTCGTACAACAAACATCCTAACACCCCCGCCCCCCCCCCCCGGCCCCCCTTAGTGTGAACATGGGGAGAAAGTACATTACATGAATTGAAAACAAAATTGTATGCCTATGCATACTTTTAGGTCTGCATACTGCTATCTAGATCTTGCCACGCATGATCACTTACATAAGAGAACTTGTCGTACTTTCACTTCTAGTGAGCTTATCACTGGCTAGCCACACTTCCAAGAAGTCTAGTAGTCAAAGGGTCTCTCTAGCCAGCTACTCTCATATACAACTATTTCCAATATCAATGATATCTACATTCTCCTCTTTTCAAACTTAGCAAGGGATTGTTTACAATGTTCTCAATTGTAGCCACTATTGTTGATTGTTGCCACTCCATCTCTAACAACATAGGAAACTGTCACTACCACTAGAAGTTACCCTTGACTTTAGTTGATTTGATGCAAAGTGGAAATGGAATATTGGTGTTATATGCCCTCCACAATGTGAAATTTCCACTTATTTAGAAAACACAGAGAAAATAAAAGCACGCACAGGCACCATAAAAAAAATCAACGGAAGGCTTATGAGGTGAAAATGCTCTAACACTTGTTGACTCAAACACACCTTCAACCACATTAACGACTTCTTTTATTCGGAGATCAACAGTTGGAAATTCTTTTCTCGATACCAAATCAACAAATTGTCCATCAACCAAAAGTTGTGTATTGCAACATGTGGTTTAATAGGTTCTTCCAATAAACATGAAGCATATATCATCCATGCTTGTAATACCTGAGGCAATCGCTAGATCATTAGCACGATCTCCATGTAGTTCCAGCCACTTATCATGAATGTTTGACATGTTCAAGGCAAGTATACTTGTTGGCATGTCATGCAACACTTGGACACTCAAATGAAGTCAAATGACCATATATATATTGCATGATCTCCTTGTATTGGAACTCTAAAATATGAATATAGCATTCTAGTTTCCTTCTACATCGTTTAACCTCTTCAATTTTGTCTACATGCTAAATTTTTCCACCAAATTATCTTCTTCCACAACATCGAATTTTGCCAAAGCAACTTTACTTTTCAAATACTTAGCAACTGTAACATATTTAGGAGCCAATTCTTGCACTAAGGTGCACAAAATTTGACCATAACAAAACAAATTTTTAGGGACAAAATCGATGAAATGCCCCTCCTTTAACACCAGCACATCCTTTTCATCCACTACTAGTGACTCATGAGCAAATCATTGTATAAGCAAGCATCAAAATCACTGGAGAGATTTGTCGATGAAGTGCTACAAAAAAAGTGTGTTGCCTCTGGCTTCTAGATCTCCTTCATTGTAAATTGTACTCTAAGTCGCCACCATCTATCGTGTGGGGTTCCCAAGCTTGTGAGAACTTGTGTGGGATATGAAACAATCAAAATCTAAGCAAGTTGTCTGACAATCAGCCTCGATTAAAATCCAAGGAGGCATGATATGCTTGTCATAGGCTAGCGTAAGGCATAACTACTCCCATCTTTGGAATTGAAATGTATACTATAATCATTAGAAGCGACTCAATTGGTATCCCTGGCAAGGGGAATATTTGTGATAGAAGCCATCATGACTTGCACCATGCCAATATTGTTGGAGTTCTACCTAGCCTTTATGCACAACTCCAAAATTGAATTGGAGCCTTGACCACATGATCTCTCACAATCTTCTCATTCATTCCTTCTCACACAACACTAAGGTTATATTCATTGGCACTCTTCGACCAGTCACATTGTTAAAGGCATCAATACTCTTTTGGTAGGAAGCTATGCATCCCAAATTCTATCCATTGATTTGTGAACCACCTCCACTATCCTCCGCTATACCTCTATCATTTAAAAATTATAGACAATCTTCTAACAAAAGACAGAAATCTCCACATACCTATGCTATTCTAGTCCTACAGCTACATAGATTGCATTCATTACAAAGAGCTCATGTTCCAATCCCTCTCATCAGAGATTCAAGGCGGTCCTTGCTCTAATACCATGTTGATTTCCAGAGAGCTGCACACAAATAATATTATTCTATTATTTTATCTCATATTCCATTCAATATATATTACACCTATATAGGAGTTTAATCTCCTATATTATAGGAACCACTTTCTAATTATATGAGTTGTTCTAGCAAATCATATACCTACATACACTCATACAACAAATATCCTAACAAACCCATGTGAACACTAACATAAATTCCTAACAATCTAGATTCTAGATTCTATTTCCAAAAACCAAGATGACAAACATATTCTAGTTTCTAATAGGATGAGCTCGAAGAGATCAATTTTGACACACTTTCTTGCATAGCAAGAGAACTTGCATTTAATTGCCTCTAAAATACACACCAGATCTCCAATCTGATATGCCAACTCTTCCAGGATGCTTTCCTCCCAAATACTATGGAGATAATTAGTACAATCTTATCCACAAAGGGCCCTGTGTTGATTCCTCTTGAAGGTCAATAAAGGAGACTAGGACCACGTGTACAAACCAGCAATTTTATCAAATCCAAAGCCTCCTACTAAATTTTCAAATGAGGTTTTTTGCCAAAAAACTAATCTCTACTATAGCACAAAAACACTTCTATTTCATCCTTTGCTTGTAAGCATTGATACTTGGTCAGGTTCCTGTAAATTTGCAAACCAGGAATCTATCAAAATAATCCTAGGTGGACCAATGCAAGGTTTTATAAGCGATATTTGTTATCGAAATTATTCTTGAGACTTGAGTAAATAGATCTCCCAGTGTTATCCACCTATCTTCTTCCACTAGTTCAATTTTTTCCACATTTTCTAGGATATCCATAGTTTCATATTCCTCCATGTTTGAACCAATCTTGTTCCCTTTATTCTAGGTATTCTTTACCATACCATCTTAGTTAGGGCTTTACATTTGACCAAAACCAACCTTAGATTGTTGCTCTCCTTTATTTTTGTTTTGACACTTGAGGTTGAAAACTCTTCCCATTCCTCGTCTTCTTAAGGTGTAATGTCACTTTCTAATATTTTTATAAACTCTAAAACAAATTGTACTTCCTTTCTAAACAATACCAAGGCAATATTGCAATACTAACTAGTAACATGTAAATATTATCAATGATCAAACTTCTTGCATAACAGCTAATATTTAATATTGTAATGGGCAACTCATTTACAAAACATCAGAATGGTATTAACTAAATACTGATGTAAATAGCTTAATATGGCCAACCCTTATGCATTTGTAGTTCAAAATTAAATAGATAAGCAAGTAACAACAAGTTACAATTAACAGGACTGTAGTAGCAATGATCAAGGAAAAATAGACTAGCAGTTACAAACAATAATTGCATATACAAATTGTTGTTATAGATATAAGAACTGTTGGTACAAGCTATTGTTATAAATACTTCTCATAATGACAAGGTGCTATTGCGGAACTATACCATCATTGTAGTGGCACTATAGCAGCATTGTAGTGATACTGTAGTTGTACTATAGCATCACTGTAACAGCAACATTGTAGCAAACTAAAACTAAAAATTAATTCTTTGTCCTCCAAACTGCAAACCAAGAGATTTTTCGTCCTCCAAATTCTTGCACTCCAAGGGCTTTTATCCTTGGGTCAGAAGATGAACACAAATGCTCAAGCTTTGAAAAAAGGGTTTGATTTCAATAAATAATAGATGATCTCTTTAGAAGCGATTGTCTCTCATTTATAGACATCTTTTTTGCGCCAATATTTTAAATTCCCTTTTTTCCCTCCAAAGTGCTCATCTAAAAACATTTTAATAAATTATTACAAAAGGCCTTATAATGTTCCATTTGGATGGCCCACTTTATCTTACTAAAATTAATAATATTTAAATTGTCATTTCACAACGTTTTTAAAAAAATATTACTAGGACTAGCTTAAAACATTACTATTAAAATATTTCACTAACTTTATCCCTTAGCCTATGGAAAATAAAGAAATGGGTCCCCAATTAATCTAACTAGAAAAGGGGACATGACATAAGGTTGTTCTTCAAATGCCAAAAACGTATATGTATATCAATGTGTAAATTTATATATGTATATGTATATATGTGTATCAGTGTGTAAATATATATATGTATATATGTATATCAGTATATATGTGTATATGTATATGTATAAATGTATATGTATATATGTATATCAGTGTGTAAATTTATATATGTATATGTATATATGTGTATCAGTGTGTAAATTTATATACAATGTACATGTATATATGTGTGTGAGAGTGTGTGTGTGTGTGAATACAAACTATGTGTACATACACATATATGTATATTATATTTATATAATTGTATATTAACTCAACAATTATATATATAGTATTGTATATATACACATATGTATATTATATTTATATAATTGTATATTAACTCAACAATTATATATATAGTATTGTATATATACACATATGTATATTATATTTATATAGTTGTATATTATATTTATATAATTGTGTATTAACTCGGCAAGTGCCTTTGTGTGTGTATAAGTATTTTTAATGTTGTGGGAAGGGGGTGGCCAAGGGCCAAACTCCGCTCCTAGGGTAGCACTACCATTGAGGGGGCTGACCCATGTGAGATAGTTGCCATTGTTTTCTAGTCCTTTCTTTTATATGTATATGTATATGTATAGTTGCAA
This sequence comes from Sequoiadendron giganteum, assembly GCA_007115665.2. Classification (NCBI taxonomy): domain Eukaryota; kingdom Viridiplantae; phylum Streptophyta; class Pinopsida; order Cupressales; family Cupressaceae; genus Sequoiadendron; species Sequoiadendron giganteum. Next base: position 472,931,242 of record CM021109.1, read on the forward strand.
ACATGTAATATTATCCTAAATTTCATTGTTGGTTACATTTTCACTTAGGAAAATTAAAATAAGAATAAATTAGAATATGTACTTTATGCTACTGGAGTTATCTAATTTATCAGAGGGAAGTAATTTAATTTGGTCTTTTACTATTTATAGGCATGGTTACATATGTAAATGAAAAGAATTTTAGTTGAAACTTACATGTATATGATATTCTCAAATTTATCTAGAAAAATAATTTTCATTTATAATAAAAAAATCTTATTATGTTGTATGTGATAGCATATATATGTGTGAACAATACTTTGTGTATATACACATATTTATATATATATAAATGTAATCAAATCTTCTATCAAACTAGGAGCCTAAGGATTCTAAGATAATTCTAAGTGTAAGAATTCTATTCAAAATCCTAAGTCAGATTTATTTCTCTTATGCTGAATGTGTTGATTGCAGAACATTTATCAATTTCAATGTTTGCAGATCAACAAAAGAACCTAAAATATGCCGGCCAATTTTTTCATTTTGTTACATAGCTAAATTCACCCATTAGCATTAGTGCAAACATAAACCAGCTGAATGTAACCCTCTCCTCTGATCAACCCAGATCCCAATACGGGCAAGGTTGAGAGCATACACAAAAGGGGATCGTTAGCAAAACAGAAGCTTGCTGAAAGTAACTGAAAAGAAGAGCAATCACTCAACCACTTATTCAGCGGGAGGACTGGAATGAAAGTACAGTACTGAAATTAAAGTGCAACTCGACCAGTTATTCAGCGGGAGCATTTGATGGCTCAGCCGATCAGCAAATGATGAGAATGCACTACAATTAAGCTAATAGGCGGCAAGCCGGCCTCTTCCACTTGTTCAACGAGAATACAATGATTGAACTTAAGTTATAGATTGAAAGGGGACCAATCTCTTCAACAATCGTGGGAAATAACTTATAACTGAGAATGTTGGCAATACTACTGCTCAGCTTACAATTTGATAGAACTTCATGTCATTCAAGCAAGTATAGAATGCTGTAATAAAATAGGAGACTTCCCTATTCCTATCTTGACCTCACAAACTCAAACCCAACTCACAAACCCCATTTTTGTCAATTTGATTATGACAGACCTGCACTGAAATTGTAGGACCAGCAACACAAAAAATTCACTCATTTAATTATAACTCACTCAAATCTCACCCAAATCCCATGAAACCAAATGCAAACGTTGCTCATACTGGAGGCGCCCAAGGAGAAACCAAGTAACTAACCCAAAGGCCACATATTTAATTTGCACGGAAATCAATGCATTTCCAAAAATGTACGGCCCTCAAGGAGGGGCGATTTTGCCTTATAAAAATAAATACACAATATTAAAATCTGAAACTTTGCAAGTAGGGTCGCCCCTAGCAAGGAAACAAATAAGCAAAGCACCCATAACCACTCTATTTTTATTTCCAAACTTATGAGCAAAAACATGAATCAGCTATGACAGAACAGCAACTGCAAAAATTGACTTAAATGATAGAAAACCAACTACAATGCAAAATAGCTCAATTGAAATCAACCTCTCAATGTGATGAGCCTTGTTGGCTCAGACCTCAAACCCCTGTCTTTTATTTATCTTTATTGTGTTTTACGTTTTTTAGAGAAGAATTTCTAAAGAGAAATAGAAGGGGCGCACAACATAAATGCTTATAAAATGTAAATCTGAGCTAATGTAAACGAATTGAAATTACAGAAGGTAATAAATAAGCTTGACAATGGATTCAAAACTCATAAACATACCCGAAAGCTCCCAGATTATTTATTTAAAAAAAAAGTCCTGTTTGCTAGCCAAAATGGTGAAATCTGGCTAAATCCAATGTAGGAAGCTACAATAAATGTAAACCAGCTCTGAAACTGAGGTAAATGAGTGGTAAATGCCAGGCGCCAAGACAGGTGAAGAGAAACCCTCAAACTGGAAGGCGTTTCTCCAAGAAACCCCAAACGCCCTTGCACAGGAAGCTACGCACTTCAAGCAAATAGCCCAGCTCTCAACTCTGAAGGTATGGCCAAGATATCAACTGCCTACCATGATGAAAGAAGGACGCCATCTCCACAAACCCTCCTGTCTCTGATAAATAACTCAACAAAACTCTAATAAAGCACAGTAGAACCTCTATATGAAGCCCTCACAAACTGCACAAATTCGGCTGGTCTCTCACAGCCTCAAAAGTGCTCAACACTGAAGAGATTCCGTTCTCCAATGGAAGGATGCTCAAAACCCTGATCACAGGTGAAAGCACAGGAAGAAGCCAAGGCAAAGTCAAAATATTCAATAGATGAATTTCTCATTGCCAAAATGCCTTATATGCAAAAAAGGCACGACTTCCAAGAAAGATACGCCCTTATTCATATTTTAAATCTTTTTAAAATATATTTAAGTCATTTCAATAGTTTTGACTTAAATACTTGGGCGCCCTTTTGTAATTTAAGTGATTAAAATATTAAATCACCTTTATAGAATAATTAAGTGATATAAAATGTATAAAGTCAATTTGACTTTATAATAAGGCATTAAGTTAATTAATTAACTCAAATCACTTAAAAATCCATAACTCACTCAAAACTCCAAATATTCCCGTGCCGTCAGAAGCTATCAACCCTTGAACTGCTAACGCCTGCTGTGAACCAAACTCTGAGCTCTGAAAACGAGAACGACCAAGCTCTCCAGAAAGTACCATTGACCCTCTAACCAAACCAGTTAGCCCACAAGGGTCCAATAAAGGGCTAACACATTGTTCCCGAGAACTGACTAGAGAGGGGACATCACAGTCCGCCCTCCCCAAATTTGCTTGCCTACAAGCAAACTCAAAGCTGGATGCTGAAGAATACTGTCACTCTCCCAAGTAGCATTCTCTGTCTGTAAATCTTTCCACTTCACCAAATATTCCCTGATAACCCGCCTCCGAAGATGACACTCTCTGGAATCCAAAATGGCCTCAGGTATCAAAATCAATTTCCCCTCATCATCCAAGGGTGGTAAATCAATAGAAAGAGTCACCTGTGGTCCCAATGCCTTTTTGAGGCACGACACATGGAACACATTGTGAACCTTACTGTTCACTGGAAGATCTAACTCATAAGCCACTTCACCAACACGTCGGACAACCCTGAATGGTCCATAGTATCGTGGCTTAAGTTTCTCGGCGCCATTCTTACGAAGGGTGGACTGCCTATAAGGCTGGAGCATCAAATACACCAAATCATCAATCTCGAAAGATCTCTCCACTCGCCTCTGATCAGCATATTGTTTTTGCTGATTTTGAGCTTTCTGAATATTCTCCCTAAGTGCTCTCATAATGTCCTAATTCTCCTGCAACAAATCACCAGCACTGGGTACCCTACTGTCACTCAGCAATAAATCTAGAAAGCTCGGAGCATCATATCCATATAATGCTCGGTATGGTGTCATCTGAATACTCATGTGATGAGTGGTATTATAGCAATACTCACAAAGGTATAACCACTTCACCCATGCCTTCTGCTGTCCTAAACTGTAATTCCTCAAGTATCCCTCCACCCATTTGTTGACTATCTCTATCTGCCCATCTGTCTGTGGGTGGTAGCTGGTACTCGGAGTGAGTTCTGTCCCACAAAGTTTGAATAACTCCTGCCAGAAGTTACTCAAAAACTTTCTATCCCTGTCACTGACTATACTCCAAGGCAATCCATGCAATCTGAATACCTCGCGGAAAAACAAGTCCACCACCTGAGTAGTTGTGTGCGTAGTAGTGATTGAGAAGAAATGTGCATACTTCGTCAACCGATCTACTACGACATAAATGTTGTCTTTCCCTTGAGCTTTCGGCAAGCCCGTGATGAAGTCCATAGACAAACATTCCCACTTCCTCTCAGGAATAGGAAGCGGCTGAAGTAAACCTACAGGGTATGTATGTTCTTGCTTGTTCTGCTGACAAACAAGGCATTCCCTGACATACTAAAGAACAAATGATTTGAGACCCTTCCAAGAGAATCTCTCCCGTACCTGCCTGTAGGTCTTAAAGTAACCGAGATGTCCTGCCATAGGCAAATCATGGAATGACCTCAAAACCATGCCCCTCATCTCAAAACCTGGGACAAGAAATATCCTCCCTTTGTAAATGATAATATCATCCACAAGTGAGTATCTGTCATCTTGTACTGTCCCATCCACTATGCTAGAAGCCCACGAATTCTTAGCATATTCTGCTACTATCATATGTCTCCAGTCCTCTGAAATCTGTGAAATGGAGTTCAAGTGAGGATGGCGAGATAAAGCATCAGCAACCACATTCTGAGTGCCCTTGACATAAGCAATGTCAAAATATAGGACTGAAGTTTGTTGACCCATTTCTGTTGCCTTTCGTTCAAATCTCGCTGTCCAAGAAAATGTTTCAGACTATTGTGATCGGTTTTAACACTGAATTTACTACCAACCAAGTATTGCCTGAATTTGGCCATGGCATGCATGATGGCCAACATTTCCTTATCATAGATACTGAAACTCCGTTCAGGACCTCTTAGCTTCCTACTCTCAAAAGCTATAGGGTGTCGATCCTGCATGATAACTGCACCAATACCCTCACCACTGGCATCACAATGTAGCTCAAATGGTCTGGCGAAATCCGGCAAAGCCAATACTGGACATGTAGTCATACGAAGTTTGAACTTCTCAAAGCACGCATGTGCAAGAGGTGTCCACACAAAGGCTCCCTTCTTAGTCAAATCAGTTAGTGGCGTAACATGTCGCGAGAATCCACTAACGAACCGACGATAGAAGGCACATAATCCTACAAACCCCCTGAGCTGTGTCAACGTCTCAGGTGTAGGCCAATTGATGATAGCTTGAATTTTCTCTGGATCCATGTTGACTCCCTCTCTACTGATAATGTGACCCAGATACAAAAGCTCAACCATGCCCAAAGCACACTTGGACTCTTTGGCGTACAAGGACTCCCTGTCAAGTATACTCAATACCTCATCTAGGTGAACAATGTGTTCCTCCCATGATCTACTGTAAACCAGGATGTCGTCGAAGAACACCAAAACAAATTTCCTCAAGAGAGGATGGAAAACCCTGTTCATAGTAGACTGAAATGTAGCTGGAGCATTGGTTAAGCCGAATGGCATAACCAAGAAATCATAGTGTCCACAGTGACATCTGAATGCAGTTTTCTCAATATCCTCCTCTCTGACTCTGATCTGATGGTAACCAGTTCTCAAATCAATCTTCGAGAAATAGCAAGCTCCATGAAGCTCGTCTATCAACTCATCTATCCATGGAATAGGATACCTGTTCTTTATAGTCTTCCTATTGAGCATCCTGTAGTTAATACACATCCTAAGTGTACCATCCTTTTTCTTCACCAAAACAACTGATGAAGCAAAGGGTGACTTACTTGGCCTAATGTGCCCCATAGCTAAAAGTTCCTTAATGGTTTTCTCAATTTCATCTTTTAAACGTTTGGGGTGTCAGTAAGGAGTGATCATAATAGGTTTCGTGCCCTCATCCAGCTCAATGATGTGCTCAATACCTCTATCAAGAGGTCTACCTGGTGGAATAGCACTGAAAACCTTTGCATGTTCGATTCGGAGTTCCTGTACATCTGGATGGTAAGGAGAAGCTTGTTGCTCTAACTGTGAAGGCATTAACTTGCACTCAGCAGCCCATTCTATCATGTCATGTCGAATCAAACGTTCCATTCTTCAGAGTGAAATTTCTTTTAGATTGCTGTCCTTGATGGCTTTAAGAACATGATTTGTGCCATCAATTTTGAATTTCATCTCCATATCACGCAAATTAAGTGTGAACTCTCCTATAGCATGAAGCCACTTCATGCTGAGAACTATATCCGTTCCTCCCATGTTCACAACATAAAAATCTGCCTTAAACTCAAAATTGTTGAGTTTCAATGGTAAATCAGGAATCATCCTCTCACAGGTGAGAGTGTGACCATCTGCAACCTTCACTCGAATACCTTCAAATTGCTGAGTTTGAATTCCCCTTTTCTCCACTAACCGTGAATCAATAAAGTTGTGGGTTGCACCTATGTCCAAAAGAGATATGACTTTTTGACCCGCTAAAATCCCACGGAGCCTGAAAGAACCCTCTCTCTACATGCTGGACATATGAGCCTCCTAGAGCTCACTTTCCACCTCAATTTCTGCCTCATTTTCTGACTTTTCTTCATCTGTGTCATAAATAGCAGCTTACTGATCAGAAAAATCAGTCAACGTTTCTCCCTCATAAAACCATTCCATGTGCCTGTTTTGCCCTTTAGGCTTGAGGGGGCAGTCATGATTGAAGTCATATGGGCCCTTACAGTAAAAACAGAGCTTCCTTCTACGTAGATCATTCATTGTGTCCCGATCTAGAGAGGCTGCAAATTTTTTCTTTTGATTAGAATTATCAACCTTCTTTGGATCGGATTTGTTCTCTGTGTAGGAGGAAGAAGGTTTTGTGCCAAATTGTTTACGAGGTGTAGTGAGCTCCATACTACGAGCTTTCCTCATGGCCTCCTGTAAAGTAGGTGGATCAAATGCCTTAATCCAACCTTTCATGGGCTCAAAAAGACCCTCAATAAACAATATGATCAGCCTTCTCTCTGAGATACCTGTCACCATCACGGATAGTCTTTGGAACTCTCCAATGTACGATTCCAAGCTACCCAACTGTTTTAACTGTGCAAGATCCCTGAAGAATAGTTCAGGATCACACCTATCAAACCTCTCTACCAATCTATCAGTGAACTCTTGGTATGAGGTAATTCGGTCATGGTGAAGAGTAGCCATGCCATGAATCCACCAGTCATGTGCCACGCCATCAAGGTGTAGAGCTGTAAATCTAATAGCATTTTCCTCAGGCATAGGACGTAGTGTCAGGAACGTATCCAATTTACTTACCCAAGCACGTGCTGTAACTTTGCCACTGCCATCATAGTTCACTAAGGTAAGCTTATTGGTAGCCTGTCGTAGATAATTATGCTGATGTCTAGGCCTCCTGTCATTCCTGTTCCTGATGTGTTCTCTCTTCTGGCTCATAAAACGGTCAAACTTAAGGTGATCCTTAACTCGTGGAGGTAATGCATCCCATTCATCATGCATAGTCAGGATGTTGTCAGCAAAGTTCACTTCCCCACCTTCTTCCACCACCTCCTCAGCGTCATTCCTAACAAAAGTAGGGCGTGTGGATCTCTCAAAGGTGCGTGCTGGAGCAATATTCCTATACTGTTCTCCATGTATGCTACCCTCCTGATCTTGATCCAGATTCGGCCTGCTCTGAACTGTCAAGTTTTGCACATTGGTGCTAAGTTGCTGAAGGATGTTTACCAACTGTTCTTGACCGGCCACCATTCCTCTCAGTACTTCTCTAGCATCCCTGTCTTCATCATTAAGACAAGCATCATCATTCCTTTCAGCCATATTATCAAAATCAAAATCCTCTTCCTGTTCGTACAATGGAAGTGCCTGAAAAGATGCAAAAGTATTTCGCTGAACTCTAGGGCCCCTGCGTGTGTAGTGCCTATCAAACCTGTTCTGGTGTGGCTGCATAGAATTGTTTTCCCACAAGCTGGCAGGATTAATATGCTCTGATACCACTGTGATGAGCCCTGCTGGCTCAGACCTCAAACCCCTGTCTTTTATTTATCTTTATTGTGTTTTACGTTTTTTAGAGAAGAATTTCTAGAGAGAAATAGAAGGGGCGCACAGCATAAATGCTTATAAAATGTAAATCTGAGCTAATGTAAACGAATTGAAATTACAGAAGGTAATAAATAAGCTCGACAATGGATTTAAAACTCATAACCATACCCGAAAGCTCCCAGATTATTTATTTAAGAAATGAAGTCCAGTTTGCCAACCAAAATGGTGAAATCTGGCTAAATCCAATGTAGGAAGCTACAATAAATGTAAACCAGCTCTGAAACTAAGGTAAATGAGTGGTAAATGCAAGGCACCAAGACAGGTGAAGAGAAACCCTCAAACTGGAAGGCGTTTCTCCAAGACACCCCAAATGCCCTTGCACAGGAAGCTACGCACTTCAAGCAAACAGCCCAGCTCTCAACTCTGAAGGTACGGCCATGATGTCAACTGCCTGCCATGATGAAAGAAGGACGCCATCTCCACAAACCCTCCTGTCTCTGATAAATAACTCAACAAAACTCTAATAAAGCACAATAGAACCTCTGTATGAAGCCCTCACAAACTGCACAAATTCGGTTGGTCTCTCACAGCCTCAAAAGTGCTCAACACTAAACAGATTCCATTCTCCAATGAAAGGATGCTCAAAACCCTTATCACAGGTGAAAGCACAGGAAGAAGCCAAGGCAAAGTCAAAATATTCAATAGATGAATTTCTCATTGCCAAAATGCCTTATATGCAAAAAAGGCACGACTTCCAAGAAAGATACGCCCTTATTCATATTTTAAATCTTTTTAAAATATATTTAAGTCATTTCAATAGTTTTGACTTAAATACTTGGGCGCCCTTTTGTAATTTAAGTGATTAAAATATTAAATCACCTTTATAGAATAATTAAGTGATATAAAATGTATAAAGTCAATTTGACTTTATAATAAGGCATTAAGTTAATTAATTAACTCAAATCACTTAAAAATCCATAACTCACTCAAAACTCCAAATATTCTCGTGCCATCAGAAGCTGTCAACCTCTGAACTGCTAACGCCTGCTGTGAACCAAACTCTGAGCTCTGAAAACGAGAACAACCAAGCTCTCCAGAAAGTACCACTGACCCTCTAACCAAACCAGTTAGCCCACAAGGGTCCAATAAGGGCTAACACACTGTTCCCGAGAACTAACTAGAGAGGGGACATCACACTCAACTAGTTGTTATCTTTCAAGCAAGAAGTTAAGCCAGCTAGGAGGTATGCATCCCTCGAAGCAAGTCTGATACCATTCCGGCAGCATAACAATACTGTAAAACATAAGATGTTGAATGAAGACCCAAAGCCTTCTTTTCATAACTTTGCCAAGCACCTCTAGAACCTTCCAGAAGGTGCGCTCCACTCAAGAGTTGCCCTAATTCCTTGTTGACCTTTGACTCTCAAGATGGCGTCCCATTTCCCAAGGCATAAACTTCATCTTTTAAATAATTAAAGATGTCCTCATGTTGGCGTCCCATTTTTCTCTCCAAGTTGACTTTAGAAAAAGATAAATATTTCACTGAACTTTTTGATGAGGTGCCCACCCATAAAATCCCCCTTTTAAAAACACTTAAGTCATAAAGCAAGACCAAGGGGTTATAATTAAAATGACTTACCTCTCCAAAAACTGAATCCAGGCACCAATTCTGATTATGCCAACTGAACCAACTGATGAGGGAAGCCTAATGCAAACAGGACCATTGCCAGAAATAGAATTTACTAAAAATAGTAAATTCGGGAAGTTGCTCGGATCAACATGCAAATCATATCAACGCGAAGCTCTCTGAAAACCCAAAAACGAGCTGCCAACCAAACACCAAGATTCCAGAAGCACACTCCAACAAACGCTGAAACATCCTCCTAGAAGATAGGGAACCCTAATTTCTGCTTCCGAGTAGTCTACGGATCACCGGGATAGACTAACGGCCAACTGTCAGATCACTGCTGAGAAGGGGACATTGCAGTCCGCCCTTCCCAAAATTGCTTGTCCACAAGCAACTATAAACTAGGATGCTACAAGATCTCCTCATTCTCCCAAGTGGCATCCTCTAATGGCAAATTCTTCCATTTCACCAAATATTCTTTGATTGTCCTTCTCCTCAAAGAACATTCCCTGGAATTGATTATTCTTTCGAGAACTAGCACCAACAACCCTTCCTCATCCAAAGGAGGAAGATCAGATGAAACAACAATGTTATGTCCCAATGCCTTTTTGAGGCGAGACACGTGGAAAACGTTGTGTACTTTACTGCTAGGCGGTAACTCCAGCTCATAGGCCACTGCGCCCACCCTTCTGATAACTTTGAAAGGCCCATAGAAACGGGGTTTCAGCTTCTCAGCTCCACTCTTCTTGAGAGTAGACTATCTGTAAGGCTGGAGGCGAAGGTAAACCATGTCCCCCACTTCGAAGGAGCACTCAATCCGCCACTGATCAGCGTACAACTTCTGCTGATTCTGTGCATCTGAATGTTATTCTTCAAGGATTTTAAAATATCCCGACTTTGCTGCAGCATATCTTTGGCTTGAGGTGCCTTACCATCCCCAAACACCAAGTCAGCAAAGCTGGTAGCCTCATAACCATAGAGGGCTTTGAATGGAGACATCCTAATGGACATGTGATAGGATGAATTATAGCAGTATTCCCCCAAATGAAGCCATCTGACCCAAGCCTTTTGTTGTTCTGACACATGATTCCGGAGATAACCCTCTAACCATTTGTTCACAATTTCCGTCTGACCATCGGTTTGGGGGTGATAACTGGTGCTCGGAGTAAGCACTGTACCACTCATCCGGAAAATTTCCTGCCAAAAGGTGCTTAGGAACTTGTTGTCCCTGTCACTCACAATGTTTTTAGGTAAGCCATGCAACCGAAATACCTCATGAAAGAACAACTCGGCTACCTGAGCTGTTGTAAATGAACTGGTGATGGCAAAGAAATGAGCAAACTTCGTTAGTCTGTCTACTACCACGAAGATGTAATCTTTCCCTTGTGTCTTACGCAACCCCGTGATGAAGTCCATAGAGATGCTTTCCCATTTTTTATTGGGAATGGGTAGGGGCTGCAACAGTCCAACGAGATATGTGTGCTCATTCTTGTGCATTTGGCAAGTATGGCATTCCTTGATGTAACTCAACACCTCATTCTTCAACCCCTTCCATGCGAATCTTTCACAGATCCGTCGGTAAGTCTTAAAGTAACCTTGGTGACCAGCAAGTGGAATGTCATGGAAAGTTTGCAAAACCTTCTTTTTGAGCTTGGAATCAGACACCAAAAAGATCCTATCCTTGTAATGTATCAGCCCATCAACCACTTTGTACTTTTCATCCTGACAAGTACCCTCAATAATGCTGGTTGCAAACTGATTTTTGGCATAATCAGCAAGCAACAACTCTCTGCAATCAGCTGTAAGCTCGCATAATGAGCTCAAATGAGGCCTTCGAGACAAGGCATTCGCCACCACATTATTCTTCCCCTTGACATACTCAATGTTGAAATCATAAACCTGTAGCTTACTCACCCACTTCTGTTGTCTTTCGTTCAAGTCCTTCTGATGCATGAAGTGCTTGAGACTGTTGTGATCAGTCTTGACAACAAACTTACTTCCCACCAAGTATTGTCTGAACTTGGCTAATGCATGCATGATTGCAAGCATTTCCTTGTCATAAATCGAGTAAGTTCTTTCAATGCCTCTTAATTTTCTGATTTCGAACACAATGGGGTGCTTTTCTTGCATCAAAACAGCACCAACTCCTTCTCCCGAAGCATCGCATTGCAGCTCAAATGGTTTAGAAAAATCCAGTATGGCCAAGACTGGACAAGAACTCATGATCCTCTTGAATTTATCAAAGACAACTTGTGCCTTTTCTAACCACAAGAATGCCCCCTTTTTGGTTAGATCAGTAAGAGGAGCAGCACTTTGTGAATAACCTTTCACAAACCTTTTGTAAAATCCACATAGACCCAAGAACCCTCTCAAATGGGTTAGAGTTTCTGGGGTTGGCCAATCCACGATAGCCCTGATCTTTTCTGGATCAACTCTGACTCCCTCTGCACTGATGATGTGGCCAAAGTAGAGTAACTCTCCCATACCAAATTCACACTTTGATTCCTTTGCAAAGAAACTTTTTGTCTCAAGAATGCTAAGCACTTCCTCCAAATGTTGGTGGTGTCCCTCCCAAGTCTTGTTGTAAATGAGGATGTCATCAAAAAATATCAACACGAACTTCCTCAACTGCCTCTAGAAAGTTTTGTTCATGCAAGATTGGAAAGTGGTCGGAGCATTAGTCAGCCCAAATGGCATAACTAAGAATTCAAAGTGACCATAGTGGCACCTGAATGCTATCTTCTCAACATCTGATCCCCTCATTCGAATCTGATAGTATCCTGACCTTAAGTCAATCTTTGAGAAAAACTTAGCACCATGCAGCTCATCAATGCGCTCATCGATTCTGGGAATGGGATACCGATTCTTGATGGTGCTTTGGTTCAAGGCACGATAATCCACACACATGCGGATGGTGCCATCCTTCTTCTTCACAAGTACAACTGCTGAAGCAAAGGGACTTTTACTAGGGCAAATGAAACCCATCTCCAAAAGCTCCTTTATGTTTTTCTCAATCTCATCCTTTTGTTTCTTAGGATATTTGTATGGTGTTGTGATTACTGGTTTGGCCCCTTCCTTCTGCTTGATGACATGCTCAAACCCTCTATCTGGAGGTGGTCCTGGTGGTAAATCCGCAAACACTTTACTTCTTTTTGTGAGTATAGATTGAATATCTGGCGGATATTCCCTCTTTGTTTCAACCTGGCTAGCTGGAAGAACCATGCACTTCGCAGCCCACTCAACTGCATCATCTCGGATCAACCTTTCCATCCTTTTGAAAGAGACAATCCGAGGACCTCCATTTGACATTCCTCTTAGCACTACTTTCTTTCCATCGGATTGAAACTTAAGCTCCATGGTTTGCAGGTTCAGGGAGATCTCTCCAAGAGATCGCAGCCATTGAATGCCAAGAACAACATCAGTATCTCCAATATTAACAACATAGAAGTCGTCTTTGACTTCGTGGTTACCTAATTGTAAGGACATGTTGGTAACTTTGTGAGTGTAAGAGATGTGGAACCCATCAGCAACCATCACCTTGAAGCCTTCAAATTCTTCCGTCTTGAGGTTCTTCTTTGCAACCAATCCTTCATCAATGAAGTTGTGTGTTGCTCCGGTATCAATTAAGGCAATCACACGATGCTTCCCAATCGAGCCACGAATCTTCAAGGATTCGTTCTTTTGGAAACTTGAGAGTTGGGCAAAGGTGCCCTCACCTCCCTATTCTTCTTCCATCTCTTCTAACTCTCGTTCCTCATCACTTTCAGCAATTTCCGAATGCTGCTCTAAGTGATCTGATTCTGATCCATAATCAGAATAGGCCTCCATATGGTTTGAACGGCCTCTTCCATAGCATCTGTGTCCTTTGGACCAAGGCTCCTTACATGTGTAACACTTTCCTTCTTTTCTGAGCTTGTCTCGAGCTTCATCATCCAGCCTAGGAGGAAACTTCTTGTGCTGATTTGAGGAGTGCTTTTTGTCTTGCCTATGAGGGAAAGACTTGGACGGAAACTTGGGTCTTGGTGCGGACAGCTCCATGTTTCTAGCCTTCTTGATGGACTCTTCAAGGCTTGGTGGGTCAAATGCTTTTACCCATCCCTTCAACGGCTCCATCAATCCTTTAGAAAATAGCACCACTAATCTTCTTTGAGTGATGTTGGGCACCATCACGAAAAGTCTCTGGAAGTCTCCGATGTATGATTCCAAGGAACCATGTTGTTTTAATTGAGCAAGCTCCCTGAATTTCACCTCAGGATCCTTAGTATCGAACCTGTCAATCAACTTGTTGGTGAATTCCTCATTAGTTCTAATTAGGTTGTGGCCAAGGGTGACCAAACCATGATACCACCACTCATGGGCAGCACCTTCTAAGTGTAGGGTGGCAAATTTAATTGCGTCCTCTTCCGCCATAGGTCTCAAGGATAAATAATTATCCAATTTTTGCACCCATGCTCTAGTTGTGCATGCATCACTTCCATCGAAATGAGCCAAGGACACCTTTCCAAGAGCTTGTTGGTAATCCGTTCTAGGACCCATAGGAGCTCTGTATTCATTCCTTCCACCATTCCTTCGGTTCCTTTGATTCATGAACTGGTCAAACGACCACTGCTCCCTAAGATCAAGAGGAAAAGAGGCATACTCCAAGTAGGCCTGTCTGGCGTCATCTGCAAAGTTTGTTGCAGCTTCAACTTGGGTTTCTTATCTTTGAGTAAATGTGGGGAAAAGAGGCCTAGAGGCGGATCCTCTAGACGTGGCTTCATGCTGACCAATGGTTTTGTCTCTCCCACTGCCATTGTTTCCATTAACTCCACTATTTTCACCGTTGGAGTTGTTTCGAGTATGGGGTGGATTGTTTGCAGCCTGCTGATCCATTTTTGTAAGTAAGCAGCCCAGCATGTCAATCATCCCGTCGAACTTCTTCTCCATTCTATCATCTCTATAATCTGTGGGCTGTTTGTTGCTATCTACCATCTCTGCAACTGCTTTACCTCTGTCAACTGTTTGTCCTGTTTCTCTGAGTGCCTCAGAAAAAGTGTCTGCTTCTGGTGTACACGGAAACTGATATGGCGGGTTTCCCGCCTGACTTCTGGTGTAGTATCGGTGGGCTCTGTCACTCATCGGTAACTGAACTCGACTAAATCACAGGTTGGCAGAATCATGGCTCTGATACCACTGAAATATGCCGGCCAATTTTTTCATTTTGTTACACAGCTAAATTCACCCATTAGCATTAGTGCAAACATAAACAAGCTGAATGTAACTCTCTCCTCTGATCAACCCAGATCCCAATACGGGCAATGTTGAGAGCATACATAAAAGGGGATCGTTAGCAAAACAAAAGCTTGCTGAAAGTAACTGAAAAGAAGAGCAATCACTCAACCACTTATTCAGCGGGAGGACTGGAATGAAAGTACAGTACTGAAATTAAAGTGCAACTCGACCAGTTATTCAACGGGAGCATTTGACGGCTCAGCCAATCAGCAAATGATGAGAATGCATTACAATTAAGCAAATAGGCGGCAAGCCGGCCTCTTCCACTTGTTCAGTGGGAATATAGTGATTGAACTTAAGTTATAGACTGAAAGGGGACCAGTCTCTTCAACAATCGTGGGAAATAGCTTATAACTGAGAATGCTGGCAATACTACTGCTCAGCTTACAATTTGATAGAACTTCATGTCATTCAGGCAAGTATAGAATGCTGTAATAAAATAGGAGACTTCCCTATTCATATCTTGACCTCACAAACTCAAACCCAACTCACAAACCCCATTTTTGTCAATCTGATTATGACAGACCTGCACTGCAATTGCAGGACCAGCAACACAAAAAATTCACTCATTTAATGATAACTCACTCAAATCTCACCCAAATCCCATGAAACCAAATGCAAATGTTGCTCATACTGGAGGCACCCAAGGAGAAACCAAGTAACTAACCCAAAGGCCACATATTTTATTTGCATGGAAATCAATGCATTTCCATAAATGTACGGCCCTCAAGGAGGGGCAATTTTGCCTTATAAAAATAAATACATAATATTAAAATCTGAAACTTTGCAAGTAGGGTCGCCCCTAGCAAGGAAACAAATAACCAAAGCACCCAGAACCACTCTATTTTTATTTCCAAACTTATGAGCAAAAACATGAATCAGCTATGACAGAACAGCAACTGCAAAAATTGACTTAAATGATAGAAAACCAACTACAATGCAAAATAGCTCAACTAAAATCAACCTCTCAACTAGTTGCTATCTTTCAAGCAAGAAGCTAAGCCAGTTAGGAGGTATGCATCCCTCGAAGCAAGTCTGATACCATTCCGGCAGCATAACAATATTGTAAAACATAAGATGCTAAATGAAGACCCAAAGCCTCCTTTTTATAACTTTGCCAAGCACCTCTAGAACCTTCCAGAAGGTGCGCTCCACTCAAGAGTTGCCCTAATTCCTTGTTGACCTTTGACTCTCAAGATGGCATCCCATTTCCCAAGGCATAAACTTCATCTTTTAAATAATTAAATATGTCCTCATGTTGGCGTCCCATTCTTCTCTCCAAGTCGACTTTAGAAATAGATAAATATTTCACTTAACTTGTTGATGAGGCGCCCACCCATAAAATCCCCCTTTTAAAAACACTTAAGTCATAAAGCAAGACCAAGGGGTTATAATTAAAATACAAAAATTGTTTTAATTAAAATGACTTATCTCTCCAGAAACTGAATCCAGGCACTAATTCTGATTCTGCCAACTGAACCAACTGATGAGGGAAGCCCAATGCACTGACGCAAATAGGACCACTGCCAGAAATAGAATTTACTAAAAATAGTAAATTCGAGAAGTTGCTCGGATCAACATGCAAATCATATCAACGCGAAGCTCTCTGAAAACCCAAAAAGGAGCTGCCAACCAAACACCAAGATTCCAGAAGCACACTCCAACAAACGCTGAAAAATCCTCCTAGAAGATAGGGAACCCTAATTTTTGCTTCCGAGTAGTCTACGAGTCACCAGGATAGACTAACGGCCAACTGTTAGATCACTGCTGAGAAGGGGACATTACAGAATCACCATATATACAAAGGGAGACACGCCTCTACAAGAGACGCATCACATGAGAGGACGTGTCTCCACAAAGTGGGGACACGTCCACTCATGGGACGTGTCCCTTGGGCATGCGGGCTCCAAACAAACCGAAATATTTCGGTTAACACACATAAACTAATGTGTGGGCAGTAGTATATGTATAATACGAATTCCGATTTTATTAAATGCAGATTTCGATTTTTATTCAAATGCAAATTTCGATCATCTCAATTTTGAATAACTTATTTGAAGGTATTTTATATTTAAGAGCAGATCGATTAAATATAAATGATGATGATACATAAATGCAATCATCATTTATATCTGACTGATGCTATCTTAAATCAACACTCCCTCTTAGCTAGGGAAGATACAAAACAAATAAGTGTTGATATCACCTTCACACGTGATATCGAAGATATGATATGTTTTCTTAAATTTGTCAAGTCCCATGACATTCTTCATAACACATCTTCATTATGGTATGTGCACTGACATCAAGTCACATGATGTCTACCATAATAGTTCATGGCATATCCACGGATATAATTATCCACCATGATTATCTCTTAAGGATCACAATGATCTTCAAATGACATCAAGTCCCATGATATCCATCAAAAGTGTCCAAGAGATGCTATCATGACATGTCCACAGATATCAAGTCACGTGATATCTATCATGATAGTTCAACTCATCATTGTAGAGTCGTCACTTTACAATGTCACATACAAGTGTTCATTATTAGAAAGATCGTCACCTTTCAATAATGTACACAGAGGGAGTAGGCCCATAAGGTCATGGAGTCACACACATGACAAAAGAGTTTACACATTAAACATCTTTATATATTAGTACAACTTATAAACAATTTGAATTTCAAACATAATATCAAATTACATTTCAACCATACCAAGTTTCTTCCTGAAGTGCTCTACCTTGATTCGGGAGAGAGGTTTGGTGAGAATGTCTGTTGTTTGATCATTTGCACTAAAATACTCCAACTGAATCACTTTCCTTTCTACCATGTCTCTTACATAATGATAGGGGATCTCAATGTGCTTAGATCTATCATGGAAGACGGGATTTACAGAGAGTTTGATGCAACTCTGATTATCACAATAAATAATTGTTGGATTCAAGGGCTCACCAAAGAGTCCCACAAGCAACTTACGAAGCCAAACTGCTTCTCTTGCCCCCATAGAGGCTGCAATGTATTCAGCTTCTGTTGAGCTCTATGCTACTGAAGACTGTTTTCTGCAAATCCAAGAGATCATAGCCGATCCTAAACTGAAGCAACATCCTGATGTGCTTTTCCAATTGGTTACACTTCCAGCCCAATCTGAATCAGAGTATCCATGTAGATCTAGTTGGTCATTTTTGTAAAGAAGACCATATCCAATAGTGCCTTGAAGATATCTCAAAATATGTTTCACAGCCATAAGGTGAATTTCCTTTGGCTCACACATGAACTGGCTGAGAGCATTCACTGCATAGCAAATATCAGGTCTAGTGTTAACCAGATACATCAAGGATCCAATCATTTGTCTATATACGGTTGGATCTGCACACTTGGATTCTGCTGCTGCTTCTTTCAGTTTGTGAAGGTTGGTTTCCATAGGTGTAGACATGGGTCTACAGTCCAACATTCCAAATCTCTTCAGAATATCAATAGTATACTTTCCTTGGTTTAGTATAATGCCCTCTAATTTCTGCCATACTTCCAAACCTAGGAAGTAGTGTAGAATGCCCAAGTCTTTCATGTCAAATTCGGAAGTTAGATCCTTCTTTCCTTGAGCAATGAGGTGATCTTCTCCTGTTATCAGCAGGTCATCAACATATAAAATAATTATTAACATATCACCTTTGATTACCTTGAAGTAGAGATTAGAGTTTGCATCATTCTTGGAAAATCCTAGTCCCAAGAGATAGCTATCAATTCTTTCATACCAGAACCTGGGAGCCTGTTTAAGTCCATAGAGGGCTTTCTTCAGTCTGCACACATGTAAGTCAGGTTTATGTATCACAAAACCTTCAAGTTGTTCCAGATAGACTTCCTCTTCAATGGTTCCATTCAGGAAGGCAGTTTTCACATCCATTTGATGGATCTTCTAGCCTTTAGCTGCAGCAATGGTTAACACTGCTCTCACAGATGTGTAACAGGCAACAGGTGCAAATGTTTCTTCATAATCAATGCCTTCCTTTTGAGAAAAACCTCTTGCCACAAAACGTGCCTTATGTTTTTCTATACTACCATCAACAACATGCTTGATTTTGAAGAGCCATTTGGAAGAGACAACAACTTTCTCTTTCGGTCTAGGCACTATATCCCATACATCATTCTTTAGAATGGATTGATATTGCTCCGTCATTGCATCCTTCCATGCTTGATGTCTGCAAGCTTCTGTAGCACTGACAGGTTCTGAATTTATGATGTTCATTAGAGCAACATAGCAAGAGAACCGTTTGGGTCTTTTACTTTCTCTAAACGTTCCTTTGGGTGCTGCATGATTCTCGGCTTCTTTGATCATCTTTCTAGCCCAGAGTGGCCTCTTTCTGCCATTCTCATTTGTATTCTCATCTGAAGTAGATTGAAGTTCATTTGGCATTTTCTCAGGATACTCCCTCAGAATCTCAGGAGTAGGTTCCATTTCAAGTACTCTAGGGGAATAGGTTTCTATCTCACTAGAACTTCTTGCCCTTTTGAATGCAATGTCTTCTTCAAAGATGACATCTCTGCTCAATTCAATTTGTTTATGCCCGGGTATGAAAATCCTGTAGGCTTTGGAGGTTTCACTATATCCCACAAATATCCCTTTCTTTCCGAAAGGTTCTAGTTTGAATCTCCTCTTTGGGTACATGAATATAGACAGGGCAACCAAAAATCCTAAAGTGACTAATATCAGGTTTTAAGCCGGTAAAGGCTTCTTCAAGAGTTTTGTTATCTAGATGAGAATGAGGACATCTATTTTGAATGTAGACAGTAGTTCTAGAGGCTTTTGCCCAGACAGAAGTTTCAATGTTCAGGTCAAGCAACATTGCTTTAGCAACTTCTACAATGGTTCTATTTTTTCTTTCAGCAACCCCATTTTGTTGAGGGTTGTAGGCAACTGTGAACTCCCTCTTAATTCCAGCACTCACGCAGAATTCTTTAAAAATTTCAGAGGTGTATTCTTTCCCATTATCTGTCCTCAAGATTTTTATTTTCTTCCCAGAGAAGTTTTCAGTAAGGGCTTTGAACTCCTTGAACCTTTTAAGGATTTCTATTGACTCTTTACACTTAAGGAAATAAATCCAGGTTTTCCTAGAGAAGTCATCTATGAATATGACATAGTATAGAAATCCTGCCTTGGAAGGTACAGACATGGGTCCACATAAATCAAAGTGAACCAGTTCTAACACATTTTGGGTTTTACTCAAGCTATTGTGAAAGGATCCCTTTGTATTCTTTCCTAGGGCTCGAAAATGAAGGTGTCATAATCTTCTATGCCAAATTTTATTTGAATCAAAAGTGTCAAGGGTAAGGGCTTGCTTAACCTCAGTGCATAGTTTGTAAAGATACCCTTGTCTTATACCTATGGTTTGGGCTTTCTTGATAGTTGAGTTTTTAGGCCATGCTAGAACTTTCCCATCCATAAAGGTAACTCTATATCCATTGTCTTCAAGGGCAGAGATGGATATTAGATTATTCTTTATTCTAGCTACAAATAAGACTCCAGTGAGTTGAAGAGAAAGATCAGATTTCAATTTGATGGAGCAAGTTCCAACCCCTTTTACAGGGTGTGCAGAATCATCCCCAATGGTTACTTCTTCATCAGTCTTTTCAGTCATGGTGTCTAGGTGTTTTCTGAACCCTGTGATATGTCTAGAGGAACCACTATCAATTACCCAGTTGAGGGTGTTGTTAGATACTTAACTAGATAAGGCTGAATAGAACACAAAGTTCTCAGATTCATGATCTGAATTTGACTTTCCTACTTTAGCAAAAGATGTTTGTTGTTTTGATCTGTCAGGGCACTTCATTGCATAGTGGCCATATTGATCACATCTAAAACATTGTACTTGAGAGATGTCTATCTTTTTAGAAGATCCCTTTCCATTGGAATTTCTCTTTCTTTTAAAAGATCCTCTCTTGTAGGAGTTTTTCTTATTCCTTTTATTAGATGTTGTGTTGAGCACATGAATGTCTTCATCTATGTTCTTCTGTTTATTTTGACATTGTTGATTTGCCTCTTTAATGCAAGCGTCCTACTGGTGTTGTTGATCTCATAGGTGCTCTCAAGAGATTTGAACATTTGATATGTAGTTTCATGTTTTGCTAGGATGGGCACTATATGATCCCTAACTGCATCTACTGAGATTTTCATGGCCTTTTCATTGTTTTCAATCCATTGAGTTTTCTCAGGATCAGCCTTTGGTTCCTTTTTGTTTTCTCTCACAAGTGAGTCTAATTTATTCTCTTTAAGAATCATCATGATTCTAAATTTCCATGATGTGAAGTTGTTTGCTCCTGCAAGATGATCTTCAAATCTGATCACACTTGACATTATGAAGAATGTGATGTGAATTCGATTTTTAAAAAATACGAATTTTTCTTAAGCAATCTGATATCTAGATTTGATTTGGATTCACCCAACTTGGCTTTGATACCATGTAAATGTAATCAAATTTTCTATCAAACTAGGAGCCTAAGGATTCTAAGATAATTCTAAGTGTAAGAATTCTATTCAAAATTTTAAGTCAGATTTATTTCTCTTATGCTGAATGTGCTAATTGCAGAACATTTATCGATTTCAATGTTTGCAGATCAACAAAAGAACCACCATATATACAAAGGGAGACACGCCTGTACAAGAGATGCGTCTCATGAGAGGACGGGTCCCTCGGGCACATGGGCTCCAAACAAACCGAAATATTTCGGTTAACACACATAAACTAATGTGTGGGTAGTAGTATATATATAATACGAATTCCAATTTTATTAAATGCAGATTTCGATTTTTATTCAAATGCAAATTTCGATCATCTCAATTTGCATAACTTATTTGAAGGTATTTTATATTTAAGAGCAGATCAATTAAATATAAATGATGATGATGCATAAATGCAATCATCATTTATATCTGACCGATGCTATCTTAAACCAACAATATATATATATATATGTATGTATGTATGTATGTATATATGTATATATGTTCTTCAAAAGCCAAGGGGATACCTTTGCTGCTTCAATTTTCTTGATCAAATACTTTGCCTTTGTTGTTTACTCCTATTTCCGTTGACAATCTTTTACTATTCCTTTGCTTCCCAAAATTTCAAGCTATGCTCCCATTTTTTCCCATGAATCTCAAAACTTATTTAGGAATGTAAATATGTATTTATTCATTACCAATAAATAGAGAAAGTTGGCGAGATGAACTTTGAAGGATTCCTTATGTAACTCTATACAAGAAACACACAAATAACAAACTTGCATAACATAAAACAAGAATTTGACAGAGGATTTTTATTTTATAAATGTTGTATGTTAAGCGTCATACCCAACGATTGTAACTTGCTCAGACTTTTGGCAATTTAAATCATTTATAATATTACCATGAATGGCAATACAACCTATGGAGCAAATCCACATGTTTGTATACGGCTATAAATATTCTAGCTTGCACAAAGTAACAAAAACCATATATTTGTTTATAGTTCTCTCCATACATAGCATTATGACTGTATAGGAGCGAATTTGCACCCCTCTTGCAAATTCCCCTTTTACACCCTCTACCTTAGAAAATCAAATCCAACTAAGTAATTCCACATCACCTATCTGCTTTCCATCCACTTGGCGCTTGTTTTTAGTGCCGGTGGGGGAATTTTTGTCGAGGACACGCGCGCGACGCACGGACATCTGCCCAGCGCATTGTCGTTCCTGACAGATTCCTGCCTCTAGAATCTGCAGAGACATTACGTTCTCCATTGGCGATGAAGCATAACGCCTCTATGCCTTCCTGCCAACCCAAGAACGGCTCTTTCCCTCCTAAATCTTCTTCAAATGCCTATCTTTCATCCTCAATCCATCTTCTTCACAATTTCGCATGTTGGCTTGATCTTGCTTCACGTTCTTGGCAATCCTTGCTCCACAATCTTGCTACTCCTTGCACTACAGCTCCATTCCAAAATCACAACATTCTTCACATCTACCACACAAGTTGCAGCTAGGTGCCTAGTGAGGTTGCTTTCAGTGTTGTTGTGGCTACGTCAACTCTACCATTGTTGTGGGCTTGCATTCCTCTCTCATTGGCCTTGAGTGCCTTTGGTCGAGGGTGGTAACGCTTTTGCTTACTTTGTTGTTGGATTTGTGTAGCTTTGTGCCTCTTGTTGTATTCAGTTCTATTTCTATTCTAGCATTATTTCCTTTATTGTATTTCTATCTCTCGATCTATCTAGCTATCCGTGGAGGTGGGAACACCAAAGCGAGGGTTTGATTGCGGCAAACCCCTATACATCCCCAACATTATTCCTCTCTTGCTTGTGTGTAGGTACGCATTCGTGTGGAGCTTGCTAGCGAACTCGACCCTTCGTGAGTTCATTTCCATCACCTTTGTCCTTGTCATCTTCTACATCATCTTCCTAGTTATTTTATTTATTCTGCTTGTTATCACTTTAGTCATTACTTTAAACTCTGCCTGCTAAGCTATCAGTAGATTTTTGGTAATTTTATTGTATTTTTGCACTTTCTATCTGTACGGATGCCAACGCCCCAATGAGATGCCAACGCGCTACGCTATCGTCCCTGACTTGCGTTGCTATCCTCTAGCAAAGAGTTGTTTGAGGTATAGTTCAGGTTCCAAAAACTTGCTCGCTTAGCTCCATTCAAATTCTCAGATTAGTAGAGTGACAAAAGCACTTGAGAGTGCTCTTCATTCTATATCCTTGACATTAAACACCTACATGGTTGAGGTAGATTAGGGAAGCCCTTCGTTGTTGGCTCTCCATGACCTGAAGCCTTGGTGTGGTTGGTCCCCTCCTCTACATTTTGGTGAACCTAACCTGAACAACGTCTATCCGTTTCTTTGTGTCTAAAACTTTTTCTCTCACACTTGGTGACTGATGTATACATGGGCATTGTGAGATTTTATGAGCATCACAAACCAATCTATGACCTCCGGGTACGTGGTTAGAAGAAGCGTGCGACACTTGCAAATGGAAAAGACGAAGGTTACTTTCAGCTTTTCTACTGGCTTTTCTACAGGCTTTACAGATGAGATAACTCATGCACCCACTCCTCCAGCATCCCCTACGGCCTTGTCCATGGATGAGGATGATGCTGTGCATATTCCTGCAGAAAACCTTTTGGCATTAGACAGGAGGTTGTTAGACCTCGTAAATCATTTAGAGAAAGCACCGAACATGACATGAGCCGCTAGGCTCGTTAGCGAGGTGAGAGACATGTTAGGTAAGGATCGGACAAGCGTGAAGTTCCTACGCGGCCTCACCAATCTAACCAAAGCATACATCCCTTCGTATAACCCTAGATCAAGTACCGCTTGAGGGGAGGTGCTCAACGCCTATGAGAGACAAATAGGAGTCTTGATGCCTACCACATCTGTATGCTGGGCTAAAATAGGCCCCTCGATCGGCATTTCCTCTGCTTCCGAGAAACCCCGCACCGTCAAGGCGAGTAGAATACCCCTTGGTTTCAGCTTCACCCTTCCTACTACCCCTGGTGGTGGGGGCCCAGGTGGAATGAGTGGTGGTGGCTTTGGTAGCGGTGGTGGTACTGGCGGCGGTGGCTCTGGCGGAAGTCATGGTGGTGGCTGCGACGGAGGTCACACTGGTGGTCCTCGTGGTGGCTTCGATGATGGTCATAGCGGTGGCTCCGGAGATGGTTCCAGAGGAGGTTCTCGTGGCGGTGGTTCTTGAGGAGGTTCCACTGGACCTTTGTCATCTTCAAACCCTATTCTAAATGCTCTTCTTCAGAACATGGGCGAGATGCAAAGCCAGTTGGGGAACTTCTCTCAAGCCTCCTCCCAACCTATCTTTCAGCCCTTCTCCCAACATAGTCTGTTGTCGGTAACAATTTTGAGCACTCCTTTCTCGCAAGGAATGGAGATTCCTAAGTTCGAGAAGTATGGTGGTAAAGGAGACCCATAGACACATGTATCATCTTTTAACGCCATTTGCACGGATTTCTTTCACCACGATGCCCTAATGGCAAAACTTTTCCCTCGGTCTCTCAAGGATACAACACTCAAGTGGTATTGTTCCTAGCCTGACAATTCTATATTCTCATTTGACCAGCACGTCAATCAATTTCTCCGTCAATTCCAAGCTAAAATCGGTCCAAAGATGACCTCGGATCTCGTCTGATGTAAGCAAGAAAAGCACGAGAAGATAACTGATTTTATTACGCATTACCAAGCGCTCTTTTCACAAATCTCGTACCTGCTACCCAACTCGAATGTGCAGAAGGTATTCATAGGCAACCTGTAGCAAACCTGGCAGGAGAAATTTGCCTTAATGAAATACCCTTCCTTTGCACATCTATGTGTTGCATTGCGGAAGTACTAGCAAATGGTGGTTCAATTTGGGGGATCTTCCTCATGTTCCCATTCTGAAGGAAAATCTATTGTGTCTATTTCAAGAAAAGAAAAGGCTATTGCAAATGTAGTTGCCACGACCAATGATCATGGCCTCAAGCATAACAAAAAGTTTACAAAGTTAGCTGAATCTTATTTTCTATTCTACAAAAGTTATTGAAGGATAAGATTATAACAATGGAAAATCCCCGACCTTTGAAGGAGCCTTATCCTGATTGGTACGATGGGAATGTTTTTTGTCAATACCATCGAGTTAATGGGCATGATACTGAGCATTGCATGCGCCTACATCATGAGATACAGGATCGCATCGACGACGGTACCATCAGTCTCGATGGGAAAAAGCAAAACACAAATAAATCAGTGGCCAAGGTAAATAGCGAGTTGCAGATTTATACGGACCCGTTTTCGTCTCACTCTGCGAACTTGATTATTGATCCTTCTAATGCTTCTCCTAAAGCATCGGTGTATGTTAATGAGGTTTCATTTACTCCTACTCCTCCCCCGCAACATGCGACTGGTTCACCATATGTGATTTTCACCTCACAAGATTTGCCTTTGAATAATAAGCCCTCTCCCCTATACATTCTTGCTCGCCTCATTGTGACAGAAGTCCTAGTCGACCCCATGAGTCGAGTGAACGTTATTATGGAGGAGACATTGTGGTTAAATTCATTGCAGAGGGAGGAATATGAAAAAACGAAATCTATTATACATACGCACGACAGTCTCTCTCTTGCACCATATGGCTCTATAACTCTTTATGTCCTAGTAGGACCTAGGGCTGTGGATACAACTTTTGATGTCATTCCGGAAACCAATATGTTCAGGGTGAAATTGGGCATCCCATGGCTAGCTTCCATGAACGGAATCGCTTATGTTATTCACAAACGTTTAAAGTTCTCTCACGAAGGTGTTGTGCATGTTGTGCATGACACTGGATATTGGCCAATGGTATCTCGTGGGGGTTATTCCTTGGATCATTTTTGGCCCGCCTCGGTTGGTCTGCTCCCTCCTAGGACAAACCTACTTTACCGAAACTACGTGAAGTATAAGACCGGGGGCAAGGAACAGTTGAAAGTGACTCACCCGATAGCACAGCGACAAGCTACCTCTTCCTCTCGGAAGGGAAACAAGAAGCCTGCCCGTGCTCAAGGCCTCGCCTCTGCCTCCCTCCATAAAGAGGAACTTTGGGTTACTGCTCCTGGTTTGCACATAAGGAGTCCAATGGTGCCCGCTTGGTGAAAGGCCAAGAGTCGGGTATCTGATCTTCCTAACTTACCTACGGTGCCTCAACCCGATCAGTATGGGTCCCCACGGAGAGTCCTCTATGACTCGGCCTCCACAGCCTCCTGCTTATAAGGTAGTGAACGGGAAGAGGCTCATCGCTAAGGCGTTAGAGTCGACTCCCACCGCTGTTGTCTCATCATCTTCTCAACCTCTCCCTCCTGTTCCCGTCTAGGAGTTTATCCCTCCGCCGGAATCGGTTGTGATGCATACTCCAATGGTCGAACACCGTCTTAACTCCCAACCTCTAGCTCCCAGAGTCGCAGGAACCGCCTTGCACATGAGCACAAGCATCGAAGAAAGGCTCTGGCTACTGAGCAAGCCGCCCTACAGAGGAAGGGGAGCCGACAGTGCCTGCTTCGACACCTTCTGTTGTGCCCTCCTCTCCCGTCCTCTCTGCTTCAGTTCCTTCAACTTCAATCTTGCTTTTGGCTCCCGCCGCGACCGTAAATGATCCTCACCCGAAGAGGGTGCAGGTGTTTATTGCTCCTTTGATTGAGTCGCCCCTTCTAATGTCCCTCCAGGACATCCCGTCGTTTTCAAAGCCCATGGACATGCCGAATACCTCGGTGGTGTCCATTGTGGTTTTCTCTTCTTCCTTCGCGCCTTCTACTTCGTTCATGGGAATATCGCATCCCCTGATGAAGCGGAAGATGGAGGACGACCTCGTTAGCAATGGGGGTCAGAAGAGGGGTTCACCTCCTTCAGAGGGTAGTTTTGCATTAGCTTGTGTTGTCCTTGTGACGAAGGAAGCCCCAGCATCCCCAGAGTTTGTCACTACTCCTGAGTCTCTCAATGAGCCTAGCAATGAATATCAGGCGTCGCCTCCCTCGCCCGTTGAGTTAAAACATGGCACTCCTCTAAGGTGCATGTTTAATTGTCTGGACGAGGTCCCGGCCTTATCACCAATCATCGCGAAATCACTGACTTTCACTCCACAAGAACTAAGCAGAGAAGACCTCAAGGGGCCTTCTTCCTTGGCTCTTGTTGCGAGAGGATCGGAGGTTTCCCCCCTTCATATTCCGCCCTTGCAAGCTCGTTCGCCCTCCCCTTATGATGATATAGATTGGGAGAACGACGAACTCTTGGTTGATGAGGACTAGGGGGGCGCCTCTTCTTTATCTGTAGAGTAGATTGTGTGTGTGTTTTTGTTCCCCCGTACTTGCATTATGTGTTTCTGGATGACCCTTGTCACCCTTGTAGGTGCTTGGATATAGGAATGATTATGTGTCGTAAAACTTCCTCTATTTGTTACATCATTCTTCCTCTTTGTGTATTGACTTTCGACAATTGGGGACGATGCAAAGTGTTGGGGGTATTTAGGCTTCCCTTCCATGTTGACCCAATTTTTTTTTAAAAATTTTGTCTTTACGTACATTCTTCACATGGTTTGATATAGTAGGGGGTTGATAACAGTTCATTTATATACTATTATATCCATTTATCTATATTTATGAGCAACTCTGACCCCAAAATATCAAATGGCCCACCCCTATCCCTTGTTCGTGATGTTGTTGTCTCTTCTCACATTTTTGCTTTCTTATCTTTCTTGCTTATTTCGTGATGTTGTGGTGCTCATGTATTGTCCCTCACGTGTGCGACAACATTACCACAGTTACATCTCACTATGTTCCGCGGGCCACAACATCACTTTTTCATTCTTGCTTTTCTCTCCTTAGGATGCCACGTGCCTTTTTGTGTTTAGCACGCACCTAAGGGGGGGCTATCATGTCACTTCGATTTTCAGAAAACGCATTCGGTGGCCAACAAATCTTTTCTTGAAAATCCTTTCAAAACATTTTTCAAAAATCGCATTCCTCAACAAGGACCCCTAGCAGAACATATTTCCTTCATCATGGGTTCGTAAAGAAAGAACTTGAAGAACTTTCCTCTAAGGAGGGAAGAAATTTTTCTACGGGAGAAGTCTTGACTTTCCCCTTGCGAGGGGGCCTTCTTCCTTTCAAATTCCTTGATGAAGTGAAAATATTTCAAAAGGATTCCTTGATGTTGAATTGAATTACGAAAAAATACTCTTGCACTTTCAAACAGCATGTCCCTTGAGTGGACCCCTTTTTCCTTTTGAAGGGTTCCCGAGGGACCCCTTTGAAAGCTCTTTCTTCAATTTTTGATTGTCTGCATGACTACCTGCTTGCTTGTCTACCTACGTGGCTTCTTTTTGTTTTCTAACATGTTTTGTCTACGGATTAACATGTTGCTTTGCAAGTGCACCTGTGAAGTCGCTTTCCAATCTGACTCTGCGAAGTCCCCTCAATTTGGACTTCCTTCGGGAGAGAGTACCTGAGGGCGCCTTCTTTGCAGGTCCGAGGACCTGTGAAGCTCTTGCATCCTATGGGATTTGTCTATCATTGGTCTGCGGGCCTTCGATGTACTTTGTTTGAACCTCCTCAAGAGAGAGTACCTGTGGAGTTATTTGCCTACCTTGCACTTTTGAGTTCACCAGATTGTGATCGGCTTCCTCAACGGTTCAAGTATACGTTTCTAAACTCATCTACTTTACCGAACATTCATTGGCACTCATGCTCACTAAAGTGGGGGCAAAATGTATAGGAGCGAATTTGTACCCCTCTTGCAAATTTCCCTTTTGCACCCTCTACCTTAGAAAATCAAATCTAACTAAGTAATTCCACATCACCTATTTGCTTTCCATCCACTTGGCGCTTGTATTTAGTGCCGGTGGGGGAATTTATGTCGAGGACGCGAGTGCAGACGTCTGCACGATGTGTTGTCGTTCCTGACAAATTCCTATCTCTAGAATCCGAAGAGACGTTACGTTCCCCATTGGCAATGAAGCGTAACGCCTCTACGCCATCCTGCCAACCTGAGAATGGCTCTTTCCCTCCTAAATCTTCTTCAAATGCCAATCTTTCATCCTCAATCCATCTTCACAATTTCACATACTGGCTTGATCTTGCTTCATGTTCTTGGCAATCCTTGCTCCACACTCTTGCTACTCGTTGCACTACAGCTTCATTTCAACATCACAGCATTCTTCACATCTACCACAGAAGTTGCAGCTTGGTGCCTAGTGAGGCTTCTTTCGATGTTGTTGCAGCTGTGTCAACTCTACCATTGTTGCGGGCTTGCATTCCTCTCTCATTGGCCTTGAGTGCCTTTGGTTGAGGGTGGTAACGCTTTTTCTTACTCTATTGTTGGATTTGTGTAGCTTTGTGCCTCTTGTAGTATTCGGTTCTATTTCTATTCTAGCATTATTTCCTTTATCGTATTTCTATCTCTCGATCTATGTGGTTGTCTACGGAGGTGGGAACACCAAAGCGAGGGTTTGATTGTGGCAAACCCTTATACAGCCCCAACATTTTTCCTCTCTTGGTTGTGTGTAGGTACGCGTTCGTGTGGAGCTCACTAGCGAACTGGACCCGTAATGAGTTCATTTCCATCACCTTTGTCCTTGTCATCTTCTACATTATCTTCCTAGTTATTTTATTTATTCTGCTTGTTATCACTTTAGTCATTACTTTAAATTCCGCCTGCCAAGCTATCAATAGATTTTAGCTACTTTTACTATATTTTTGCGCTTTCTATCAATACGAACGCCAAAGCCCCAATGAGACGCCAACGTTGCGCTATCGTCCCTGACCTATGTTGTTGTCCTCTACCAAAAAGTTGTTTGAGGTATAGTTCGGGTTCTAGAACATGCTCGCTTAGCTCCATTCAAATTCCCAAATTAGTGGGAGTGACAGAAGCACTTGAGAGTGCTCTTCATTCTCTATCCTTGACGTTAAACACCTATGTGGTTGAGGTAGATTAGGGCAGCCTTCTACTCTTGGCTATCTGTGACCTGGAGCCTTGTTGTGGTTGGTCCCCCTCCTCTACAAGGACAGATAATATAGGATTCTTCTTGGTTTTTCCATGGACAACGGATCCAACAAAATGTAATGCAATCATTAGCAATGTTTAGTATTGTAGTATCCCACTTTGTTGTGCCTTGTATGTACGCCTGATTACTACATCTTCAAGCCTAATTTCATCCTTAAGTATTACATTACGGTTCCTATATCCATGCCTATGTGAATCAAGTCATCAGACAGTTGGAATACTTTTAACAGATACATTAATTTACGTAGAAATTTATTATTTTATACAAACTTTCTTAATATGCATTTATACATTTTATAATGTCATGTTTGATGTACCTTGTTCCAATGTGGTTGAGTGCAAATTACAAGATCCATGCAATGACTCATTGAAGGGAGGGGTAGGGTTCCATGGATTGTTGAATCACGAACCAATCAACCCAACAACGAGCAAGCACACAAATAGGTGGTACTTTGGGGTAGAGAAACGTTATGATTAACTTCCTTAAGGAAAACTCTTTCAAGTTAACGGTCACAGGGCATAATTACGAGACAGTAATTTTGGTCAAACAAAGTTGACCAGGATGACTTGGCACCAATAACAGGGGATGATATCGGCATGGCTTGGTGAGCAAGTACCTAAGTGGCATGTTGATGTGGAAAGCTGAAGTAGTACTTATTTATAGAAAATTTAGGAAAAAGAATATTGTTATTACATTTTCACAGTATAATAAAATGGAAGATAAAAGTCTATGACAGTGATCATCCAATGGAGATTAAGGCATGATGAAAGAAAAATTAGATTAGTTTGAAATAAAAAAATCTCTCCACAAGCAATATTTGCAGCTATGGGAACAAAAAAATTGATTTCATATACAAAATTGGACTCTTGTGGAAGTAAATTGGTGGAGGAAGATTATATGAAAATGCAATTTATATATTCACAGATATCTCAGCTTTGTCTATTTGGTTACTGTTCAGATATAAACAAAATACTCTCGTGATTTTTAGAAGTGACAACACAGTCTCAATGGCCTGATGGATTGGCAATAGTTTGGAGATAGTTACAAGCTCATATCCACTCCTATGAGCTTTCCATGTCCCCTTTTCAAGCATAAGTTCATTAATAAAGCCTTAGCCTATTTTCCATAAATTTTCTGGAAGGCTAATGGGATGATAGAAAAAGGAAAAGTTAATTAAATAATTAAATTAGGTTGATAAAAAGTAAAAATTAAAAGAAACTTATATTTAATTATTTAAACAGGTGTTTTAAGTAATTAAAATAAGTGTCACTAGACCCATGTTGCAAAGAGGTAATTAAAAAGGACACTTATTTATATTTTTACAACGTGCAAAAATATTTGTCAAAAAGACATAAATATTATTATATTTCATGAAAAAGAGTTATAAATAAGAGGAATGTTTTTGAAAATGTAATGTCCCCTTTTTGGGATATTCTTTAAAACAACAATATTTACTCAAAATATGACTAACAGTTTTATCCAGGATTAAGAATTTATGATAACAAACAGTTCAATAGATCATAGCACAATATCCAAGGAGTCAAATCGTGAATTCCCCGGAAATTGTTGGAAAAATGTTGTCATTGATGTTAAAGGTAATGCTGGTCGACCTCCTTGTATTAGTGTCCTCAATATGGTTCAAATATTAAATTAAATTATTTCCATTTCCATGGTGGGCCGACCCCTCTAAATGCGGTGCCCAATTTTGTATTGGTCAAATAAAATAAATTAATTAATTTCTTAATGAAGCTGACCACCTCATTGTGGCTCCCCATCTTGGGGATTTAAATTTAAAAATAATAAATAATATTTTATAGGGGTTGACCCCTATTGGAGAGCCCAAGATGAAGGTGAAAGGGTGCATAAAAACAAGGAGTTGCATCCATTTGGAAAAGACATGTTGATTTATGAAGTTGCCTCCCTTGGTGAAGATATTTAAAGAGATTGTGGAGTCCATTTGAAAGCAAGCAATTCATTGAATATCATTCATACAAGGATCAGATTTAAAAGGCAGATAAGTGCAGAATTTTGAAGATATATGAGCGGATCCATAAGAGCTTTATGGCAGAAGTTATGAAGGATCTTTGAAAATTCTAGAGGCAGATTTCGATGAAGTAGTGAGCAGATTTATGAAGGTGAATTAGGGCAGATCTAAGAAGAAGTTCCAAATAAATTATTATATTGTTCATTTGGAGGTTGGTGCCTTCTAACAAAGGAGATCGGGAGGTTGGTTCCTCTCATTAGAACAGATTGGTGTCTCTTGCTGAGTTAGTACTCAATTGTGGGGATTGGTGTCTCCAGTGAGTTGGTGCCTAGGAAGAAGTTTTGTAAAAGTAGGTTGGTGCCTACAAGATCTACATATAAGCTATATTTTGCTGTGGTTTTCTCCCGCATGGGTTTCCACGTAAATTGTGTGTTTGTCTTGTGTTCTTAATTGCTAGATCTTGCATGTGTGTTATTCCTATGGTTAATTAAGTTTTGAAAAGTAAAAGATTATTGTTATACTAATTCCCTCCCCCCCCCCCTCTTCCCACCCCCCTATCAGTATAACTGAGTGATCTTCAGAAATACTTTGCAAAACTATTGAATTAAAAGACCCCGTCCCTAACTCAATAGTGACAATACCAAGGACCCCATCCCTAGCTTGTCAAGAGCATGAAAAGACCCCATCCTTCAAACCCTTAGCCACCCCGTGAGCCCGGACCTTGTCCGATTTGCAAATACTACCTAGAATTCACAATTGATAGCTAGACGTATTAGCTAGACTTTTTATTTGTATTTCTTGATGGATTGACAATTCAATCCTTGAATAATACTTGAATGCTTTCATAAATGATTGAGGTTTGAATTGATTTTTTGAAGTATGTTTATTGTTGAATGAATTGATATTTGATAATTAATTTCTGGCTTGATATTTGTTTCTTAAATATCCTTCAATGAATTGTCTAGAATGAAT
Source organism: Sequoiadendron giganteum (assembly GCA_007115665.2). Classification (NCBI taxonomy): domain Eukaryota; kingdom Viridiplantae; phylum Streptophyta; class Pinopsida; order Cupressales; family Cupressaceae; genus Sequoiadendron; species Sequoiadendron giganteum. The sequence continues at coordinate 472,964,297 of CM021109.1, forward strand.
TGATGCTTGAATGATTTGATGATTGATGTATTGACAAACTTATTGTTGTTTGCTTGATTGATCTTTTTGATATTTTGATTGCTTGATTTCTTGATGGATAGATGAGTGATGATTGTTGAATTGAATGCCAATGAGCTGATTTACCCTTATATCCATTTCTTTAAGGAGTCGCCACCCTTCACAATAAATGAGTCACCACCCTTCATTGCTGCCTTTTGAGAATAATAATATTTCCAAATTGATTGATAGATTTATTCCCCATTGATGATTTCTCCACAAGGAAATGATCTCCCTTTTATATCTTATTATCGAGGGAGTCACAACCTTTCATATTTGAAGGAGTCACAGCCTTTCACATTAGGAGCCATGAAATATACCAAGCCAATTTTTTTTATTTTTTTTTCAATTAACAGATTTCAAACAAAGCACCCGTTAAGGTTAGAAGATAAACCAAAACGTGCAGAAAGCAACTCTAACCAGAATGTACACCAGGATCCCGATGTGGGCAAGGTGTGAGCATTGGTCAGAGGATCTGAATTAAACTGCTTATGCAAAAAGCAACTCTAACCAAGGATGGCGCCGATGATGGCGAGCATATGGTCAGAGGATCTTCTTCTCTAAATACAGAAAGGAACTCAACGTCAAGAATGTGCTTTCCAAACCAAGATGGAATGGGAGCTACCATATGACGGAGATGCTAACTATGCTGAAAGTAAACTCAACACCAAGTATGTGCTACCCAATTCCAGAGTGGAAATGAGGCGACCATATGGCGGAGATATACAGAAATACAATGCAGCTTCAGAATGTAAAGTAAGATTAAGAGAAATGCTGACAGTACTACTGTTCAGCTTACAATAATTAGAGATTTGCCTGTCAAATACATCGAATAAGAAAGTCTAACCATGCTGCAATATAGTATAATGTCTCCTCAATGATCACAAAGACTTTCAACCCAAACCCAACTCAAAAGATAGACTTTACGCAAGCTGATATGACAGAACAGCAACTTAATATGCATAACCAGCAACCCTAGAATCCACTAAAATGCTCACAACTCACTCAATACTTGCCAGAATGGCATGAGACTTGATGCAAACGAAAGCTAGGTTGATGACGATGAAGACTAGACAAAGAAACAACTGAAAAATTGAAGTATTTTTTTTTCTAAACACTTGCCAGGCAAAACAGAATGGTACAGGCTCAAGAAATGTTCTACCAACAAGATAAAATCCAAGACACCTCTAAAAAATCTGCAACTTGGCATAGAGGGGCGCCCAAGGCTAGCAAATGCATGGGTAAACTACCCAGAACCAAAATAAATTCGCCCAAAGACTTATGAGTATAAACTTCAATCTGCAATACAAAAATCAGCAACTCCAGATTTTGATTAAAATGCAAGAAACCGAACTACAAATGCAAAACAACTTCTACAATGCAAAATCTCACTACAAATCTCACTCAACTACAATCTAACTCTCCACTAGTTGTTGTCTTTCAAGCAAGAAGTCGAGCCAAGGCTAGGAGGCATTCATTCCTCGAAGCAATCCAGCACCATTTCGGCAGCATAACAATATTCCAAACATAAGATGCCCAAAATGATGCACAAGACTCCTCTTTATAATTTTCGTTTGACTTCGCAAAACCCTAAAATCAGCTTTTAGGTCAAAACCTCTCATCTCCTCAAGAGGGCGTACTTCTCCTTTATGGCTTTGATTTGATATTTTAAATAAACATCATGCTTGATAAATTCGCCCTTCATAACCTTGCTTTGACTTTGCAATAATTAAAATAATCTTTTAATGAGGGCGCCACCCTCAAAGACCCCCTTTTTAAAACATCTTTAAGTCATTAATCTAGGCCCATGGTCAACATTAAAATATAATATTTAAACGTGACTTTTTAATTAGATGACTTAGCTTATCCCTCCGGAGGTGCCCTGAAGCCAATACTGAGCCAACATCTGACCAAACTGAAGCAGGAAGTCAACCGAGCTGAACTCAACTGGAAAGCTGCCAAAAATAGAATTTACTAAAAATAGTAAATTCCAAAAAGTGCTCTGAATGCCGAGATGAACATACTGCTGCGAAGCCCTCTGAAAACCCAGAAGGAATCCGTCATTGAATCCACCATCTCTGAGCCAAGACCTCCTCAAAAATAGGAAACCCTAATTTAACCTTCCGACTAGCCTTCGGGTTTCCAGAAAAAAGGCCAACGGTCATATGCACGATCAGGTTTGAGAAGGGGACATTACAAGCCACAATCATTTGCATTAGGAGTAACAATCTTTCACAATAGAAGAAGTCATATAATATTTATTCTTAATTGATTGATTGAATGATGTTATGGATGTTCTTCTCAAATGAAATGTTCTCTCTTTTATATCTCAAGTTTGAGGGAGTCACACCTCTTCACCTCTATTGCCTTTGCAATAGTTACAACCCTTTATCGCTGCATTTTGAGAATAATAATTTAATTTTAAATAAGTTAATTTGCTAGTGCTGCTGTCTATTGCTAGCGCCGCTTTATTATTAGATTAATTGCATATGATGTGAGCTAGAATATTTACTTGTAATCAGTCGTAATAATTATTCACAATTGATCCTTACCTTCTAGATCAGCCTTCCTTATATACCTTATCTTGCTCAAGGGACACAACCCTTCATATGCTGGTTGACCATTCTTAACAACTTAATCTTTATTTAATTCTAGTTTGGTGTAATATTAATTATTTTCTTTTGGGCACTTCATTAAACTTATTCTAAAACTCTCCAAAGGTGGCGGCTGAGGCAAGGGATTTGAAGAGTCTTCAAAGAATGACTTGGTTCTCTCTTCCCTCCACAACACTTCCTTGTAATTTCTTTTGAAGCATAGGCTGCACACATTTAGGAATAAAACGGGACATTATAGAAAAGGATTTCCTTGCTTTTTGAAACAATCTCATTTTTCAAAAATGAATGTGCATTTTTCAAAAATTCTACTTGCATTCAGCCAATTTAGCTTGATCAAAATTTATTGCATTCGCTATCAGTCAATTTGCCTCAATTGATTCTATGATTTGCTTATATTGTAAATTGAAATGCTAATCACCAATATTTCTCATGTAACTCCATTGTCATTATTCTAGTCTCCATATGCTCTCACCTTGCCCACATCGAGAACTTGGTGATCTAAAATGTTGGTGTTTTATAGCTTAGGGAGCTATTTTCCCTTATCTAAAGGCTGGTCGGCCTTCATATGTTATATAATTATTTTTCTATTTCTCTAAGGGAGCCGACCTTGATAAGAAGTTGCCTAACTTGTATTTAAAGAAGGTGAAGACTTATCATTTGATCATCACAATCATTCACTCATTTCGCATCTCTTAGGAGCAGAAGTTCGCCATCATCAAAAGCAGAAGCTTGCCATCATTAGAAGCAGGAGTTCGCCATTTCTTAGTTGTTCAGGCTGTCTTAGCAGCAGATCCATTGTTAAGGAGAAGTGTATCCATTCTTTGTTTCAGACTCAGCCTTGTGTAAGGCCTGATTGTAAGTAGTATTTTGCACTTATGTTATCTGATATATAAGAGATTATTTGTTGGGTTTTTCTCCCTCGAGTAGGAGGGTTTTCCCAAGGTATCTGCTGTGTTTATTGCTCTTTGTGTTGTGTATTCAGCTTATTTCATTTCTGATCTTAAAAACTAACATGGTATCAGAGCGAGTTCAAGAAATCCGATCAGATTTGTATAAGCATTCCAGAGGAGTTTGTCATATACTGTGATGAGGGGTTTGAAATCATTTGAACTCGTTCTTCATTGTGATCCTTGTGGCTGAGCGTCTCAGCTGTGAAGGGTTGTTGCATTGTTTGGAGTTGGCATGGTTTTCTAGGTGGATCCGTACCTCCATTTCAGACGCTTGGAGTTGGGCATGGGAAATCTTTCATAATTGTTGGAGTTGTTTATTAGAGGATTTGGATGCCTTAAGGGGTGTCATACAAACTTGGGTATGACTGATAACTTGACAGACCTGTTCCTTGTCCTTCATTGGTAGATAGAGGTTGTTTGAAGATTGTTGGGTTAGTCTGGTGGTGATCCGTATCATTGGGAGGTATCATATGCATGATTGGATATGGATTTTGATGGTTTTCATGGCTGCCATGACTTGCAATAAAGTTATTTTAGTCCTACAACTTGGTATCAGTCATTATCAAACTTGTAACTGTTATATCCTTACCTTTTGAGGGTGTTGGAATGCTGTTGGGTGAGTTTGATGTTATTGAACAATCTTGGGAGCTATTCTTGGTGAGTCTGAAGGTGTTGGAAGGAGATTTTCATTGTCATTTGGCCCTTCAGCATTGGACAGCAGACCTTAGGACAGATGCACCAAATCATAAAGGAATAATACCAAGGTCATTAGAGCAGATTTTCAAAACCAGCCTAGCACTTTCCTCTCAAGGGTGGAGTTTTTGAATGCAAGCATCAATGCTGGAGATATTCAATTACACTGAAGGTGGCGAAGATAAGACACAGCTACAAGTCTAGCTCATTGGTGTACCAACAATAAAGAGATAAGTATTTTATGCTTGTACCCTTGAATAATGTTCATGAATTTTATCTAGTTATTAATTCATGCAATAACATTGGAATAGTGAATCATGTATGCTTCTAGCATTGGTATTTCTCTTCGGGATAGTTTAGTTCTATGAACTATTATTAAACTCTCTAAAATGCTTTCAGGGCGGACCGAGGAGCAAAAGAATGATGAGAGATTGCATAAGGAATTCAAGGGAGGAAGAGCTTGATGCATCCTGTGAGAAAGTCACGCAGGCTGAAGAAATGAACACACATGGAGACATTGCTTGCAGCCTTGGGACTGAGTTGGTGGCACATAACTCTCATGATTCTTCACTGGAGATATCTCTCAAGGGCACAAGGCTGGGTCAGCCTTGGATGGAGAATTCGCATCAGCAAAGAAGATTGAGAAAGATGAAGACACTAAAACAACGTAGAACATATACAAATTCTCATTGCGATCAGCTACTTCGAAGAGGAGGAAATGACATTCAGACAGAGTTAAATTCTGAGGATTCAAGGCTCGAGTTGAGAGCATGTCTGGGAAAATGATTAAGGTTCTGAGATCAGTCAATGGAGGGGAGTTCACTTCTAGAGGATTTCTTTGCAATCTCTAAGGCAGAGATCAAGAGGGAGTTTTGTGACTCATTGAGAAGAAGTGAAAGTTGCAATGTTGCAAGGCCAGGTGCTAGAGTCCTTGGAAGATCTCTTCAGCTGTAGAGAACAGAATTGCACAAGATAGTCAATCTGGATTTGACATTGGTATCCCCGCAAACCTATTCAGAATAGAGTGATCTGGGATAAGGTCGAGAAGGACAACCTTGAACTCTCAACAGTGTTGGAGGTGTGCGTTGGAAATCATTCCTCTAAGGCAAGCATTGCAGGTGTGATGCCCCTTGCCAATTCTAATGGAATTTTTCAGTTTCATGCATGGGCATTTCGTCAAATGGTTGTCTTGCAACTATGTTCTTGTTGGTAACAGTGTTTTAGTTTGCTTTTCTTTGTTTCAATATTGGTAAAATTCATTAAAGGCTGAAATGAATATGCAAATACAGTATCCCTGATTTTCTATATTGCAATATAATTGGAAATGCAAGAGCTGAGTTATACAAATGATTTTTTGTTCTTTCAAGACTCCCAAACGATTATGGAAAACATCTACATCTAAGTGGCATTCCAGCAAACATTTGTCATGCTGCCTTTCCACCTTCTAATGGACTAAAAAAAATATGGATTTAGCTGCTAAATGATTGGCAAGTTTGACACTCAATACATAGTGCATTACATACATGAAGATCCAAAATGTAATTCTGAGTTGTCCTAATCGAATACACAGTAAGCTACAACAGAGATTAACTCAGACTGCAAGCTCAATAATGAGATTAGACAAGCACAAAGATTAGACAATAAACTCGGACCTGAAGTGTTTGCTTCCCACCGTCTAGTGCAAATGGCACAAACTGACGAGCAACTTCATGTCGTCTTCTACACTCATCCAGCTCCCCTGTTCAGACACAACACCTATGTATCTTGGTAAAGTGCGTCCAAAACTGAATTTAATATCCAAATCGGTAAGCTGCCACGATGCTCCAGTCTACAATGATAATGACGAATTTCTTTGAAAACCACGACTTTGGTGATTAGTCCACGACTTTTGGTTGCCTGATATATAGCGGTGTCAGCCTTGATGCCTCCAGTCTTATCTTTATCGACCCCAACAATTATTCGAATGGCCAAATAATACCAAATGATAAATTCAATATACTTGGCACAATCAACGTCTCTTCCAATCCTAGCGTTGGAAATTGTCTCATTCAAATGACATCTTCCTTTATTCAAGTTGCTCTCGACAATCCCATTAGCAAAGCGATTCACCTTTGTCTTAATCGATGACTACAAGAAATATCCCAATCGAACTTAATATCTTTTAATCAAGCTCCCTGCCTGTCTATCGGCTCCTAGCTCATACGTTTCTCCAATAGTGATTTCCAATTGTTGTTTCCAAGTTCGATTCTCCTGGCATTCGATCCATATGTATTTTGTCTTTATTGAAAAAGAAGTCCTCCAGCAGATAGTCGATTCCCTCTTCTTAATCTCCAGTGAATGACTTAGCCCATTATCGTTGCTTACATGGCTCAGGAAGGATGACATTGTCAACCGTGGTTACGCTGGCTGCTTCAGTAATAATCTCCAAAGATATCCTCCCGAAAACCTTTATATAATGACGGCTCCTTTGATTCGACTAAGCATGAATAAATCGGTGGCCTCCAAAAATAATTTTTGATTTGGTTCTGTCTATATTTTTGTCCTTTCCCAATTTGTCTTATCTGAAGATATGAATAAATACAAAACCCATAACATAATTTGATTCCTTGAAGGAATATGATTTGTTTCCAATAGACTTGATATGCCAAATATCGAACTCTCAGTTGACAGTCATTATCAACACCTACAAGTATAATCAAATGCCTCTCGATGCTGAACTGCAATAATAATAAAATCGATTTTCCTATTTCTCCAATTTTGTCTTCAAGAAATCAAACCTTCAGAAATTCCAAATTTGGCAAAGGGCCATTAAATTTGGCAAATATCGATTGAATCTGGAATAAACTTCTTCCTCAATGAATGCAACAATACATTAGCTGCCACATTCATAAAAACCCTCAGAAAATGCAATTATAAACCCAGCAATTGCATCAACTCACTATTCCAAAGTGCAATAATACAAGAGCTACTGCACAAGTCAAACCCTTGCAATAATACAACAGCTATTGCAAGATAAATTTTTCAATGAGCACAAAGTAGAAACCCTGGATGGATTTCTCAACTCCAGCTAGGGTTGATCTTTCACAACCGAACTTGGCACCTTAGAGTCTTCAAACCCTCAGGCGAATGCTAAGCTTTTAGCTTCAGCTTCTTACCACTCAAGTAAAGAGAAATGTAGTCCAAATCAAGTGTGTTTAACCAACAGCTCTTAAATAGATTTCTCAACAAGTCTCCAAGAAGCTTCTAGAATAAAATATTCTCTTAAGTGACTTTTATTATTTTATTTTGAGTCACTTAAGTCACTTTATATTATATTAATTAAATAATAAGTCATCCCTTTAGATATTATATTTTATTGGAATAACTTAATAAATAATTAATTTAATACCTCCAATTCGGGGACATGACAACAGGCAATCTTGGACAAGGAGGACAGGAGGTTGATGCAAGTACTTGGAGCTTCAAAGCGAGTCACATCATCATGAAGATTTGTTGTAGTGTATATTTCTCTGAGACAGAGAAATATGAGGTCAAAGCCCTTCTAGTGTTTATTTTTCTGAAACGGAGAAATATGAGGTGAAAGCCCTCGTAGTGTATATTTCTCTGAGACAGAGAAATATGAGGTGCGAGCTCTTGTTCATCTCTGAGACTGAGATGAGACGTCATGTTGAGAGACTCCATGACGACATCATGTTGAGAGACTCTGTGATGAACCCTTGTACTTGTGTTTCTTTCCACACATGGGAGTAGCCATGGTGGACATCATGTTGAGAGACTCCATGACGATATCACATTGAGAGACTCCATGATGAACACTTGTACATATGTTTCCTTCCACACATGGGATTAGCCATGGTGGACGTCATGTTGAGAGACTCCATGACGACATCACGTTGAGAGACTCCGTGATGAACTCTTGTACATCTCTGAGATTGAGATGTGGTTTTCCACAAATGGTTGTAGCCATTGTGGGTGTCATGTCGAGAGACTCCATGACGAGGATATCTGGAAAATACCTCCCTAGCTAAGAGGGAGTGTTGGGTGTTTTATAGCTTAGGGAGCTATTTTCCCTTATCTAAAGGCTAGTCGGCCTTCATATGTTATATAATTATTTTTCTATTTCTCTAAGGGAGCCGACCTTGATAAGAAGTTGCCTAACTTGTATTTAAAGAAGGTGAAGATTTATCATTTGATCATCACAATCATTCACTCATTTCACATCTCTTAGGAGCAGAAGTTCGCCATCATCAAATGCAAAAGCTTGTCATCATTAGAAGCAGGAGTTCGCCAATTCTTAGTTGTTCAGGTTGTCTTAGCAACATATCCATTGTTAAGGAGAAGTGTCTCCATTCTTTGTTTCAAACTAGCCTTATGTAAGGCCTGATTGTAAGCAATATTCTGCACTTATGTTATTTGATATATAAGAGATTATTTGTTGGGTTTTTCTCCCTCGAGTAGGAGGGTTTTCCCAAGGTATCTGCTATGTTTATTGCTCTTTGTGTTGTGTATTCAACTTATTTCATCTCTGATCTTAAAAACTAACATAAAAGAGCTAGATTTGAGTGATCACATAAAAAATTGTGGATTTGAGCTTATTAAAATATTTAATGTAATATTAATGGTCATCTTAGCTTTACTTAGTTTTTAGTAATTTTAGTTACACTTTAGTTGATTTAGCATCTTTTTTATTTTTGTTTTAGTTTGTTTTAGTTTACAATGGTTTTTTTTTTGAAACATCGTCTTGTAAATTTCTTTATAAAGAGCTTTCGTCTCCTCTTGTAATCAAGTAATTATGAATATCAATTATCTTTTCATGGTATCAGAGCTCATGCTGGAACCTGATTAGCCCAAAAAAAAAAATAGAAATTTTTTGAAAGAGTTCGAAAAAAAAAATCAAAATATTTTTTAGTGAGTTTTTTTTAGTGAAGTTAAATCGCAGGGTTAAGTTTTTGTGCCAAGAATTTTGAAGAGTTTGTGAGTCTTTTGGACAGATGTTACCAGATATTTTGTAGTGATTTTCCAATTTGCATGGCAGCTTGAAGGGTTGTTTTGAGCCAATTTTTGACAGATTTTCTGGGACAAATAAAAATTTCTATGAAGAGTTTTTCAAAAAAAATTCTAAAAAAGAATTTCTAGAAGAGTTTTTTGACGATTTTTTTACTATCTAAAAAATCGTGGGTTGCTGCTAGGGTTTGCAGACCAGTTTTTTGGGTGATTTTTTTCTAAACAAAAAATCGTGCATCTGAAAAAAAATTCTATAAAAATTTTGTAGTTCAGAAGTTTTTTGAGGATTTTTTTTCTGAAAAATCTTACTTTTTCAGCATTTCCGAAGGTTTTTTTGAAAAATCTTACAGTTTGTGAGTGTTTTGCCAACTGATGTCCAGAGTTTATGCCAAGTGATCACAGACTTTACCTCATTTTTTCGGGTTTTTGGAAAACGGGAGGGATGGCTACTTGGTCCAACGTCATGTTGGAAAGTATGCAGAGGTTCATTGGGAAAAGTTATACAACCTGGAAGCAGAGGAAGCTCACAGTTTTTGAATGTCGGTGTCTTGATTTGATTGTTCTGTGGGAAAGGATGTGTAATCGTGAGGCGGTTATGCTTTTCCAGTTATTAGTCACCGATCATATGTTTCTAGAAGAATTTGGGTAGACTAAGTTTATGTTTGTACGATGACCATTAAGGGAGGGTATTAAAATATTTAATGTAGTATTAATGGTCATCTTAACTTTAGTTAGTTTTTAGTAATTTTAGTTACGCTTTAGTTGATTTAGCATCTTTCTAAATTCTGTTTTAGTTTCTTTAGTTTACGATGGTTTCTTTTTAGAAATATCATCTTGTAAATTTCTTTATAAGGAGCTTTTGTCTCCTCTTGTAATCAAGTAATTATCAATATCAATTATCTTTTCAGAGCTAATGCCCTACAAAGGTTATTATTGAGCCCAATTTACAACCATCTTGTTGTAAGTAAATGCCCTATGGGGGCTATTAATTAATTAATAGTTTTAAAATTAATTTTGGATTTGAGCTAACACCCTATGGGGGTTATTAATTTTAAAACTATTAATAGATTATTAACAATAAATTAATAATTTTAAAATGTTGATAAACAAATTACAAAGTTTGACAATACAACATTTTGAACTTTGACATGACAATTCAACTTGACACACAAATGACTATATACTGATCACGAAGGTGCTTCATTTATCACAATTTAGTTTTGGATTGGGTACAAGAAGTTCAAAAGTAAGAGATGGGGCATTATGTTGTCATTATAAAGATTCAAAAGTAATGAGTTCTTGTTGAAAGAAAATTGATCTTATCAGAAATCCTGATATTCTTTTATAAATTGACTACTATTTGCAACTCCCATTGTTCCAAAGCATCAACAAGTTTGACATATTCAATCCTAAGTTATTTATTGGCATCTTCAATTTGAAGTATAAAAGTAATTTATTTTCTTTATTGTAGGCAACTTTGAGATGTTATGCATGTTAGGAGTCCTATTGCAAATGCAGAATAGTGAAGGTTGGTTTCTGATAAAACCTGAGCCATGTCATCATGTTTTGTTGAAAGGAAGTTTATATATATATATATTTGGATGTCACGGCTGGTTCTGTCATCTTATTCTTTATGAGAAGTTATGAAGATATTTATCAATTCCTGATGCCACACCATTATGATCCAGAACAATGGACCTTAAACCTAATTGCAGCCATGAACTTTTTTTTCTATTTTGCATCATACCTTTATTGTTTCATATTTCTATAGCAAGAAATCTTAGTTTGAAGACATGGAAGTTAAATACCAGTCTGTGAAGCGAAATATGACTGAAATATTATTCTTTGTTTGGAATTCCAACACTGCATATCTACAACAAATGATTAAGCTTATTACAATCAGTTATGAATGTCCATATTTTTTATTTTAGATTGGTTGGGGTTTGTATTTGTGGTTGAGAAGGGCAAATCTGACATGAGAATGTAGCTGTGAACCTGAACATTGAGATGTGTACTGTTATTACTATGGACTTGTTTGAATACATGACAATATCCATTTTAATTTCCGAAACAACTCTCTTCCTTTTACTTTCTTTTACTTAAGATTTTGGCGAATTATTTGTGAGATTTGAACCTAATTAGTGAGCTGGGCTGTCTTGAATCTATAAAAGTTTTTCCTTCTTCATTTTGTGCATTTCTCAAGGGCAGTCTTAGATTTTGTAGTTTGTTTCATGGTTCACCATTTCTAGTACAAATCACACCTTGCCTAGACCAGTTAGCAGCTCTCTGCCCTCCAATTTCATAACTGACTGAAATATTAGATTTTCAGCATTTTTCCAAGCTTTATGGCAGCCCTCTTCCAAATAACTCTGGTATGGATTCAATGAACTTCCTTGCAGCTACCCGTCAATGCAATTCATAACTCTTCCTATGTAATTTGCACCTTTCTTAATGTGTTTTGCACCTTCTAACAGATCTGAAAATGGGACTCCCACAGTAGTTGTGTGCATAATATTTTACTGGATCAAATATTTAAGATATAAAAGCTATACATTATATTAGTTTTAGAAAATATAAGAAATTAACAGTGTTTCTTCGAGTTTCTGGGATGGAGAGACACAAGGACATGGTTTCAGAAACGGAAAAGAAAATCATAAATTTTGGAAACAGCAGGGGTGCCACTATTGAAATATCAAATAACTTAAACAAACTAAAAAAAGCTGAGCATGCATAATTATTTTATTTGCTGATTAGCTAGAAAAAACAATGCATGATAAGCATAAAGAACGAATTTAGAGAACACATAAGTAAACTTTGATTATCAATTTGTCACCAGTCAATGATTACATGTCATATCCCTCAGGCATAAAATTCAAAAATTTCAAATGGTACACAACTACAATCTATTAAAATAACTTAACCAAACTAGACCAGGTGTAGGGGATTGTTGCTTGAATCTAAATATGTCAACAATGACATCGTCAAATATGTACAATCAAGATCTCCTAAGTGTGCAATTCTAGAGTTGAGTTGTCATCCTCTCTGTTCTACCTTTCATCCTCTCAGCTCTATTTGCTGTCTAGAACCAAGAGAAGTTTCTAACTCACTCATTCTCCACTCTTGAAGAAGCTTACTTCAATTTAAAAGTTGTTTTTTTTTCACTTTAGCCATCCTCATTAAATCAATTAGAGTGGGCAGGTAAGTGATGACCCTTTAAATTTCACACCCATGAATCAATGTATCCTTTAGCAGCCAAGTCTTCTCATAGCGTATCAGCATTGAATGTCAAACAATCATGTCACCTGGGATATTTGGTTGATGTCTTAATAGGATATGGCCACAACATTTGAGATAACCAATCTCAAAGGACATGTCTAACAAGCCACGTGGATGGGCTAACTTCTTGAGGACAACTTATCATTGGGGATGGTATGACAAAGCAAGGCACTGGAGATGAGATGGTTGGGGGTTGTGAATGGTTAATGGGGTTTAAGGGAGGATGTGAATGTTAGAAGAGGAGGGACTCTTAGAGTTCTTAATCCTAATGATACCAAACACTTTGAAGTGTTGTTTAATGGGGAAAATGTCACTGCTTTTAATGTTAGATTGTTGTGACACCAAAAGTCACTTAATTAAAAAAAGAGAGCAACAATGCATTGAAACAAGAGTATTTGTGTAGATAGTCAACATCTATGGGATGGCTTTGTGCTTGAGATTCTCATGCCTGACCATCCAAATCCAGAAGCATTATGCTTCTGGATTTCTTATATCTCGGTGATTTCTTGGCTGGATCACATCTGATGAGTGACAACACAATGCTTGGTAATTGGATAGGGTAGTAGCAACATGCTTTGCAAGGTGTTCAGCTACTTGATTAGCTCCACATTGAACATGACAGATGAGAGTGTGAACAAATCAATGGTACTTATTTGGGTCAATGCTTAACTATGTTGCCTTCCTCAAGCATAACGCTACGATTCTTTTGATTACCATTGCAAACTCCCTTCAATATGAAACTGTTTGAATCTGCCCTGACACACTTATAGCACTCCCCTTGGTAATATGACAGCAAAATTATGTATTTTCTGTCTCAGGTGCTCATTAAAGTCCAATTCAGTCTTTCTATGTTGGCTGTTGAAAATTCCACCCAATATTGCTTTTTAAAGATCACCAAGACTGGATCCATCAAAGTTAAATTTGATATAATAGGAAGATAGTAAAGGGTCCAGGTGAGGGAAGGTTTCATTTTGATTTGGGGAAAGGTATATCTGTATGGCATGGATCTTACACAACATAAAGCAAGATCAGAAATGGTCAGTATGGGAATGAAAGAATGTTGGAGAGGGCCGAAATAGTGAATTTAACTTAGTAATGTTGCTGATTAAAGTCTGCAGGGGTAGGAAGGGCTTGCCTTTCAAATATTCTGGTATTTCATTTTCCATATACTCAAGCAAATAATTCCTGGTACAAGAGGTGGAAGAAGATTTAAATGGTTTGAATCTGAATGAAGTATCGGCCAGTTGAAGAGGGAGCTCTAGAATGGAGTGTAGGTGGCCCATGTAGTGTGAAGAAGATGAGCAATAGTCTGACATATTTGTTGTGTGAAAGTATATTAGAGAATTAGGTGGAATGATGATTTGATGGCTTGCTCACAATTAGGGCCTCGTATCGGTCCTTGTATACCTCTGGGTTTAATCAAATTAGCTGTAAGGATTCTATCAGGAATAAGGATCCATACAAAGGCTTTGATCTCTGGCATGACTTCATAGCCCATAAAGTACTCAAGTAATTACGTGGCTGAGGCAGAATGGCCTGCTTAGTCTATTTCCTGAATGCAGAATATCATTCTTCTTGTTGAAGATGATGTACCATTGTTTGAGGGGGGATGAGGTATTATACTTGTTGTAGAAAGCATGTTATAGTATATTATCCTGCATAAGTTCTATAGCAAAAAGTGACATCATCCATGTCAGTTACCTGGAAGGCCTGCGGAATGCTACACTCGACAATAATTTGAAAGAACAAACTTACAGCAGATGTTCACAGAGGAAAGCAATCTCAACTCTTCATTTGTTGAATACTTTTAACAAAGGGAAAAACTAAAAAGCACTGACAAAGTTCAGTTGCCATAAAGATGAGTAGCCATGATTTAATGTACTTTGCTGGCATTTTCAAATAGTTCATTCCAAGCCTTTTCATGAGCTAGAAAAACAACTAATCTTACAAGTTAGACAACTGTTGCATGTACATATTACAGGCAACTAGGCAAATGTTATCAGCCAATTATATCACATCAAGCCCCTTAATATGTAGAATTATTTCCCTAAAGAACATAGCCCCATCACTTTTAGTTTTAATTATACAACTCATATAATATTTGGGGCATTTTACTTCCAGAACTATCCCAAATGAAATCCGGAAAAGTTAAAACAAAGCTCTGTAATTATTTTAAAGATGGGTAAGCAAAAGGCTTCAATATTTGTTTAAAGACTGCCAGAGTGAATGCAGATTCAGAAAGTTGTATCCAGATAATCAGTAGATATGCTTTCTATCATAAAATTGAGAAAAACAGTTGCCACTGAAAACATTGACAATTGAACAAATATTATAGTTTATCACTTACCCAAATCACGATATATAATAAACTTTGTGGGATTTCTTCTCCAAAGGGAAATTACTCTAAGATCCAGGTAAATATTGCAGATTATAAGAATTTATCTGATATTGACCCTTAAAAAAAGAATGAGCTCTTGCCAAAAGCTAAAGGTGTATTAGAATAGTGCACTCCATACCTTGCCCGCTATACGGTGGTTGCTGAAACAACAAAAATATAACTGCAACAACACAAACTACAGGTTAGAAACAATACCAGAATAACCAACAATTATTCACAGAAGCAGTGTATTATCTTATCTGGTCAGTATCAATGCTCTAATTAGACCAAATACAAGGCAAAAACAAGGATAAGCATAAGATTAGAAACAAGAAACTTGCACAGAATCAACTACTAGTACTGAATAATATTGTCTTTAATCTTCAACAGAAAACCCTGAACCTATCAATAACCGTGAGATAATTCCAGAGAATAACACTAAGTCCAATTCAATGGTGTATTCCAGATATCTTATAATGATCAATATTCTAGTTCTCAGCCATGATTCTAAATAGTCACGAACTTCTCACATGGTTGCTCCTAATACTAATTAAAAAACTTGCAAGGCCTCACATCACATTTCACTCAAGTTTCATGCACTACTTTTGTATAGAGAAGTTTCCAGTGATATATCCATGCCTAGCCCTTTGCTTTGCTAAAAGACTGGCTATAGTATATGAAGCTATTCACAAATGTTTGGATACTCTAATATTCTTTCACATCTTTTTGTCACCTGAAAAGTTGAGAAAGGAAAGGTTTTAAAAACAGGTGCAAGTTTCAAAGAGACCACTTTCAAAATTTTGGAAAATGAGAAAGTACAAGTACTGAACACCACTCACAAAGTTTTGGGAAATGAGAGAATAGCACTCGTGTGATTTATTCAAGAAAAAATATTTTTTGTTATGCAACCATTCATATGCTACATAATTCAGAGCATAGAAATTAACGCAAGTACTAAACCAAAATTTGTCTTGATATATTAGAGTTCAAATCAAAACTGAAGGAAATGAGGGCCAAGCTGCTTGGGCCATACAATCAAAAAGAGGCAATACCGCAGATCTTTTTTTTAAATGAAGGAAAATTAGTATATTGATGGAAAGGGTTACAAAAACCATCAACTTATGGTAAACCAAAATCATAAGCTGGAAAGGAACCATATTAGGGTCCATGGTTCATACATCCCACAAGACATACATAGACATCAACCCCTCTCAAGCGTAGCGAGAGCTTACATTCTGAGAATACAAAACAAAGTATGACAAAGCATGCTAAGAGAACTACCTAGACTCAAGAACAACAGCAATTGTGCCGCAGAATAGTAGATATCAAGGACAAAGAAAGGCATCAAAAGTTGTTCATACCACTGACAAATGGAAATCATATTTATGATCCCACGAAACTAAGCAGTTCATGTGCCACCTGCTGTTTTAGTATTTTGACCAGATAGTCCAAACACTTTGGTTTAACTGAAAGCTCAACAATTTTAAAAATAGAAGCAATAATTATTGATATCAAAAAATGTGCATATTACAAAACCCCTGTTAATGAGAGAAATGCCACTTTCACAGGGTGAGAACCCAAAAGGGCAACAAAAACAGAGTTACATATTACTAGAGCAGCAACATTGACAATTGAACTGTCAGTATCTTTCAGCAGTTACATATCAGAATACAGAGTCAGATAAATATTGTCAACAACAGCAGATAAACAAAGGGCATCCTGGCCTCTTTTTGTGTTCATAAGAGCAGCACTAGATGTGACGATGGCCTGCAATGTTGTAGATCATTTTGTTTCCTCTAGCCTCATCTGTCGGATGGCAAAGAGGGCTTTGCAGTGGGGATCCCAATTGGGATTGCTTTGTGTGAATTTTGGGCCCATTCCTCATTGTGTTGTATTACTTCTTACCAGTGCTCTATAGGAATGACCAGTTGCTCATTGAAGAATCTTTGCAGGGACATTCATTGTATTATATCAGCAAGGTGTCTTTTCATCATTTCCTTAGAGAGAATCTGCTCAATTGCATCAGTCATTTCAAGATGAAAATTATTTTGTCTTAACAGGTTTATGGAATTAATTTGATGCTTGAAGTTTTGAAGAGTTACACTTATTTCCTTCTGCCATTTGATTCAAAGGAGGAGAAATATGTTGGGATTAGCCAGAATCAAAATGCACAATATAATCTTCTACAAGTGAAACCAAATTAGCACAATAGGATATCAATCATATATAGGCAAAATAGAGTGTGTAAAATACAGTGATGAACTTTGCATATATAGGCAAGGCTGAAGAGGTGAGAAAATAGGAGACAATGACTGACTACCCCTCCAAAGGTGCAACACTTGTGAGCTCACTTGACAAGCATGTGAGCAAGTAACTAGTGTACATGCAATAGGTGTCTCAAGCTAAGTTACCGGTTCGGGTTCCGGTTCCGGTTCAGGTACGAGAACCCGGTACGTGAAAAAAATTTTTAGGGGTTTGGGTACGTATGGGTACGTGTATATATATATGTATTATATATACAAAAAAAAAAGAGAAATATACAGAATTGTAAAACTAAATCATTTCATAGTATGATACTTGATCATTGATCAATGCCAAATGCCAAAGATAAATATTAAATGTCAATTGATAGTTGTATTTGACTGATTTGAAAGCAAATTGGGTACAAAATGGCATCCTCATGTGGAATGCGTTGATGTTGATATTCTTAAACAAAATGAAAATAGAAAATTGTTTTTGTAAAACTGAAAGTAAATACTATATTAATATATTTTACAAATTTACATCTTCCTCTTTCCCATAAAAATGAGGTGTGGCATGGAGTTTTGTATGGTTTCAAAAGCCTTAAATGCGATATTATAGATGAAGACTTGGAGGAAAACTATGGAAACTTGGACTTGGAGAGTACCAATTAAATTCAATGGGAGTTTGAGGGCAATGTTTCCAATGGGGTCTAGGGGCAATGCCCCAAGTGGGGGTCGAGGGGCAGTGCCCCTCGTGGGGGTCTGGGGGCAACGCCCCCAGTGGGGTTGAGGGGCAACGCCCCTCACGGGGGTCTGGGGGCAGCGCCCCTCGCGGGGTTCGGGGGCAGCGCCCCTGGCGCGCTCCATGGCGCACCTCATATTGGGTCAGATTAGGGTTAGGAGACAAAATAATAAAAAAAATGTTTTTTATTTATGTTTGGGCCCACTTTATAAGTTCTAAGCCGTGGGTTCTTCGAGGTACGCCTGGGTACGTGGCTAGTACCTTCGGGTCCACGCACCAATTGACTGGGTGCGCCTTGGGTACACACAGGGTGCGCGCCCAGGCCTGTGGGTTCTCCCGGGTGCGCACTTACGCACAAGGTGCGCGCCCAGGCCTGTGGGTTCTCGTGCACCCACAGGCCCTGTGCGTACCCAGGGCGCACCCGCAAGCGAACCCGGATCGGGTTCGAGGCCTTTGGGTGCGAATCCGGTAACTTAGGTCTCAAGTGAAAAGGACAAGCGCGCACCCGGGAGAACCCACAAGCCTGGGCGCGCACCCTGTGCGTACCTAGGGCGCACCCGCAGGCGAACCCGTACCGGGTTCGAGGCCTCCGGGTGCGAATCCGGTAACTTAGGTCTCAAGTGATAAGGACGCATGTCTCAACCACATGAGGTGAGACAAAACTCTAAAAGTCCCTATGTAGAGACTTAAGCAATGTGAATAGGTCAATCTAGAAAGTGTAATTAACTAACTAGTTATGTAATGACATTATTTACACTAACAAAATATGCACTATTGAAACATTGTCATATCATCTCCTCCATCTTTTAAACCAGCATTTGGATGGTAATGTTGATGTTTTCAAGGGATATTATGATTAAGCAACTAGAAGAGGAGGCTGGATGGGGATTTTTTCAGGTGTATGGTTTTGAATTTTGGTGGTCCTGCAGTTGGTATGAGCCTTACAGGGAGAGATTTGCTAGCACTCACAGTATTGAAGAGTTGAGGGCTGGTCATAATGGTGTGTGGAAGAGAGAAAGATGAAAATAGATGAGCAGGGTTTGCGTTGGGTTTTATTTGTGATTGCAGATGTCGCATTTAGATAGATAAAGCAACAAAGAAAATTTTCAACCACACCAACTCTCTTGACAACAAAAGGATAGGGTTCTTTGGCAGAAGTCTCGCCAGAAGTGCATAGAGCACCCAAAACCCCACCTTAGTAAAACAAAGAAAGAACACCATGTCAAGAATTACATAAAGAATAGAGATGATGCTAGGTTCTTTATATTATGCAGTGTTGCCAATGGTGGTAATTATAATGACCCCTTGGACTAAGAGAAAGATTATATTACAATGTATATAACAACGCCAATTAGTGATGACTCCTACTTAACCTATTCTTCCCTTTCCCAAGTCTTGTGACCAATTACAATTCCCCATGGAGTTCACCTGTCCAAACCCTTGGCCTCAACCATTCACTTGATCTATAACTACCGTCCCCACAACCAACTGGTTGACTCACCAAACACCTACCTCTTACTGCTCATACTTGAAGTATCTGTAGGCATCCCCCAAGACTAGGTTTGCCACCAACATACTCATATTTATCCCCTTATCAACACCCATCATGCTTTGGTCTACTAATGGACACAATTCCACGTTTCCTAGCACATGGCACTTCCTACCTATCAAGTGGAATCCAATGGTCTTCCAAAGACTCACCACCAATGTGCAACCATTGTTACCTCATTGTCCCTCTGTCTTGTTTGCTAATTTCCAATCTTCCTTATTTCTTCTCTTTGGATAGAGAAGTTGGCAATAGCTGTGACTTAGTCATTTCTAGTGCCAGCATTTCCCTCAAACTAACTTGATTATCCATCCTTGGGCAAGCTCATTGGTTTAGGTAGCAGCTCCAAAAACTTGGCACTAATGTTGTGCCAGGTAATTGATTCACATCACATGAATCCTTATATACCAACTAAGTTTCCATTAGTTTGCCTTTGAAAGCTTTAATAAACTCCACCTCTCTATCCATCATCATCAAATCTTCCCCAATCTCTTTTGCAAGCTCACAATCCTTAAATAGGAAGGATATCCCACCCATTGGAGCCTTCCCAGGGATAGACTCTTACAATCTCGGTAAAAACTACAAGAGTGAGCAGATTAATAAAGACAGAGATGATTAGAGTCATTTTATCAATAGTTGCTATAACTGATATTCTGATGGAAACTGATGTGATCTGAGATTTTGTAACCTTTCGTTGATGGCTGACATCTAGCTTTCTGCTATTTTGCTTAACTGCCTCTGTTTTGTACCCTGTGGGGCAGGGGGTTGATCTCTGATATGACTATGGATGATGTATCCTGACTTTATATTTGTAATCAAATATTAATTTAAAAAAAATAGGAAGGATATTCCCCATGCTACCCACTGGTAATGGGTATTTAATCTTAGTTTTGTAAGCAACAATGACTGCAAAATAAATAGCAAATATGAACAAGGAACAAGAAATGAATGAAAGCAACACCAATAAAAGGAGACAATTTTTACCCTAGACAAACCCCCTTTGAGTGAAAACTCTAGCATGAAAGGTGAGCAAACACTCACTTAAATACTCTAGATGGCAATAAAAGAAGAGGTGATGCAGGAGCATGTCTAGCATATGGCAATCCGCTTCAAAACAAAATTGTTTCAGTTCAATGTGTTGTTTCAGTTTAGTTGTTCCAGTTTTGGAGTGCGATTTAGTTTTACGTTTGTGGTTTTGGTGGCAGATCAAAATGACATTATTGTCAATTTTTAATTGACAAAATGGCTTATTTAAATCATATTTTCAGTTTGGTCTTTCTTGCAATGAAATAAATCATGATTCTCGTCTTCGCAGGAGAGAGGGAAAGAGTGTTAAAATGTGCAGATATTATTGGAAAATTAAAATCAATGCAAAGGTAATTGGAGAGGCTGCATCATTGGAGAGCAATTTTAAATTTTAAAAATTGTTTAGCACCACATGAGGGAAGCTGAGGAGTTCAACGCAGAAAATTTTAAAAAAAAAAAAAATTGATTGCAATAAACACCCACAAGGGGCAGCTGGAAAATGTGGCACTCCATATCTATTTCTTTGACAGGGCAATATTCCCCAACATGGGAAGGGTTCTGTTTTTGTTTTTGTTGCATTTTTTAACAGCCTATGCGATATACCATTGTTGATGTTTTTAGCAGCTTCGGGCTGCTTCTTCCAGCCTACACAATTTGAGATTAAATCAAATTAAATAATAGCCTATCGGCTATTTAATTTGATATTGAGATTATTAATATTTACTTGTACTTGGGCCGACCTATATTGTTATTTTGGAAAATACTTATTTATCAAGGTGGCCGACCTAGTTGAGGAGTCACCTAATCTTGTATATATACAAGGTTGAAGTTGTTATTTGCATAAGTCAAGTTCATTCATAATACTCGCATTCCTAGAAGAAGTTCGCATTTGTGCAGCAGTTCGCACTTGAGCATCAGATCATCATTTCGCAGCAGCAGACCGAATTCAAGGAGAAACATATTCATTTGTATCTTTGCACCTAGGAGAGGTGCGATTGTTCATTGTATCAAATTCGGCCATTGCTGGGCCTGAGTTTTAAAGCAGATTTCTGCTCTTGTTCCTACTATATATAAGAGAATCATTTGTTGGGTTTTTCTCCCTCAGGAGGAGGGTTTTCCTAGGGTATCTTGTTGTGTTTATTGTCTTATGTGTTGCAATTTTCTGAATGCTTTCTTTCTGTATATCTGTTCTTGAAAACAACAACATGGTATTAGAGCAGGCTTAGTAAAGATCCAAACAGATATGGCAGAATGCACACCAGAAGAATGAAGGATTCGTGGAAGATAATACCATTGGGAGCAGGAACTAATAACATGGTAGTCTTCTTCGTCTACAATCTGAAGGAGAGCCATTGAGATAGCCTGGGCATCAAGCAATTTGCATCTTTGGTGTCACATAAGACACAAGATATCGAAATCTTACCTGAGGCGTATCATTAACTCACTCACGGGGGTACTTGCTGGGTCAACTCAAGCAACAGATCACTTAGCGATGTTGCTCCAGATTGCATCGAGTATCATCACTGATTGGATGCGTCAACTAGAGGAATGAACCAGGATTTAATACAAAGTTAGAGAGAACAAGTCAGAACATCTCGACTATTGTCCCCTTTGATAAAAGCAATCATCTGCAACAAAGCTTCTCTATGACGGGGTTAAGAGAAGATGTATCAATGACATTTCTTTATGTCATTACGGGAGTGTTACGGAGGTAACCTGGGTCGGATCCGGATATTTAGAATCAATATCAAGATAATTTTTTTGAGAGCTGGGAGTTACTCTGATTATGAGCCCTTGAAAGGAGAAATAATTTTTTGTACAATGTGAAGACAGAAAGAGATAAGTATTCCTCTTTTGGTTATATTTTTAAAATCTAGGTTGTGCAGGTCTGATTTCGTTAGTTTGAATATGATAGAAGAGATCACTAAGATAAGATAATTGAATTTTTTGTTGTTGTCTGATCATCGAGGTTATGTAGACTAGATGTTTCAATTCCGTGAAGATTTCAACTCCAGTAGTTGTGTGATCAATTACAATTGAAGTCAAGAGGTTGCATTGAGAGTAGCAGCGATCGACGCCACTGTAAAGGGCAGAGAGAGCAGATATTGTGATTGATCGTTCAAATTTTGACTTCATTAAGGATGGATCATGACTTCATTAAGGACGGATCAAGGAGCAATATGGTAATGAGAGATCGCATAGAAGAGCTTAAGGCATCATGTGTGGAAGTCATACCGAATGAAGAGATGTTCAATCTTGGATTCATAGCTTGCAGTCATGGGACTATATTGATGGTTGGAGATATCCCTCGAAGAGAAAGTACCTTTTAGGTCGTCATTGTTTCAAACTGTGAAGGGTGCGGACTGATTTGAGCTCAAGAACAGCGTATCATACTATGTCCAGCATTTGGACCCATCAAAATATTTAAAGAGATAAGTATTCTTTGGTTGTTGAGTTATATCATTTATTTTTTTGGATCTTGTAATTAAGAGAGATAGTGGATTCTCTTGAATTGTGTTGTGTTCACTAGCATAAAATCCTTTGAAAATTTCATTCATGATATAACTTGTATGATTCTAACCTTGATATTTCTTTGGATAATTATAGACTGTTAGTAATCTCTATCTAAAATGCTTCTTGGACAGGTTTAGGGGCAAGAAGATGATAAGAGATTACTTAGTGATGAAATTTTTGAGGCATCATGTAAACCAAAGAAATGATAAAGAGGGAGTGAACACTAGAGGGACTTAGTTGGTGGCTAGAGGAAGTGCACCTCCAGAAGTCTTCTTTGCAATCTCTAAAGCTGAGATCAAGAGGGAGTTCTATGACTCACTGAGAATAAGTAAGGATTGTAGTGTTGCAAGGCCAGATTATTGAAGTACCTCTTCAGCAGTTGGGTTCTGAATTGCTCAAGTTACGTCAACCTGGATTCAACATTGGTAGCTCTGCAAACCTATTCAGAATAGAGTGATCTAGGATGCTGTCGAAGAGGACAACCCTGAATCTCTACAGAGGTGTGCATTGGAAACCATTTCTCTAAGGCAAGCGTTGCAGGCAATCTTGGACAATGAGGTCAAGTGGTTGATGCAAGTGATTGAAGATTCAGAGGGAACCTACTGAACCTAAAGATGATGGTTGTGTTGCTCTGGATGCTATTTCAGTTGAGGTCTATGATGATATCCTAGTATAGAAGGAAGCAGTCTTTTGTGGCACTGAGTACAGCAGAGGTTGAGTACATTATAGGTTGTGTGGTAGCTTGAGAAGCAGTGTGGCTTCAAAAGCTCCTTGCAGGATTGGTTGAACAAGCATTGAAGCCAACTGGCATCCTTTGTGTTAATCAAAGCTTTGAGAAGCTTTTTGTCTTTCCATGTGTTTCATGATATGGTATTGAGGAAAGATATTCAGTTGAGATCGATCAACACTGATGAGCAGATGGCAGTCATTCTCATCAAAGCATCTCTTCAGGATAATGTTTGTATACCTTCGAGACAAGCTTGATATGGTGGAGAATGAAGCCCTAGCTAAGTGGGAGTCTCAATATCAGTGATCTTCAGATTTGATAATGCATTTCTCTATTGAGAGAGATTTGAGGTGCAAGCCCTTGTTAATGCATTTCTCTATTGAGAGAGATTTGAGGTGAAAGCCCTTGTTCCACCATCTGGGAGAGCCATGGTGGATGTCATGTGTGTGACTCCATGACAACATCACGTGAGGGAGTCCGTGATGATTTACTTGTACTTGTGTTTCACCCCCTGGGGAAGCCATGGTGAAAGTCACGCTGAGGTAACAACATCACATTGAGTGATGAGCACTTGTACATACGAGGTAGCCATGATGGTTGATATCACGATGAGGTGATATAAGATATCATGATGAGGTGATATCTTATTTGCTTTCACGATGAGGTGATAAGCTCCTTATCACGATGAGGTGATATGGTTTGTGTGGCTGGAAGTATCATCCCTAGCTGAGAGGGAGTGTTGATGTTTTTAGCAACTTCGGGCTGCTTCTTCCAGCCTACACAATTTGAGATTAAATCAAATTAAATAATAGCCTATCGGCTATTTAATTTGATATTGAGATTATTAATATTTACTTGTACTTGGGCTGACCTATATTGTTATTTTGGAAAATACTTATTTATCTTGGTGGCCGACCTATTTGAGGAGTCACCTAATCTTGTATATATACAAGGTCAAAGTTGTTATTTGCATAAGTCAAGTTCATTCATAATACTCGCATTCCTAGAAGAAGTTCGCATTTGTGCAGCAATTCGCACTTGAGCATCAGATCATCATTTCGCAGCAGCAGACCAAATTCAAGGAGAAACATATTCATTTGTATCTTTGCACCTAGGAGAGGTGCGATTGTTCATTGTATCAAATTCGGCCATTGCTGGGCCTAAGTTGTAAAGCAGATTTCTGCTCTTGTTCCTACTATATATAAGAGAATCATTTGCTGGGTTTTTCTCCCTCAGGAGGAAGGTTTTCCCAGGGTATCTTGTTGTGTTTATTGTCTTATGTGTTGCAATTTTCTGAATGCTTTCTTTTTGTTTATCTGTTCTTGAAAACGACAACAACCATTGCCAATGCATCAAACCTGGGAAAGGGGGTCAATCCATACGAAAAAAGGAGACCATTCAATGGCTTTTGATCTTGAGCAATACAAAAGAGATGAATGAAACAGAAGAGGGGTTCGACCAGCAAGCAGAGGAAGAAGAATAGAAGCATGAAGGTCTGCAAATAAAAGGAGAATGCAGAGGAATTGAGAATGAGAAATAGCAAGTCGAAATGAAGAGGAATTGCAGATAATTTGATAGTTGTGGCAATGTATTTGTATAGTTAAATGGCTGCCAATGAGAAGAACTTGGAGTTGATTGTATTAAAACCTTGCCTATGAATTGTTTGTGTCGTGATTGCATCTATGAAAAGCAAATTTATGATTATGACATTTAATACAAATTTAAATTTAAAGTTGTGCTAAATTGTTTGGTGGAATTGGTATAAATTTTGCTGTTAAATTAGCAGACCCATAGGACCCAGAGTTCCTGTCTGCACCAAGAGCGGCCATTGAGCTTGCAATAAAAAAAAACACAATACTACTTAAATAACTTCAAGTAACCTCTCAAATTTTCTCATAAACTTCCCCCTCTTTTGCTAATACAACAATCTCAAAAATAAAGAATTCACTATCCAAATCCTCTATTACAGCTATCAAGAATGCTAAAACAAGCCACTAAGATTGTCAAGCATTTACCTCAATGGGTGTAGATATGACAATACAAGCATCTGGAAGTTAAAGAGACCAAGAAACTACACTTGGAAGGAGAAAAACTGAGAAACTGGAACAACACTAGACGCCATGAATGATCACGACAAATTAATCGCTTCTAACAAAGTGGCAATTTTATTTTTTGCCATGGTGATTTTATTTTTACTACCTTAGCAAAGAGGCAATTTCACCAAAATTGGAAAACTACTCATTTTTTAGAATTCTCTCTTGCCAATACCTACATTTTGATATCCTGTTACACCTAATCCAAATTCAAACATTCAAGAGATTGCCCTAGTTCCAATAACATGCCATGAAGTACAAAAAAACAAATCATTTTTTGGATCAATTCCTCAAAACCTACGATCAACGTCTTCTTCTACTTTAGCAAAGCTTCTACTCTTTGCACTTGCTTGTGTAGCCTCCTATTCTAGATCAACTATCTTTCCCTAGATTGCCTCTTGTTGTTGATTAACTTAGCCAACATTCAACAAGGCATCCCACTAGCCTTTGCTTCTTAAATTTCTAACTCAATGCTTTCCCTTTCTTCCCCAAAACTAGTATTGACTATCTTATTTACCAATGCTAGTTCTATTGATTTCTTGGAATATAATCAATGAATCTCTTCAATTCCTTGGCCTCCCTAATCATTTTCTCTTTGGCCTTGTTAATCATCTTTGCTACATTTGCATGCTTTGGGTCTTTAGTCTACACGACAAATGACATGAGAAAATATTTTATTTATTCCTTCAATAGTATCTATGGTTTAGAATCTAGGATGAAGAGTTCTATAATATCTAGCCTTACCTAAACCATTGCCACCATATCAAATGCTATTTTGATAGTTTTCTGACTTTTTCTTCCAACTTCTTTAGCAAATAGGTATACTCTAGTTGTCACCTAGTGGTTTACGTTGCATTTATGATTGACATTGCCACAATTTGTGCATCCAACATATGTATAGTGTCAATCCATATTCTCATTAAAATAATTGGGTCCAACTTAAAATAATATTAAAATTTATTTCCCTTGCTTTGCCCTTTAGCCTATGAGAAAATGAAAATAGGCTAGAGGTCTTCTCCGTGGCACTATTTCTGAAAAACGGACATGATATGCTCGAATGCATTACTCATGTATAGACCCTCTTTATAATATGTTAATAGTTATACTTTAAACAAATTTGCATAAAATATAAATCAAAGACACCAAGGAATTTCCTTTTTTATACCATGACTTATAATTTAAATAAACTTTATTCAAATAACATTTATAATATTGCTTTAACAATAGGATAAAAAATAGTAAATTGTACCTAGCGTGAGCTAAAAAAATGTTCATCAATTTTGGGTGACCCAAATTGGCAATGTTTATTGGAAGAATCCTAGAATATTTTTTTGGTTTGTTTTGTAATTTTTATTTTTGATAGTCTACAAATGTAGATCAAATGAGCATCTAAATGAACTAATATAAATACTTAGCTCCCTCCAAGCAACACAATATTTAGCGTTGGCGTGAATGGGATATATAACCTAATTGGTTTCCCTTTCATGTCTTTTTCACATCTAGTTAGTTAAGTTTATTTAGGGCTTTTTTTTGTCTCAAGTCATATGATTATGACACTTCTTGTACTCCTATGTTGTTTTATGTCTCTCTTGCCTATATGTACAAGGGACCTCTATGTACATTTCATTCATTCTATTGCATTGTATACTATTGTATGAGAATTGGCATTATAGCATTTTCATTGCTTCTCTTTTGTGTGGATGGTTATTTTGGTGTTGTAGATGAGTTCTTTTGGTGACTTCAATAATGGTATTAAAGCTCTAGATTTGCTAGCCCCTTGATGGAAATCTAACCTCATTTTTGAGTCTAGAAGGTCCAAATCTATATGCATTGTCAATAAAATTGATAGGGTTGGGTTCTAGCGATATGAATTTTGTACTATTTGTACTACCAAAAGCTTGCATGGCTCTTGCAAAAATTCAGTAGATTGTTGCTAGGCAGATCTACAAAATATTCTCTACATATTTAATGCCCATAGGTGTTTGTACCTTTCTCTTGTCATGTATTAGAGTATTAGAGTTGTACGATACTATGATGTATTATTTTGTACTGTGAATTGGTGATCGTTTGTGGATACCAATGTTCTATTTTCGGATATTCAATATGTGTATATTTCATCATAAGACTTTTATGTATGTGTATGTGTTTATATTGATTGGTGTTTCAACTTCATTGTTTTAATTTATTGATATGTTGGGTGGGTAGACCTAGTTCTTTCAATGTTATTCTTTGAGTGATTAATTGCATGGAATCATACTGCTTGAATGGATGAGTTAATTGAATTATGCCTATTATATGTTTATTATTTAATTACATAAATTTATCATTCACTTCCGCTATTGTTACATATTGGATATAGATGTGCATAGCGTTTGATTGAGTGTGCAATTATAGGTGTTTGACCAATGGTCGACATGTGGAGATTGTTGACATGGATATTACTAGCTATCTCGTCTTACTAGTCTCGTGTTGTTGAAACACATGAAAATCATATCCAAATAGATAACACTTTTGGATCCCCCTATGTTAGATTCGTATAGGTGTCTCCTTGGGTGTGTTTAAGTATCGCGTTGTGTGATGGTGCCTTTGCTTGATATATGCAATGGTTTTAATATTTTTTTGAATATTCATGTTAAATTATTAATTATTCAAGAAAATGAATTAGTTAAATTATTTAAAGGTAATCAATTGATATATTAGAAAGGTTTATTTAATTGTTAAAAAGATTGTATTTTTGTTTGGAAATATCTAGTTAGAAAAATTATTTAATTGAATAAATTATAAAAAAATAAAAGAGAGAAGAAAAAGGTGTATTATTTAATTGTGAACATATGAAAAGGAAAAAGGGCTTGCTCTTCATTATTCATTATGCATTGTTGGAAAATAGAGAATTGGAGAGCAAACTTGGTTGAAAAGCCCTCATTTTGAAAGAAATTTAGATTTGCTTGCTTGGATTAGAATTTTGGAAAGTAAAGGAATCAATTTAGAATTGCATTTGAATTCTTGAGGTAATCTCTACCTTGTTCATGATTTTTAAATGGAATTTTTATTAAATTTTTTTGTTTTAAATTTAATTTTAAAAAATAAAATTCCTACCAAAACTCTAGCAAAATTTTCTAAAATTGAAAAAGAATGTGAAAAGAGTGTTGTGGGACAAGAATAGACCAAAAGGGTATTCTTGCATTTAGGAAATATGCATTTTCAATTTTTGAAGAAATTATGCGAATTTGCTCTCTAAACCCTATCAAATCTTTAAAAAAAAATTGTTGTTTTTGGAAAAGTGTGATGTTGGGTAGATTTAGAGCAAAAAGGTATTTTTAGAATTTAGAATTTGTAAATTGAAATTTGGGAAAATTTAGGAGGATGCTTTAAAATCCATCAATGGTTGTTCTTGAATAATTTGGAAAAGCGATTGTTTTTACTTTGTTGTATTTTAAAATTTTGAAAAGTGTTTAATATGTGGAATTATGCATTCTTCCATGATTTTTAATATTCATGTGCCTTGGGATTCATATTTTTGTGGAAAATTGTCCCATATGAAGAAAGTTAACCCTTGAATTGTATAGGATAGGGGATGACCGTAGGAGGCTTGGAGTGCCAATTTCCAAATTCATGGGGTGAGGTTCGGAGGCAAAGTGCTGAAGAAGCTTTGTGTAAAATTTGTAAAGAAGATTGTAAACACACCCAACTAGTGGGATGAAGTTGGAGGCAAAGTGTTGAAGAAGCCTTGCTTAAAATATGTAATCAAGAGTGTCAAAACAACCAGCTCATGGGATGAGGTTGGAGGCAAAGGATTTGAATAACCCTTCCTTGAATTGTGTAATGTATAATGAAATCTTGAATCAAAGAACTTAATTGTGTAAACTTAATAATGAATTTGGGTAGGAAGAGTGCGCTAAAGAAGTGTCCCTCTACCTGAGGGTAGCTAGAGCATATTGAAATAATGTCCCTACTACCTCTTTTGGAGAAGCATCCATGGGGTGTATGCTTACTTGAGACCTTGGAGTCTACTTCACTTTCTAGCTTGGTTTTGGATAATTGAGAGAAAGTCCACTCTAGTGCCTTAGCTACTCTCCCTTTGTCCTTGTTGATTGGTTTGAGCGTATCCAATCTTGTGTTGAGATCAACCTTGTGCTCGTGTGACCCTTGTATGAGTGTGTTAGAATTATTGTCATTGATGTCAAAGGCTTATGGATGAGATTGTTATTGATGTTAGAGGCGATGTCTAAGGAGAACTACTTACCATTCATATTGCAGATAAAGGACATTGAATAAAGGCCAAAGGTCACTAATCGTTCCTCACAAGGCAGCAATAAAATAAAATTAAACCCATTTCCATGCTGGCCGACTTCCTCAGGTTTGGCTCCCTCATCGAGATATTAAAAATAAGTAAATAAATTATTTTTAATGTATGGGCCGACCCCCCTTATTGTGGCGCCCCATTTTTGAAATTTAATTTAAATAAGTTTATATTTTTATAGGGGCCGACCCCTTATGGAGTGCCCAAGTTTTCTATTAAAGGGTGTAATGAAAAGTTGTAAAGGTGTGAAAAGTTGCCTCCCTTATCAAACAATGTATCTCTCCATAAGGTCGCCTATCTTGGTGAAGATATATGAGGAGTTTGTGGAATGTGGAGAAGAGTGAGTGTGGAAGATAAAGAGATATATCATATATACACCAGCAGATTTGTGTGAAGAGAAGATAATAGAAGACTATTTAAAGGCTGATTTTTGAAAGAGCTTTATCAAGAAGAAAAATGCTTTGTTGTGTTAGAGCTTGTTGCCTCATATTGGAGAGGTGGTGCCTCATACTAAAAGAGATTGGTGTCTTTTATTGAGTTGGTTCTCAGTGGTGGGGATTGGTGTCTCTAGTGGGTTGGTGCCTACAAAGTTCGTAAGAGAATTTCAGATGAGCAATATTTTGCTGTGGTTTTCTCCCAAAAGGGTTTCCACATAAATCTTCTATTCTTTTGTTCTTAATTTTTGAAGTTGTGTGATTGATATCATTGTGATTATTAGTTTGAAAAAGTAAAAGATTTCTTTATACTGATACACCCCCCTCTTAGTATAAGCGTGTGCTCATCAATTGGTATCAAAGCTGGTTCCTTCAAACTATAGCTTAATTGCTAGAAGGAAAGTCTTTAGAGCACACATGGCCTACCAAGAAGGATTCTCCTCTAGCAGGGCTCCCTTGTTTAATGGAACAAATTATGCTTTTTGGAGCATAAGGATGCGCCCCTACTTAATGCCTCTTGGATTTGATATTTGGCAATTAGTAGTGGATGGTTATATTGCTCCACCATCTCCACCAACGGATTAGGCTGGAAAGAAGGCAAGTGAAAACAATGCCAAAGCTACAAATGCAATTTTGTGTGGTCTATCGGAATTATAATTTGTCAGTGATGCATTGTGTATCAGCGAAAGAAATGTGGGACAAACTTAAAAAAACTTATGAAGGAGACAACAAGGTAAAGAAAGCCAAGCTTCAAACACATAGAAGACAATTCAAAAGTTTAAAAATGAAGGATGAAGAAAACATTGCAGCCTACCTACTTCGAGTGGATGAAATTGTTAATACTATCAGAGGTCTTGGAGATAAGGTTGAGGATGCAATAATTGTGCAAAAAATATTAAGGTCTCTTCCTTTGAGATTTGATGCCAAAGTCTTGGCTATCGAAGAAACGAAAGATCTAGATACTTTAACAATGGATGAGTTGTTTGGGATCCTCATTGCATATGAGATGAGGACCAAAAAGGATTGGTTGAGAGGTGATGTTTTTGTGTCATCATCGTCTTTATGGTTTACCTATTATTGTTAAGGATTATTTGATTATTACTTAAATGAATTAATATATATATATTTAAAGTGTGGTGGTGAAGTCTTGTTCCTGGCCTACAAATCTTCTCATCAAATTCAAATGCCATAATTCATAGGAAGGTGCATATAAATTTTTGAGTTTTCCCTTTGTCACCACTGGATGGAGTGACAACTCAACACAAGCAACTACTGAACAAAGCTATTCAACCGAAGAATCAACAATAAGGGTTAGCTTCCCAACAGGCTGGCAAGATCACCAGCTTTGATACCACTGTAATAACCCACCCTTAATTTTTTCAATTTTGCACCGTTGGTGTTAGCCAAAATAATATTGATAAACAACTGAATTAAGCTACCCTCCACAATTTGATCACCCAGATCCTGATGTGGGCAAGGTGAGAGCATACAATGGCAAGGTGTACATTGCAATAATCTAAGCAACCACTTGTTCAGTGGGGTGGGTGATAATACATTGCAATAATTGAAATGCAACCACTTGTTCAGTGGGGTGAGTGATAAGCAAGAATCAACTGAAAGCAGTTACCTTCCACTTTCTGATCACCGAGATCCCGATGTGGGCAAGGTGAGAGCATACGGTGGTAAGGCTTACAATGAAATGCTTTTGAAGCAAACCACTTGTTCAGTGGGGTAAGTACGAAGCCACCGAAACATGAAAGAAAACATCCACTTATTCGACGGGAATTACAACTTGCAAAGAAAGCATTTGGCGGCTAGCTGACCAAAAGCCAAAAGGAAAGATCCTCCACTTATTCAACAAGCATAACATGAAACCAAAAAGAGTTCATCCGCTTATTCAGCAGGGAATGCCACTTATTCAATGGGGTTAGCATCAAACCAAATAAGAGCTAAATTGTTGAATGGTACTACCAAATCAACGTTACAATGAAAGCTCAATACAAATGATAATAACTGATATCAAGAGTGCATAATAACTGATATCAAGAGTGCTATACAGCTGCATAATATGGCAAAATCATGAAATAATCAAGTCCGTATGTCAACACACTAGGCCAATAAACAATCCCTGCAACATGTTATTAAGTATTCATCAATAAACATGAGAGAATGAAGAGATATCAGGTCTGATATAGCTGTTGCAGCAGTTTGATGCACCAAACCAGCAAGCATATGACTGACATGTCACCTCCACATGAAACCCAACTTGTAAATAGATATCCTTAGCAATGTATTATTAATTTTACCTCACAATTTGACCCCGAAAGGACTGTATCAGGTTTGAAAGGTTGCTGCAGCAGGTCTGATATGCAACAGCAGGTCTGACAATCCTTCAAACAACAAAGTCTACTATGGCATGCAACCCAAGGAAGTCACCAACTCGCCATAGAACATTCACAACTGATTGCAAGGTCATAGGATGATCATGGCGCCACCAAATCAGTCCGAACAAGAAGGAAATGGGCAGAAATATTCACAACTCCCAAAAAACATGAAACCTCCCAATGGTATGGCTTGCTAGGAGGGGCGATAGCTCCCAAAAATCACAAACTCCACCTAAAATTCTGAAAATTTGCAAGAAGGGGCACCCAAGATCAAGGAATCAAATGAGTGAATACCCAAAACGAAATCTTCAACCCTTCAACCTGCAACAATGAAACTGTGGTGCAGCTTAGGTCATGAAAGGGTTTGACCAGCAAGGAAAGAGCTACAAAAACCATCAGCAACACTCCAAAATTTCACTAAAATCGTGAATAATGATCACCAAACATAATGCTAACTCATTAAAATAATCAAACCCAAAATCTGAAAACTCTGCTTGTAAGCTCCATGTTGATTACTGAATGCAATCACTCCCAACCAGCTAGAGACTATCTTCCAAATCTGAAATTAGCAACCTAGAGAGGGTTTTCGTCCTCTAAAGATTTAGGAAAGAACTCTTAGTTTCCAATCCGATAGCATAACATTATCATATTCAACATATCCAAATAAGAGCAAATGGTGGGTTTAAATAGAAGTTAGGGCTCCAAACTTGAATTTCTTTTTCCCTCCAAAATGGGATGCCACATTCCAAGGAATAATTTAATTAATTAATTTATTTTCCACCTTCACTTTGGCATCCCCATAAGAAATATAAGACCACCTTTTTAAAAACAACTCAAGTTATGCAACCTAGGCGTGGGAGTGCAAGGAGGGGTCACTTTTAACTTTATAACATAAGTCATAAAATCACCTTTTGAAGACTTAAGTGAATAATTTGCCAAAACATTAGAACTCATCAAATTGCAATTGCCAACCATTGCTAAAACTAGAAACCTTGCATTGCACTGCTGCCAAGACCAGTGTCCAATATAACACTTACTAAAAATAGCAAACTACTAAAAATCGTGTGTCCAAACACCAAATTAGCCCAAACTGAGATGCACTAAAACTTACTAAAAATAGACATTGCTAAAAATAGCAATACTGCCCACCAAGGATTAGAGAAAATCTAGAAAAACCTTGAAAGCTCGTTGGCAACATAAATATACTCCTTTGAATATGCAGAGACAAATTTCGAAAGATAGCACCAACTGCCAAATAAGGAAACCCTAGAAAGGGGACATTACATTGTATAATATTATTAAAATTAGAAAATGATATGACTGACTCGCCCCTAACATTCTCCAGCTCGCTAACACTCATCCCCCTCCTTCTCTTTGAAAGTCTAAAGGTCCAATCTCGGGGTTAACACGCGCGTTCTGCCATGATCACGCAGACGAATGATCTCTACGGAGCCCTAATCCCTCTAGTAACATAGAAACGACTCACAACTCACCCCGGAGACGGATTAGCTCATGCCAACCACAGAGAGCCGCCCTTCTCTTCTATTATTGGCTGGCCCCCACGAACGACTTTCCTCGGGGGCCCCTTACCCTTACCGGGCCTTTAGTCCCTCGACCTTATAACGGTCGAGGAGAGGAATGGGAGAGCGGGGTAGGTGTATAATGCAAGGGCCTTTGGGTCAAAGACAAGAAGGAGAGGGATAGACATTTGACTCAACCCGCCTCTGGAATAAATAGCAACCTGCCTGAGCGATCGATAGGGAAGAGAAGACATATGGTTGACGTCTCCACCCTTCCAACTCAATTGTCTCTATTTTCGTCCCGCCCGAACGAAAATGATAGAAGAGGGCCCGGTCTTGTGGATCCCATCTCCAAAACCTGCGGTCGAGTGGATCCCTTCATCTCCTCTCCACCCAGCCCCTCCCGCGCATCATTGGTTAACCGCCTCTGTCGTCGGTCCGATCGCCTATCTCCCACTATCGATTGATTGGGGGGAGTCGCAGCGGATGTTGATCATTAGCAGCGGATCTTGAGAGGGACGGCATATCTCTTCTTTTGACTTAGAGAGGGGCCCCCTATCTAAAGTAAGGAAGTGACGACAGAGTGAGGGAGTTACAAGGAATTGGGATTTGGTGCGCAATCTTTTACGGGGTACTCCGATACTGACTAAGGTAGAATGCCCCTCACTCAAGTGATCCCGCTCCCCGGGTGTCGGAACGTTTTAAGCATTTGTGGTTTTTGTGCGAAAATTGTGAGACCCTTCTCTATAAGAAATCTTTAGTAGAACAAAAAGGTGTTTGTGCAGAATGTGGAGCTACTCTGCAAATGACTAGTTCAGAGCGAATTGAACTTTTAATTGATAGTGGCACTTGGCGCCCTATGGCCATGAATTTATCTACGATAGATCTTTTAGAGAAAAAACATACGACGTTTGACATCAAAATGGTTCGAAAGGTCTCAATTTTATTGTACAAAGTAATTTATCACAAATATTTTTACAAAGAGTTTTTTCAAAAAAATACTAAAGCGTTGAAAACATTAGTAGCATACAACAATACTCTTGTTAATATCCTTAAGGTTGTACTAGAAAAGAAATTCATAAAATATTTGAATTTAGTGCAAAAGAAACTATTAAGATACTGCAAGACATTATTGGTACAGGTTTGAAAACAGTTCAATTTGTACTTCTTGAAATACGTAAAAGAATAAAAGATGAATTACATAGGTTTGCACTTTTCAATAATGGACCTTAAACTAAAATAATATTATTAAAATTAGAAAATGTTTTGAACATATATTAATCTAAAAAGTATTTTTTTTAAATGCTATAAATAAAATAAAAAATATCTTTAAATACTAATTGGAGGGAAATTTAATCAAGCGCCCAAATTGGAAAAGTATAAAAAGATGGCACATAGCCTCATTTGGTATCTTGATTTCATTTTGGTATTTTTCATTGTGAGCCTTGGCATTTGAGTTTTGGCATCCAAGGCCGAAAACCTTTGGTTTGTTTGGGGTTTGAGAGGACGAAAACCCTCTTAGATTCCACATTTGAGATCAAGGACAGAAACCCTTGTTTCCCATTTTGGGTGATTCCAATCAAGGATCACAAATCTGCTGATTGGTTGCTGATTTGAAAAGATTTTTGAAGTTTGCATGTTGCTGCTATAGTGTTGCTACAATGATTTGTTGAAGACTTCATCCTTTGGAGGATTATATGTTGCTGCTACAGTGTTCCTACAGTATCGCCCGTCATATTTAAGGGTTTCTACATTGGTTTTCAAGACTTTTGAGAGTTATTGTGCATCCTAAAGTGCTGGATCTGAATTGATTATGACATTTCCAGTCAACCCTAGCAGGGCTATACCTTTGGAGGAGTAAAATAGTTAATCCAACCCCTGAGATTAGTTATACAGTTGTTGATTTAGATCATTTCCAGCCACCAACAGTCATCCTCAATGTTACTTCATAGAAGGTGTTGTTCCAGTCATCAGAAGGTTATATCAATCATATAAGGTGTTGATCCAGTCATCAAAAGATTATATCAATCATATAAGGTGTTGTTCCAGCATTTTAAAAGGTTACATCAGTCGTATAAGGTGTTGTACCAGTCATATAAGGTGTTGATCCAGCATTCTGGAAGGTTAAATCAGTCATATAAGGTGCTATACCAATCAACAAAAGGTTATACCAGTCATATATAAGGTGTTGTTCTAACATTCTGGAAGGTTACATCAATCATATAAGGTGTTGTCCTAGTTAACAAAAGGTTATATCAGACATTAATAGTGTTGTACCTGGCTTTGAGAGCATTAGTAAATCATTTGGAGTGCCTTATCAGTGGCCATATTGCACAAGGTCTGTCATTGTTTACTTGTGAGTTGATTTGGGAAAGTGGTCATTCTGAAAATTCATTTTCCAACTTGCACATCAGCATTGTCATCATTTTTTCCATCTTGCAACTAAATAAAATCAATGTCATTGCTGCTGTCATATTGATTTCTAATCAGATCTTAGTCTGATTTAAAGAAATTTAAGGTTTTTTGTGAAGTTTCCAACTTGGTACTTGCAATCAGCATTTGTATTACAGGTTTCAGTTGCTCTTCCAATGGTGCGTGGTTTAGAGAAATCAGAAAAATACGAACAAATCAGAAAATAATAAAAATTATAAAAAGGAGACATTACAAAGCAGTAGTCATGTGCTTATGCTAATATGAGCCCAACTTTATTTAAAGAGGGCTATGTCACAATTCGGGTAAACTTAGACTTAGATTTATTAACGCGTTGATTGGTAAGTTCACACATTTGAAAACTAGTGAAAAGACAGTTGAGAGTAGAACCTACGCTAAGCAGTATTTATCTTTTATCTCTCATGAGTCCTCTTTTATTTTTGAATGCATAATGTAATCTTCCATTTCTTAACTTGCACGACTAGGCTTATCATAGGTTGATTCTATTGCAATTTTGTATAATTTCTGTAATGTCCCCTTTTGGGGATATACCTGGTATTGCCCAAAAGTAATTATTCCAATAATATAATTTGTTTTACAAATAGTATTCTAAAATTAAATCATATAAAAGTTATTGAGCTTAAGAGTAAATGAACAATTAAGATAAATAGCATCACCTAATTGGATCTAATCTATAGTTTCATTTCCAATAACCAACCATAGTAGGGATTGGAGAGGAAAGCACGATAGGTTGCCCAGAGACTGTTCATCACAATTAAGCCCAAGAGCGTGGTATAACACCCCTTGGCCCACAAGTGCTAGGAACTCCCATCCATCCAACATGGGATGGCCTACTTATATTGTGGGAACCAGTCTGCTGCCTCTCCCAATCATGTTTCCTTGCTAATACATGCACGATTGCTTGTAGGGAAACAAATAGATTAAATCAGTAATTATAAAAGTCTAAATAGATTAGCAATTCCCATTAGTAACTAGACTAAAGATACATAAGAAATTATATATTAAACAATATACTCAATCATGTTGCATACCAATCACTTATTAAATCAAATGGCTGCTGTTTTTCTGAATGCAGATTATTTGTTTAATATCCAATCTCCTTCATCCCCAAATCCATTCCTCTCTTCTCACTTCAGATTTCTTTCTTTTATACCTTGTTCTTGATGCCTCTTCATGAAGAGGAATGACTTCTCCAAGGGGTGTGATTGTCCAAGGGAGACGTCTCTTTTGACAATTATAAGGGTCAGCCCAATTTATTAAATCCCAGTGCTGCCTTAATTAATCCTAGTCGGCCCTTTGCTGGTAATTAATTCCCTGTTTCTTGAGTCGGCCTCTTTCATCCATTTGCTGGTAGTTAAATCCTTACCTTGGTCAGCCCCTTGCAATTGCTAATATTGTTATTTATTTTATTTATTTATTTGCATTTCAACGCTTGTTTTTTTATACTTTAGTGTTGCAATCTGATCATGGCAGGGGCAAGACAAAATTTCCTGGTGTAGAGTTATTTGCCTGGCCAAAATATTATTTAATACCAATCCATGTTTCTACATATTTGGTAAAAAAAATTCCAATTGAAGCTTTTCATAACTTACTATCTTGTGTCAATACTTTTATCGTGTGCTTAAAAAAGGACATAAATAGGGGTAGTAATTGTCATGTGCCTTTGCTATGGTGTTGTATCAATGGCCAATTTCATTCTTGGAAAATTTTGTATTTGCCATAAAAGTAAACAGCACCTACAGCCACTCGTAATTTATGTTTTTACAGATTTGGTGAATATCGGAGCTATTAGGAATATTTTACCCCTTGATGTGTCATTTTAGGCTTACATTGGCATGGAACTACGCCTCTACATGACATTACTATTAAAATAATATTTATTATTTATTTAATGCTCAATAGTGTTGTATTATATTGTTGATAAGATGTTTTCGATCTTCTTTCAGTTTCTTTTAGAAACTTGCTATATTTGTAAATCATGTAAATTATTTATTGAAGCTTTCGCGTCATTGTAAATACATCAAGTATTTTTTACCAATTACTTTCATAATATGGTATCAAAGCTTTGGGAGAATCTTGGGCGCCATTGTTTCTGAAGGAAACAGCTATAATTCAAATTTCGTGGGCATTTTCTTGAAAAAAATCGTAACCTGCAGAATCTGAAGAAAATCGTTTTTTTCCTAAAAATCACGATTTCTCTTCTTCTTTTTTGAGTTGGATTCAAAATGCATTTTTTTTCTAGCAACCGCATGACTTCTTCTGGAGTCTTGGCCACGCAAAGGGTTTCAAATCGACAGATTTCCCTCTTGAATCATGCGACTTTTCTCTAGTTTCTTAAGGCTTTGGTGGCATCTTTTTCATTCTGGACGTGTTTTTCTTGAACTGCATGTTTTCTACTCCTAGTTCCATCCGCGCACGAAACCCTTGCAGTCATGATTTCTTCTTTCTTCAGACACGATCTTCCTAGGTTTGAAGACGCGTTTTTCTGTCTTCTTTTCACGTTTTTTTCTGCCCTGTAGGATGTGTTTCTGGGCACGTTTTCTGAAGGAAAACTCAGTGATTTCATCGCCTTTCTGGTCTGAGTGAACTCTCTCATTTCTGGACACGTCTCTACAGAAAATCCACGCCATTCTGTGATTTTGGCGTCATTAGATTTGCAGTTGAATTTTTCGAGCAAGGGTTTTTGAAAATCTTCTGTTTTTCAGGCCGAAATTTTTTTTTGGTTCCAAATTCTTTCTAGGTTTTTCGAGAGGATTTATGGGTTGGCTTCCGTTTTTTTGGGTATCTCGAATTCCGTGCATTGGAATTTGTGCAAACGGGTTGCCTCGTTTTTTGTGCTTGAAACTGCCTCTAGTTTAAGTGCATTGAAATTTGTGTCTTCTATATATCTCGTTTTTCGTGCCTCGAAAAGTGTGAAAGATGGTGAGTTGACCAACATTGGAAGGCAGTCAACGATTTAATGGAAGAAATATAATACCTAGAAGCAAAGAATGATGACCATCTTTGAATATCGCTGCCTTCATCAGATTGTTCTAGGCAATGTTACTCGTCCCACAACGGCAGATAAAACCCAAGAAAAGTTTGAGGAGCAAAATCGTGAAGCGGTGATGCTCATTAAGCTTTCAGTTACTGATGATCAGCTTCCATAGGTTCCATTCGCCAAATCAACTGCCGAGATTTGGGAGCACTTGAAAACCTTGCATTAGACCTCCGACAAGAGTCGTGCATTCTTTCTGAAAAAAAACAGTTGTTCTCCATCATGATGGATGAGAGAATGTCCTTACAGGAGCATCTGACAAAGATTCAGAACATTCGTGATTAGTTGGAGGCGATTGGTCGGAAGATGGAGGAAGAAGACATAGTAGTAATCACCTTGAAAAGTCTACCGAAGTCTTATGAGCACTTTGTTGAAACCCTCAACATTACATCTACTAATGTTGATTTGAAGTTTTCGGAGCTATGTACCATCCTCTTGCAGCAAAAACGCTAGAAACAAAATTTCGGAAGTAGTGCCTCATCGTCCTCTACAAAACAAGCTTTTGCAGCTAAGTCTTAGCCTAAGAATAAAGGGAAAGGTCAGCCTTCGTAGCATAAAGGCTTAGGTCAACCTCCGGGCAGCCCTAAGAAAAAGAACATTATGTGTGATTAATGCCACAAGTATGGTCATATGAAGAAGGATTGTCGTCAATGTTTGGCTTTTGCATAGAAGAAGCGGGGAGGGTCTCAGCAGAAAGCGAATGTTGCCGAGCACATTGAGCAGAAGGAATTTGCCTTTTACGCTTTTATGGCTAAAAGACCTGCAGATCATATGAAGTCCTCTGCCCGATACATTGATTCAGGTGCTTCGCGACACTTCACCCATCCGCGTGATTGGTTCACAAACTTCTCTCCTTTCACTGACTCAGTTATTTTTGGAGGAGGTGAAGAATATATAGTTGTCGGTAAAGGCACTATTCAGATTCAGTCTGGTGGGAGGAGTCTCATATTCCTCAATGTATACTACGTTCCTAGCATGGAACTAAACCTTCTCTCTATAAGTCAGATCATGCGGCATTCTCCTCAATTGGATGTGGTATTCAGTGCACAAAAATGTTCAGTTGTTGATCGAGAGACTTGCACCACTATGGTTGTTGGTATTGAGGATCATGGTCTTTACAAACTTGTGGATACAGGTGATTCTCCAGAGTTAGCCATGGCAGCCAAAACTTATGCTATTACTAGTCTTTGGCATCAGCAGTATGGGCACTTAAATGTGCACTATCTCTCTCAGCTAGCTCGGGAGGGCCTTGTAGTTTGTTTACCTGAGATCCAGACTCGGCATCATGGCATTTGTGGCGCTTGTCAGGCTGGGAAGCAACATAGGACACCGTTCATGGATGGTGACTCATGGTGAGCCTCTAAGGTATTGCAATTGGTTCACGTTGATGTATGTGAGCCAATGAATACACCTTTTGTTACTGGTTGCAGGTATTTCTTGCTTTTTGTTGATGATTTCAGTCGTAAAATGTGGGTGTACTTTCTTAAACAGAAATCATATGTGTTTACTGTATTTCAGAAGTTTAAGGCCTTAGTAGAAAAAGAGTTTGGTTGTTGCATAATCACTCTTAGGTCAAATAATGGGGGGAATTTTGTTCTAATGCTTTCTCCAACTTCAATGATACACATGGAATCAAACGCCAATTAACCACACCCTACACTCCTCAGCAAAACGGTGTTGTAGAGCGGGACAATCATACAATTGTTGAGATGGCCCGCTCCATGTTACAACACAGGAGTGTTCCTAATAAATTTTGGGTAGAAGCAGTCTACACTGTTGTCTATCTCCTTAATCGGTCTCCTACCCACACTGTTAAGGGGAAGACTCCTGAGGAAGCTTGGACTGGTCGCAAACCTAGGATCAATCATCTAAAAATCTTTGGCTCTTTAGCATATGTATGGATTCCAAATGCCAAGCGCTCCAAGTTGGATTCCAAGAGTCAAAAGCTTATGTTCACAGGGTATAGTGACAACCATAAGGCTTACCGGTTGATTGATGTAGACACTAATTGTCTTGTCTTCAGTCGGGATGTTGTATTTGATGAAGAACGAGGACCCTTTCACATTTCCTCATCTATGCAGCATTCTAAGGGATCAACCTTTGAAGGCTTCTAATTTGGGTGTCTATCTTCCATTAGGTCCACTTGATGGGAGGGATGATGAAGATTTTGTCTTTGATGATGCTCAACCTGATTTTCCTCTGGATGATATTGATCTTCCACTTGATGAACCTATTCCAAATCCACAACCAGTTCCAGCTCCTCTTGTTACATCTGATGTTGGCACTTCTCCTCTCTAGCCTAAATGGTGGGCTAAGACTATCGGTGATCTTCATGATAATGAGATCATTAAAAGGAAAACGTCTAGAAACAAGAGAAAACAACAGCATACAGTTAATTTTGCTCTCATGGCCAACATTCACAGTGTTTATGAGCCTCAGACATATTCAAAGGCTAAAGGAATTTCTGAGTGGGAAAAGGCTATGGAGGCTAAATACCAAAGTCTTCAAAAGAATCACACTTGGGTTCTTTTCTGATCTTCCTCCAGGGAAGAAGCCCATTAACTGCAAATGGATGTATAAGGTTAAGTACAAAGCTGACGGAACCCTTGACAAGTATAAAGCTCGTCTCATTGCTAGGGGGTTCTCACAGAAGGAAGGCATTGACTACGAGGAGACTTTTGCTCCTACAGCCAAAATGAGTACCATTCAGCTTGTCCTTGCCTTAGCAGCCCAATTTGGTTGGAAAGTCCATCAGATGGACGTTAAGAGTGCTTTCCTGAACAATGAGTTGAAGGAAGAAGTCTACATGACGCAGCCTCCAGGGTTCAAGGTTGTTGGGAAAGAACATAAGGTGTGCAGACTGGTAAAATCACTCTATGGCCTAAAACAGGCTCCTCGGGCTTGGTACATCAAGATTGACAAGTACCTCACAGATCATGGCTTTCAAAGGAGTCCATCTGACTCTAATCTGTATCACTGTATGTCAAACATACTGGTAGTGATATTCTTATTCTTGTTGTCTATGTGGATGACCTGATCATTACTAGCAGCTCGGCACATTTGATCACTGAGATCAAACAGGATTTGTGCAGCACATTTAACATGACAGATTTGGGACTTTTGCATTACTGTTTAAGTGTTGAGGTTTGGCAGACCAAGAGCAGTATCTTCATCTCCCAATCCAAATATGCTCGAAATCTACTGGATAAGTTCTGAATGCAGGATTGCAAACTTGCCTCCACACCCATGGAAAAAGGGCTCAAGTTGTCAACTAAGTCAAACTCACTTGTAGTAGATGAATCCTTGTTCAGGCAACTAGTGGGCAACCTCATCTATCTCACTGCCACTAGACCTGACCTCAGTTTTGCAGTGAGCTACATCTCACGCTTCATGACAGCCCCCAAGGTTGATCATTAGATAGCAGCGAAGCATGTGCTGCATTATGTGAAGGGCACATCTGATTATGGACTTCTTTACACTAGGAGTCACAATCCTAGACCATCTGGTTTCAAAGACTCAGATTGGGTAGGTTCGGTTGATGATAGGAAATCAACATCTGGGTATGTGTTCAGTTTGGGATTTGGTGCAGTCACATGGACTAGTAAGAAGCAGCAGGCAGTGGCTCTCTCCTCGACAGAAGCACAGTATCGGGGAGCAATTAAGGCAGCTTGTGAGGCAGTTTGGCTTCGCCGGATGCTTGTGGATATGCAAATATCTCAAGCCGGTCCAACTCCCTTGTTCTGTGATAATCAGGGAGTTCTCAAACTTGCCAAGAATCCAGTCTTCCATGAAAGAACCAAGCATGTGGAAACTCATTGTCACTTCATTTAAAAGCTTGTTGAAGACAGATCAGTTCAATTGTTGTATGATCTGACAAAGGAGCAAACAGTAGATATTCTCACCAAGTCGTTCAGTCCAGATAAGTTTGTAAAATTCAAGGGG
Organism: Sequoiadendron giganteum; assembly: GCA_007115665.2. NCBI lineage: Eukaryota > Viridiplantae > Streptophyta > Pinopsida > Cupressales > Cupressaceae > Sequoiadendron > Sequoiadendron giganteum. Next base: position 473,008,228 of record CM021109.1, read on the forward strand.
CATCTTGGTGTAGTTGACATATTGAGCATTAAAGGAGGGTATTAAAATAATATTTATTATTTATTTAATGCTCAATAATGTTGTATTATATTGTTGATAAGATCGTTTTCGATCTTCTTTCAGTTTCTTTTAGAAACTTGCTATATTTGTAAATCATGTAAATTATTTATTGAAGCTTTTGCTTCATTGTAAATACATCAAGTATTTTTTACCAATTACTTTCGTAATAATTACATGGGACTGACATAAATAAAGGTTCAAGGGTCAGAGTTATCTTTCACTCCTTTGCATATGAAAGGCAATGTACTTGATTTTTCATGCTTCTTTCTGAGTTCACAGGCAGATGCAGAAGCTATAATTGCAGTGTTTCTGACTAACAGAAGGCTGTAAAATGTAAGATTCAATGGACTGTTGGACCTGTCTCCTCTTTGTGGAGAACAGCAAGGCGCCATGTAAGAATATGACTCAGACTATGTCAAAAATTCGAAAAAGATTATTTCAACTTGCAAAATCTTTGTACCACTTTTGCCATAGTATTTGTTTGTCTTCATCTAAAATAAGCTCAAAAGATACTGCTAGCATTTCTCAAGGTGACCATGGAACTGAAAGGTATATGAAGTTGTCACAAATTAGGGCCCTATCTAATTTGGGTACCATTCATCATGTGATGGTGTGCTTCATCTAGACTTCCAGTTAAATTGCGTGCCTCTACATATCTATGTTTCAATCCTTTGACAAGTAGGATGCTGCTGATTTATATTTAGCATTAGCACCTCTGATAAGAAAAAATCCACAGAATGTGCAATTCAATCTATTTTGGAGTCTCCAGGATTAACTATACACAGTGCATACATTGTACAGGAACCTACTATATTTGCCATATAACCTTTTGCTGTGCTCAAAGAATATCCTCGCAAATTATCGAGTGAATGTCCTGTTTTGATCACATCATGGCTAGGGCCAGGGTTTTAGATGTTAAACTGCAACAAACAATGTGAGTATACTATAAAGCTTGGGCATTGATGGAATGTTATTTTATGGCAGAGCTCTCCAGAGCTCCGGGTATAACTTCCTGCATGCAAAATCAGCATCATTTTGCATATCCCATAAAAATGGCTTGCTTGCAGCTCAGTTTTATTTTTGTGTTTTCCAAAAATCCTAGATAATACATGCAGATCTACCAAAGAAGTTGTTAAATGAGATATAGCCATAAGAATTTTTTAAACAAGAAAACAATAAAATGCAACGCCAATGTTATTACTAAAACTTAATATATATATTAATATTCAAGAACTTTTAGAATAAAATAGATGATACCTATGAAGACCACCATATACCAAGCAGCCAAACGGCGCTCTAATATGGATGCAAGCATTATTAGAATTCCCTGCAATGCAAAACACCTAAATATCAGCAGATTTTCTTAAGCAGCTTGAACAAAATAAATTGTAATTGCAACTTAGTAATAGAAATGATATTGAGAAGCATTATGTGCATTATTACTTGTTCAAAATTACCCCATTAAACATAATTCAAAGCATTATCACTAAACAACTGTACAAATGTACAGAAGCAATAATTACAATTCATCAGCAAAGCAAGATCTCAGATGCACTGAAAAGCACAAGATGCTAGTCCAAATATAATAAAATCACAATTACAGATCTGTTACCATACCTTTGCATAAAGCATGCTATCAGCTATACAGGACTCCCAAGTTTTGCTTTTAACCATCTGAAGAAGGGGGCAGAGTTAGAATCAAACAGGGGCATGCTATCTGGATTCAGCAGCACCAATCATCCAAGGAAAAATATAGCAGGTCTATTAAGTATGAACTTCTTTGAAATCAAGCATGCAAGATGCTAGAATCATCAAATCAGGTAATGTATGCATCCAAACTAACAATTTTTTAATCAATTAATGCTTCAAAACATCGGACACCAGAATTTAGCAATTCAGAAATGTAAAACAGTATTTACTATTGTAGATTTGAACTGCTACGCAACTCAGAAGAAAAGAACATTGAAAGTGTAGAATATAATTTGTTCATTATTATAGATACCAGAATAAGACAAAAGGAAATGTATAATGTCATTATATGCTTATGATGTTATGTAGACAAAAGAATGAATAGACAACTGTCACCATATGCCTATGAGGTGATGTACTTGATTTAATTAATTAATTTTTGAGTTATGAGGGTGATCAATATCGTGAACATGGAGGCCAATCCTCACAACTACCCCTCCTTCTTCTATATCTGAAAATTTTAATGATATGATGTGGATCACCAATATTTATTTCAAGATCGAATGTGAATCAGACCTGCATGAGACAATGTACATAATGTTCATATATATTAATGAAAGCATTCCATTTTACAATATGTTTTGCTCTCTAATGATGTCATGTATAATTGTCAATAGTTTCTTGCTGCATTGCATACCTACAGAGACACAATTCAAAAAAAATCTTATAAAGACAACTAGATCAAGAAAAAATCATCAATGTTATCACAGCTCTCAGAAATAATCAGTAAAACAATTCAGAATGCTCTTAACAAAGAAAAATGTTTAATTTTGTTGTACCCATATGAAAAATTGTGTGTTGTCAAATTTCAAGTTAAAACATTGTCATTTCCTCGAGCATTAGTTAAAACTTTGTCCTATTTGTCTATGTTATTTTCATTGTCTTTCTTCCAGGTATTTGCAGGGACAATGAAGAGAGCTTTCAAGTACATGATACATCTGTTAAAGTCAGATGATGAAAACATTACGAAGATTCACAAGGCATTAATTTTCATCATTCCAGCATGAAGACATGAAGTTTCAGGTTGCAATCTACAGTCATAGAAGAATGGTGTGAGCCAAACAATGTAGGAGACAAGTTTCAAATCAAAATGTATCATGCAATGCATAGGCGGTGCCCATGAAGACAAAAGATGTTTCAAAGTTTCAAAAACTTGCAATGCAATAGGATGGCATGTGCCAATCAATAGAAGACAATTTTACAAACTTTGTTTAAATTGAAACATGCAGCAGCACTTTTAGCATGCGCCAATATGAGAGAAGGAGATTTCAAGTTTGAAAATTGCACCACTATGAAGAACTGCATTCCATAACATGGGTATAGCATTTTTCAAAGTAAAAAGCATACAAGTCAGGTGAAGAAGCACACGCTACTCTGAGGAGGAGGCAGTTGTTTTCAAGTTTAAAGGTTTGCAGGACTGTGAAAGACTGTTAAGGAGAGTGGTGTAGTGTAAAGAGAGCAGATTTTGTTTCAGGTTAAAAAATGCAGATCCTATATTTAGGCATGCACTCATGAACACATAGACAAGTTTTTGAACTTCCAAAATGTGTACTGGTATATAATGGCATGCACCAATGATCAAGGAAAACAGATTTCAAATTTGAAAATTTGCAGTTACACATATAGGTGTACACCTGTATACATAATGATAGAATTTCAAAAAATGCAATTGTATATTAAGGCATGTGCTGTACAAAGGAACAACAAGGTTCAAGTTTAAAAGTTAAAGACAGCCTACATGCGGTCACCGCCAATAGAGGGCCAGCTGACTTTTCATCAAACCAAAGCACAAGTTACAATTGAGGTGCACTTGTGAATAAGTGTGACTTTTCAAACGAAGGAAAAAGCAGCTATATATAGTGGCGTGCTCCATACAAAAGCCATACAACATTAGATTCCAAAACAAAAATAGAAAAGCAGAACTTATATCAGCAGAACAGCAAATCAGCAGATTTAGCTTGGAAGATTCTTTGACAGCGACTTTCATAATTTCAGCAGGGTTTAAATATTAGATTTCAGTAGCAGATCTAGCTATGAGCTTTCCATTTCAATATCTTTTAAAGAGGGTTTTCAAGGATCTACAGAAGCAAGCATCATTCATAAAATCTGCGCTCAGCAGTCTTTATCACTTTTCAGTGAATTTATCATCAATCTTCATCAATGGCACCTGAAATTGGCAGTAATTTTCATCCGATTTCAGCAGATGTTCAATCAGCCTTTGGCAGGACAATTAGATTTTCTGAGCAATTATCATCCTTTTAACAGGGTTTTACCTTTATTAAGAGGGTTTTACTTTCATTAAAACTCAGAATGTCAGATTTATATTGGCTTGTGGCTAGGATTTTGGAATTGGCAATCAGTCTTTATTTTAAACTTCAAACCCTTGGTCAATCTACTACATCTTTTCAGCAAACTCAAAAAGCAGAAATCAACGTTATAGAGACAGTTCTATAGACTTTGCAAGAACAAGTTTTAAGTTATCACAAAAGTAAGCATAGAGAGGTTGTCATTTCTTCCCTACTTCATTTGAAGCATTTCAAGCTCAATGGTTTGGTTTTCTAGAAAGAGGAGATCTCCAAAGATGTGTATCATCGCAAGTTTGCAAAGAGATGGTGGAAGATAGATGCTAGGGTTTTCAAAGTATCCATGGTTCTATATTTCAAGACTAGGTTTGGAGATATTTAGCATCAGAAATACCGTTGTTGGTATTTTTCCAGACTGTTAAGGTTTCAAGTATGAAAAATCCATCATTTTGGCAATCATATTCATGCTATGGTTAGGGTTTGATGAAAATCAACAAAAAAGAGTTTCAAATTTGAGTCGCCAATTTTGGGGATATGTCAAAGTTTCAAGGGTGTCTTTGATAGGATATGCCATAATCAAAACAAGCTTAATCAGAGTCATTGCCAAGAGCAAACTATCAAAAAAATCTATTTTTAGCCAAAGCCATTTATAATCTATGCTAGTTTAGCTATCGTTGATTTTGAGATGAGCATACTCTAAGAAGTCTATTTTTAGCATCTATTTATAGATAAGCTATTTTTAGACAACTTTCTATAAGGCCTATCGTTAGTTAATAGTTATCTTTATCAAGAATCTATCTAGAGATTGCCTAAGGTAGGATTTAGTAATTGTGAAAAAATTGTGTAATAATCTTGCTTTGCATGGAAACAATCTATTATTAGCATAGGAGTGCTTATTAGCTTTTTTATTTATTTTCATGCAATATATTTGTAAACCTTATAAGTGCTCTTGGCACATAGTTTATTAAATATCGTTGAAAATCTATTATTAGCATTAGCTTTTTTAATTATTGGAAGCTTTGTATTGCAGTAAGTGTTAAGTTGGTTGTTGAAGCTTTTAATGCAATTACTGTGTTTAATTCATTACGTCTAATGTATATGTTGAGAAAGTGAATTGGGCTGTTTTTACCATTAACTACAAGCTTTGTATTGCATGTCACAGTGAAGTTGGTCTTGTAGCTTTGAATGCTATTACCCTCTTTGATTTACCAGTCTTTTTTTGTTGTTGAAACCAATATTTGTTTTGTGTATACTTGCACTACTCAATTGCTGCCTTTAGCTGAATAGGGTGTGGTAGTTGTAGGTTTACTTTCAGTCAAAAATCATAAAACCATTTGCCTTGAGTAGAAGTGTGTCAATGTTTTTCCCTAGCCTAAGAACCAAAAAAAAATAGGTTTTCACTTTAAGTTTTGCATGTGTTGCATACTCAAAAACACACTTTTAGTTTGCTCGCTATGCATGAACCACCCCAAAAACACACATGTACATATTCAAATTGTGAATAGCAAGTATATATTGTTCAAATTAGAGCTTTTGGTTAGTTTTTGTTACAAGGAGCTTCCCATTATAATTTGAAAAATAGTTCCATTGTACACTATTTCTTTTTGTGTCTCAATGAAAGGTGCAAATTAAAATACTTTTGTTGTTCTTTGAAAAACTTGTATTGGCATTGGACCCACATTCTGTTGATCTTGAAAGTTTTATTTAATCCCAAAATCAAAATAAGCTTTAAGATCCCAATATATTGTTTCAATAGAATGGTCAAGATAACATCAATATATTGAAGAAAAGGAACCACAAAATCAAACTCTTTTTTCCCTTCTTCCCAGTCCACTAGATATGAGTTTGTTGAGGATCAACCCTATAGATTGTATTTCTCCTCATGGGTTGTCCTCATGGATGCTCACTCTTTCTTGTTCATTTGTTTGGGTGGAATTTCTTATGTTGGTAATAGAGGAAAATCAATCCCAAGAATTTCCAGCTCAAAAATGAGGTGGATATTAACTCTCTCAATGGATTTGGAAAGAATTAAATGTTCCCTCCATATGTGAGGAATCTCTCTTGCCTCAATGGCATTGTAAATTATGGAGATAACATGAAGCATCATATAAAATCCTTTGGAGCACAAATCATAGTATCTTTCATCTTTGCAAACACATGCTCCAACCAATTTTATAATCATTCATTGCATCAACTTTGCATGTATGGTATTTAACCATAGAGTCAAATCAAAAATTCTTGTCTCTTTAGCTGAACTTCAACTTACAATATCATAGAGACTTTAAATTGCATCATTTTTCAAATGCACCATCTAAATTCCTTGGTTCTTTTGCAATGGCTAGAATACCTAGGGCCCTCAAGGTTGCCCTCTTGATCTTCTTTGTGGATACGATCACCACCCTACTACTATGTGTCCTCATGGACCTCCTTTGAAATATTGTCCTTGCTAAGTCCCTCAATTAAGTAACACTCATCCTAGTCACATTCTTGTTTTCATCCTTCATCCTTGTACTAGGTAAACTCAATACCCTTTGGAAATCCTTAGGTTCATAAGACACCTAGATGTGTTGGTTGTTGGAGTAAAAGGGTATTTACCTAATAAGCCCCTTTTCACTCTAGTACTTAAACTTACTTAGGTCATGTGGATTTTTATGTCTCAAGTCATAGGATGAGGACACATGTCATGATCTTATCTTATCCTCACCTAGGGTTTCTCTAGAGTTGCTTTTTAGCTTTTGTTTTCCCTTTATAAGGCTTCTTTATTGTATCATACTCATTAAGTGAGGTTTGCACATTCAATATGATTCATGTTTCTGGATCAATTTCGCCTCCATAGCTATTTCTCTCTTTTTGTGCTAGGTGTTTAATTGCAAGTGACTCTTGGGAGCTATGGGGTTGAGGGATTAACTCCAACATTGGCTTCCCAACAAGAAATTGGGCATTCTCATAACCTCGTTAAAATGATGGAAGCATCCCTCAAGAATTGTCTATGAAAGGTGCTCTCCTTGGCAAATACCAATATCTCACCCATGTAATGAACATCATTTAACCTCAACTTCTTCATAAACATGTGCTCTACGTTTTCCCTCCACTAATGAAAGATACAATTCCTAGAGGGGAAATAGAACTGCATCTCCTATAAGGCTGTCTTTGTCTTTTCTTTCTTTCCCTCCACATTGGCCCTTTCTGCCTGTCATCAATGGAGAAGTACAACATTGAATGTGAGATATGTGAAGATGAGTAGTGTGTGAAAGCAATAGAAGTAAGCATGATTGAGGCCAAGTTGAGACCTTCCACAGCTCAAGATAAAGGAAACACCTTTGTCCAGCAATCCTGGGAAAGTTCAAATTCTCATGATAATATTAGTGATACTTGATTCTTTCGTGACGCAGAAGAGGCAAGTGATACCATCATTAGAAGGAAATCAGTCTCAAGCAAAGAATAAAGAGCCAATGTAGAGGGACAGATAGAAAAGACAAAGACACCCTTATAGGAGATACAATTCTATTTCCCCTCTAGGAATTGTATTTTTCATTAGCGGAGGGAAAACCTAGAGCATATATTTATGAAGAAGTTGAAGGCCCAACAACTTCTTCTTCTTTGGTGTCCCAAGTTATAGGCTTAATCTGAATTTTTGATCTTCATGGCTATTTCACCCTCGAATGAATCTTAAAATAGGCCTCCTTTCTTTTAAAATTTTGATTCCAATGTAGTGGCACTTCTCACAAGAATGCATTATGAAACAGGCCTTCTTCCTTTAGTTTCTTCAAACATTTTTCAGTTCTAAAATGTGAAAGCTAAGAACTTCAACACTTGAGGATTGCAAGTCTAACTCAGCAGTATTAACTGCTTGGGACTGCTGCGAAATTATACTAACTTGTAACCCTTCTCTTTCAATAATTCTTCTAACTTGACACAACTTCAGTCAAACAATTAGCATGCAAAGTCTTAGTTTGGTAAATTTAGAATTTTGTTAAATAATTAACATTCAAACTCTTCTCTTGGACTTCTTTGCCTTGGTGCCACTTCATCCACACTTCTTGGCAATCTTCTTGGCAATTTGACAAACAACTACCTTGGAATGTCTTTTCTTGGAAAATTTTCAAACCACTATCACTTAAGCAGTCCTCTTTATTTTCTTGTAGAAGCTTTTCCAAAATGTCTCGCCTTGATTTGCTCCATGAATTCCTCCATGACACTTTCACACAACTTATCTTCAGATTTTAGGAATGGTTTGGGCTACTGCTCTGAAACTGTATTCTAACAGAATGCTGATTTGTGCTTGAATTCTCCTTCCTCAGAAAATCAGATAGCTCCTCTTGTGAGTTTGAATATTTTGAATCTGCTTCTTCTTGGTCATTTTCAGATTTTAGTATACACTAGCAAGTTTAGTAGATACTCTCAAGCAACAATAAAAATACAACGAATGTCATGAGACACCCCACACACCCCATGAATTCATTGCCATTGACAAAGCCTAGTTGCATCTAAAAAAATAGTGCCTTAAGGATCCACACAAGTAAATGAAACCCCTACATTTTGTTCACGCAAATGGTGAGAACTTATTTGTTCTCAATCTACCTCAATACCTAGGTTTGCATCTAGTGTTCAACAAAGAATTCCTCAATGTTACACCCCAATTGTATAGCTACTATTGCATAGGGCAATTGAGTTCTATTTAAATGATTGTTATCGAAATGAATGAGTTCTATTTGAATGATTGTTTCATCTGATTGATACTTCTATCGATGTTCTCCTTGATAAATGTTGCATGCATAGTATTGAATCGAGAATATTCTAACTTAAGACGTTTTGTATACTGTTGATGTTATGAACAAGTAACTGCCGAGATTGTATGTCTGTGGATGCAAGAACAGGAACTATTCCTCCAAGCGGAGGGGAGACATCACTCGAGAGAGGGGCTTGGTCGAGTAACCGGTAAAGTTGATCAAGTTGAGCATACACGCACTTCACTGAGGGTTTTGGGAACTGAGTCAGTTTGAGTGGTCGTAATAAGTCATCCTTAGGCTTAGGAGTTTTGGATTACTTCTTTATCCTTTATGAGTGGTGTTACTTGATTGACTGACTTACTGTTCTGTGAACCTTGAATGTGAAATGTGAACTGATGAGTTATACTGATGCCTGGAATTTACAGTTAAATGTATATATACATGTTTGTGCAATTAAGTGTATTAAGGGTACTCTGACTGGCCTATAATACACGTAATTGGAGGATTGAATATAAACATGTATAGATATGTTTAAATGTAAATGTGGATATATTTATAAATATATTTAATATAGACATTATGATAGTTTTATCGATAATGAAATATATTGGTATATCTATATTAATATTTAGATATTATATAGATATATTCATATATTTTAATAAAGGTGAAATAAAAACTATAATAGTTTATATTTAAATGTAATACTAAATGTATTTATAAGATTTTAATATATAAATTAAAATGACTTTGCCTTGGAAATAATGGAAATGGACTTATATAGTTATTTGGTAATTATAATACATTTATCATATGGAATAAAGGAATTTCGAAATTTATAAACCATTGGAAAATACGTGGGAAGTATTATTGGGGAAATTTATTCGAAATTTATAAAACCATTGAGAAATACGTGGAAATATTAAAGGGAAATTTAAATGCTAAGAGTCTAAGACTATAGACTTTTAAAGATTTTAAATCAAAGTTTTAAATAACTGAAAATCGCGAAAATCCTTCATTGAGGAAAAACGCGACTGTGGAAGCTGAAAGCAATGGCCGAAATGGTGAACCCGTGCGCAGCTCCTCATGGCGCATGACCAGGGCGCGACCCGCACAATCTCCAACTGGAAAAGCGAAGAGGAAGGGGCGGAATAAGGCCAGATGAAACACGTTTTCTCATTGACGTTTTCCTTCGGAGAATAAGCCGCCATTTTTTGGACGCCTGGCTGTAGGTGGCTATCATTCGTGTTTCACCATGTGTAAGTGGAACTTTCTTCTCATTTTTAGGTTGATTCATCCCTTATTTTGCTGAGTAAGTATCCAATAGCTGCCACATTTCATTTTGAATTCTTCAAAAGAGTAGTTTTGTCATCTTTCATGCCCTCAATAGTGGAGTTTGTTGCAAATTCGGGTCTATAAATAGATTGCAGCCATTCTTTGTTTGGTATCACTTGAGCAATCCGAGTTTAGCATTTTTTGAGCTACCATATCCATTTCCCTGTTTGTTTGTATTTTTTTGTTTTGCTGAGTTGAACATACAGTGAGCTTTTACCAGCAAATATCAAATTTCTGTGTTAAATCCTTCTTGAGTTTTGAGTGAAGAGAAGCCATAGTTGAGAAAGCTTTTAATAGAAGAGACCAATTTGTAAGAAGTGATTTGAGAGACCACCACAGTTGTGAAACTTGAATAGAAGCCATTTTCATTTAAGATTCTGGAAGGTTGCTGAAGGAGTGTCAAGAAGAGCAGTGCTGGGAAAAAGAGCTTCCAAATACCAAGCATGAATCTATTTTATTGTGACTCTTTGTTTTTTATATGTTGCATTCTCTTGGTCTTGTGATTGATGTTTGCAAATAGTTAAAGATAATTAGTTTTGTTTGTTAAACTCTCATAAGCAATGCATTTAAGGGTAAATGTATAAAGGGATTGTAAAAAGGGTAAATAAAGCATTCTAGAAAAGTAAAACTAGAAATTGCATATTGCATGATTGCATTATTGAATGGACTCCATATGAGGAGGCTATGTCTGTACTAGTTATTATATGCTAGGATCGGAAAGAGGACAGGAGTCAAGTATATTCAAGCAGCTTAGAGTTTTAGATTAACTGAGATAGGCTAAGAAACTCCTAGGATAAAGATTTCCGGAACAGGAGAGAAAGAGTGAATTACTTGTCAAGCTGGATTATTTCTAGTAAGTTAGAATGTCGTAGGTTGGTCTGGGATGATTGACAATCCAGTGAAGGACTTGAACCTATAATTGTTGTCTTGAATTAGATTGATGTAGGATAGTCTGGGATGATTGACAATCCAGTGAAGGACTTAGCCTACGCGTAGTGTAAGATAGCCTTAAGTCAAATTGGCCCTGAGTAGTGTATATGATAGATGACCTTCATTCGAAGTACTGAATGAGAATACTTTGGCCAAAGTAGTGGAAGGTACGACATCCACTTAGATGTGAGATAGTCAAGACTACACTGTCAGTTCATTGTGATCCTTCATGCTAGTTCGGGATTGTGAAATAGCAAGTTCTAGATGTATAGGACACAACACTATGCTCAGTTGGGTTGTCGCAGCCGGTTACTTTACCAATCTCTTCATTCGAAGGGAGGGCCATCTGTCGAATGATAGATGTGCGGGGGACCGCATTAACAGTCCGTGGTTGGCGGAAAAGCGCCTGAGTGATGTTTCTCCTCCACCGCAGGCGACAGATACACCAAGATTTGAAAGGAAGGGAACCTGGACCGTCTTACTACTATTTGTGCAAAAGCTTACGAGCTATGTATGTAATCTGTTTTACTTTTGTACTCTGATTTATATTTACAATGAAAATGGAATTCATGTGGAAATATATATTGTAACTTGCATGTATTTATCAATAAAGAAAGGAAGAATTTTATTGCAATGTCTTTGTTACTTGTTACTTTTATATGTTTGGAATGAAATGTTAGAAAAATTTTAATTACCCAAGGATGGGGACGTTACACTCAAGCCATACTTTCCTCCTCTTATTGAACCAGCATCAAGCCAACATCCTTCAAACTTGAACCCAAAGCACTTGCACACAGTTGTTCAATATCAAATCATGCAAACATCTAGTACTCACACTCACCAGAGCACACACCACCTATTTAGAGTGGTTAAAGCAAGGTAATCAACAGATCAAGTGAAATGATACAATCTTTAGCAACTATACATTCTGCATTTTGTAACACTTTCATCATATTTGACTATGTGGTTGTTGTGGGTACAATGACTTATTTCATAATTTTCTAAATTGGCTAAGTGCTTAGTGTAGATGCTAATGATGTTCCATCAGCATGTTGAATCATCTTGAGTTGGTTGTCAATGGTTGTGTAGGGTGAATTGTACCCCTAACCTATCCACCATCTCCTTCGACATTCGGGTGTGTCCACACAAGTCAAAGTGTTTTGGTTAGGTGTTTTGTGGCATTTTATCATGTCTTGGGAATATTCCACTTGGTAACCTTCTCTCTTGTTGGAGAATGTGTCAGTTTTGTGTATTGTTCGAAGATTAACAAGTTGGAGGTCTCAAAATCATCTCCTACAGCTTGTCTAGTCTTCTAATAGTTCATGGGTGGCCCAAAGACGTTGTCCTTGTCAGTAAAGTCCTTGTGGGACCCTTGGTCAAAGTCCCGAGCAAGTGTCTTGAAGATTTTTTTTGTTCAAACACAATGAAAGGACAACGATGCAAAACTTGTACACTAGCGCCATTTCAATGCACTAGAGGCACACTAGAGTCATAGCGTAATGTAGTCCTCTAAACTACTCAAACATTTGTGGAGTCTTGGACAACGAGCATTTCTAGACATTTCCTAAATAAAATTTCTCTACGAAAGTTGTTCCCCTTGGTTTGTTGAGTCTTAAAATGTCGACATTTTATTGACAGGTGTCCTAATTTGAAAGTGATTTCATCTTTCGTATTTGGAATTGTGCCTTTGCATGGCATCAATCAGTTGTTGTTCCAATTGGTTGAGGGCTTGTACCTCCTAGTTGAGTAACCTCTTGTATAGGTTTCCCCCTTGGGTTTGGGTATCGTTTGAGTTGTCTTGGAATGGATGGAAGGTAGTTGTCACCCTCATCCTACTCCATGTGTTCGCAAGAGAATGAGATCATGGATTTGTGTTCGATCATCATTGTGGAGGAAGTTCCATCCTCTCATATGATCATCGCAGTGACCTTGTCACACAATTAGTGAAATCTTTCACTTGTGCCACCTTGCTTTGAGCAATGGTGATGTTGTATTGTGTGTCGTGTTTGTCACGACACTTTGTGTGTGTTAGTGTGTAATGGCGTATCTTAAATGCGGAAATTTTGTTCATCTAGTTTTTGTCCATTAATGTCTTGAGCATAAGCTTGGGACATTACAGAGACTACCGCATCATCATCCCCATCCTTGAAACATCATGTAACATAGCAAATGATCCATGCACAAGCACAAATTTTAGAGAAACTTGCACAAGTATCAACAATACTTTGCATAAGCATGCAAATGCACAACATTTGTGGCATCAACACCTCATGCAAGCATGCCACCACAACACTTCACGCTACCAAAAATGCATCAACACTCCTTCACATGACATCTAGCATACTTCATGCAACCTAGAACTTCTCTACAACCTTGCACATTGTTCCACCTACAAATCACAAACTTGAAAAGCAAACCATCAAAAGCATGATTAAACAATCTAGAAGATATAGAAGTCTAGGCAAACTAGTTTGATGTGCTACCCCTTTTTGGTCATCGAAATCCTCATTCTCCACCTTGCTCTCTATGTACATCCATTGTATCCTACTCGTTCTTTTATTGAATAGAAGTAGCACCAATTTTGCTAAAGTTTTCCACGCATTCAAATGTGTATTAGTTGAATGCGTTTCATTTTCCTCGACATATTTCATAATTACGTCTTTCACTAAGATACCTAGCATCCAAATCACAAGTAGTTCCTCTTGATGAAACTTAACCCTCATTGGCAAAATTAAGATTATGATACATCTTGGGAACAAATAAAACACTCCTTATGATGCACACTTTTCCATTCTACATTTGATTGATGCATGGCCAAAATTTTGTAAAGTGTACTTAATGTGACCTTCAATCTCCTATATTTATCTGAATAGACATATAGTTCTCTTCGTTGAGATCCTTGAACAACACTTTTTGTGAACTATATGCTTTAGGCTCCTACTATTTCTTTTGTTGTGCTTCTATTCACAAGTGTATAGCTCCTTGGAGAGTTAAAAATACTTCTTCACTCAGTATTTCTTGCATTCCGCTTTCCATCAAAATGCATGTCTAAAATTTAAGCAGCATATAAGTGACAAACTTTAAAACATAAGATGAGTCAAAAATCCATTTACTTTGGTTTTGCTCCTTGCCTTGTCTACCTGATCCTTTTTTAGAGTGCTTAAGATGACTATCTCACTTTGATAGTGTTGACACCTTCATTTAATATATGATGCTGATTTTTTGCCAGTCGCATTCCATAAGGTGTAACAATACTTAAGAACTTGTGGATTGTACCATAGTTTACAACAAATCAATAATTAGCATTGTCCAAGACTGATCCTGCTGCTGATTTTAATAGCCAAATAAAGATCAAAATACCACTTGCTTCATGCAGATTATAGAACAGAGAAGCAAAACCCAACCCGAGACACACTACTTGCAATATATTTACACTGTTGGACATCAAAAACACACACTTTCAGAAAAGTACCTTAATATGGGAAGGGTTAGGATACAGCTCCCTTTATGAATCTCAGAGCACCGTGTGGGTGAGGGGCAACAAGGGTCATATTAGTGGTCTTACTGCTAGAGCTCGAGCCAGAAAAGTTTCAACCTCTTAAGCTGTGAAAACTCATTTTCGTTTTATATGACGGCAATAATCAAAGTGGTGAAGGATTCCTCCACTAGTCAATACTCTTAACTCTTTGATATATGGTGTAAGTGTGTCCTGACTTACTCTTTTAGGCTAGTTGTCCCTGAGCCATATCTACACTAAAAGGTGGCATTCATCATTGCGAAGTTGTAGAGTGTACAATTCCGTTTATTTTTAGCGACCTTTATATAACAGATTCTAAAATCAAATCAATTTCAGTACAGGATTAACGCCCACTGCCAGAGAAAGTACAACTTGATCAAATTTTAACTGTTAACACTAAAACTAATAAATGATGCCTATAAAACCATGTGGAGTTTAGGGTTTATATTTGCATAATTGTAAAAAGTGACATATTAAAATGGTCACTATCATTTTCTGTAAATCCAATGTCAAGGATACATAATGAGACAGTAAAACGAACCTTTATTGCTACCAAAACTCCAAATGTCAATAACGCTTGGATTTCCTAAATTGTAAAAGACGTCAAAATTAGCTCAGATTTAAAAAATAAAAAAAATCTTAATCGGGTCTGTGTGTCATCAGTGTTATATCCGATTTATTCAGTGTGAAGGTGAATGGAGGAATGCTTACTCGACGAAAAAGATGCTGAGAAAATCCGTCCGAAAGCCATTCCGATGCAGAATGACGGATAACTGCATACGAAAAGAAGGCGAGAGCGTGAAATGCATAGAATGGCTGTGTAACTAGCGTGTTCAGCCATGGGAATGGATGTTGTTCTTGCTCGCTCATTTTTTACTCTTAAACCTTAAGATCAAAACCAGTCGCAAGCATTTCAAACTCGACGGCTAAATGAATTCATTTCCTCTAGCTACTGCTTGCGCGCGGGGCTTCTTTCAGGGATATATATTTTACTGATCTCAATTTTTATAAAATGGGGTATCAACACGAAAGGAAATGAAAGGTTCTTTTATAGTCCACGATACCAAGGTTTGTTTATGTCTACAAATGGCTTACAGTATATGGGACTCCTCGTACTCTCAATATGAGGGAGGCACCTAACTCGTGCTCCACAATACAAGGTGTACATATTTTACCCCCTGTAGGATTTGAACTTGTGACTTCTCTTTCAAGACTACAAGTTCTCCACCATTATGCCAATTCAGGTGTGAAACTAAATGGAAGGAAGAGCACGTGGATGAAGTAAAATAACAAGTGGTTGAGTAAGTGGGGTATCAACATAGATGATTGCCCAAATAATATTAAGGCAATCAAAATGTACGTGCAACAAAAAGTTAAAGAAAGCATGTGGACTAGGGAGATCAAGGAAAAGGGAGTATTACATCAAGCACTTTAATCCTTCATATGATCATACTCAAAAAGCATATATAGGTGCAGAAATAAAATGGAAAGTGAAAATGTTAATAGCTCAACTAAGAACTAGTTCGCACGAGTTGAGATGTGAAACCGATAGATGGACGACACCTAAAGAAGATTGGGCTGATAGGATATGTAGGTTTTGTTCGTTAGGGTTTGTAGAGACAGAGTGGCATTTCATCATGGAATGCCCAGTCTACATGGATATTCAGGTCAATTATATCGAGATCTTAAATGTAGACACTTTATACAACTTATTCAAGGATGAGATAATATCGAAAAGTGTTGATTATTTGATAAAAACTTATAGTAGAAGATCCAAAATTCAGAAGGAAAGGGAGATCAAGTAATTGTTGGGCTGTGGTTTTTTTTTCGAGTTGTGGTGTTCTGTTTTGCTGCCAATCCGTAGGTCCCATAGGTTGTTTGGCCTCATGGACGTTATTAAAAGTCTTCATTCATTCATTCATTCATTCATAATCTTTAGCTAATAGAGTTATTTATTTACAATTTTATTTTTGGGGGATTGAACGACTGTTTGAGGATTGGACAGCTATGTCCCGAGTGAGTTTTTTAAGAGAACGTTTTGGTTTGGTGATTAAAGTTATGTAGGGGAGAGGGGAGTACCTCAATAGTTGTGATAGTAGTTTTTTATATAATGCTTAATATTTTTATCAATATTGGACCAATAGATGTGACCTTAAAGTTGTTAGTGTTGATGATGACTATCCATAATTAAACAAAATGTATTCTTTTGATCTAAAAAGAAACCAATCATGTGATTCCACATCAGCGCTCAATAAAACATGCTCTGAATGCACAAGTATTGGTCTCACTTTTTTTTGGGGCCTTTTTGGACACCTTGACAAAAAGCATGTTGGTTTGGCATCATATTTGATGATGTGGCCCTGAAACCTTAATTATTTTTAATGGAGAGTTTCTTGTATGGGAGTAGGAGTATGTTGAGTGTATGTTGGAGATTTATTTTTATTTTATTTTATTTTTTGGTTGAAATTGAGAGTATGTTGAATGTATGTTGGAGAAAAGCACTCAACATAATTATGGCACACTATCATAATAATCAGAATCCATCACCCTTGCAGATGATAATTCAAGGAACGGCAAGAACAGGAAAGTCATATCTAATTGGTGTTATTAGTCAAGCTCTTGAAAATGCAACGATTTTAGGTCGTTCTCCCCTTCTATTACTTGCACCAAGTGGAGTTGCAGCATTCAACATAGGAGCATCCACAGTGCACATTCACAAATGAGAATCCCAATAAGATATTTTTCTCAACTAGAAGAAGCAAAACTAACAAGCTTTCAAGAAGAGATAGCACATGTCAAGTACATTTTGATTGATGAAATGAGCTTCATTAGTCAGAACATGCTAGAGAACATAGATTTTCGACTCCGACAAGCATTCCCACAAAATGCAAACATTAACTTTGCAGGTATACACATGATTATGATTAAATGAAAATGACTATTTTATATTCTAATACAAGTAATACACGTATATGAAATTTCTATAGATATGAAGGTATATAGTATTGATAAAAAAAATCATCGTTAATCTTTCAAGTATATTGATGATTTTGGTTGGAGATTTGGGTCAATTGCCTCCTGTTAATGATAGACCAACATATGACAGCAACAAAAGAGCTAAATTTCTATGAGAAGAATTCAAAACTGTGGTTACTTTAGATAAAGTATTTAGACAAGATGGAGAAAACATCCACCAACATAGATTTCGTCAACTTTTGACAAATCTTAGAGATGCAAACCCAACAATTGATGATTGGAGATTGCTTATGATAAGAATTGTTATTACCATTGATGCAGCAAGCAATGAGGAGTTTGAGAATGGTGTTCATTTGTTCTCAACAAATGATAATGTTCATAACCATAACAAGAAAATGTTATACTCATTGAAGCATCATGTTGCACATAGTGTTGCAACTAAATCGGGAAGTATTAATGCAGTAGAAGGATGCTCAAATGATGAGCTTGATCTAGAATTATTGATCAATAAGGATGCCAGGGTAATGTTGACTTCAAATATTTGTATACAAGCAGGTCTTGTAAATGGAGCTTAGGATATATTCAAAAGATTGTATACAAACCTGGAAGTGGTCCACCAGAACCACCAACATATGTAATGGTTGAGTTTGATAGTTATTCAAAAATACTATTTGATGACCATAATCCAAATACAATTTCAATTACAGCAATACAGAGGGGGGGGACAATTTGAATGGCATTAAGATTGGTTTGGGTATTGACAATTCACAAATCATAGGGTTTGACTCTTTCAAAAGCCACTATTGGTATTGGACCAAGAGAAAGAACAAGATTGACATTTGTCACCATATCTCATGTAAAGTCTCTAGACAGCCTAAGAATTATGCCACCATTCACATATAACAGTTATGAGAAAATGAAAAAGGGTAGACAACTTGCCAAGAGAAACGCTGAAGAAAATAGATTGAAAATTTTAGAAGATAATTGATGTAATATATTTCGCCTTGATAATGATAACTATCATTGTATTTTATATATATTAATATTTAATATATGTATGCTAGTTTATTTACAATATTATCTTTGGGGGATTGAACAATTGTTTGAGGATTGGATGGCTATGTCACGAGTGAGTTTTTTAAGAGAACGTTTTGGTTTGGTGATTAAAGTTATGTATATATTGTGAATTTTGAGTTAGAAGAGACTATTTTTAATGGATAATTTCTTGTATGGGAGTAGGAGTATGTTGAGTGTATGTTGGAGATTTATTTTTATTTTTATTTTTTGTTGAAATTGAGAGTTAAAAATCAAAGGATATTTATTATGTTTGGGGTATCACATTTATAGAGTTTGAATCTCAGTGATTTTCATAAATTATATTTATGGTGATTTTTTTTAATTATATTTATGGAGATTTTTTAAGGTTCAAGATGTAATAACAATGGCAACAACAAATGGAGTATAATGGTCTTATTAACAAAAGGTATTAAAGAGTAGATTTTTTTTTTAAATTATAAAATAAAATAACATAAATATACTCACTTTTGTAATTAGACATATTAATGCTTGTTAACTTCACTTTAGCATGATTTTTCCACATCCACTTTAACATCAAATCATCGCAGACCTTTTCTCCATCTATCACCATTCTCTTTTCTACTTTCCTCCTCTTACAAAATTTTGACATTTAACTGCAACTTCACTTAAGCTTCACTTTACTTACTATATCAAGCAAAGAACCCTTTCTTGTGCAAAACTTTGATGTGGATCCACATTTTGGAAGAGAAATTCACAATTTCAATATCAAACTTCACTTCACTAGGGATTTCTCACAAAGTAAACAATGAAGCATGAAACATTCTAAAAGAGCTCGTGAACATAGCTTGTGGAATTTTGATGTGGAACTAAACATTATGAAATAGGCACTTCAATTGCACTTCCACATAAAATTCCTACAAGGACTTTTTTTCTCTAAGCATTAATTATTCGCCTACCTCATCATCACACTGAATATTGTATGTTACAACCATTGATCACATGTCATAAATCAAATTGAATGGTCATTTTAATATCATTTAAAGGCAAATCAAGAGCTCTGCAAATTCAACAACTAGGTAAAACATAATATGGAGAAATGTGATAGCCATTACTACAACCAAAACCATGGCCATCATTGCTACAACCCCAAGTTTCTAGGAAATTGTAAAAAGGAAATATGATAGACTCCATTTGAAGGGGACTCAAATAAAGAGTCCATAGGTGAAATCGACCTAAATATGTAAGTCATATATTCCTTTCCAACATTAATCTTCAATTTGAAATCACAATTCCTATTGCACTGGTTTGGATATAAATACAAAACTCAGTGATAAACTTAGAAAACCCATAATCCAACGATAAAAAGAATTAGGACATAATAAACATTTAAAACCCTAGCCATGTTATCAATATCTCAAAAGGTGAGTAATGAACATTTTTTATCTTCTTTATGTAGGTGTTAACAATACAAGTGGTGTAACATGCCCATTGTTCTACACAATAAATTTCCTAAGTTTAACCTCAAGTAAATAGTGTAGAGGGGTTAGAACTTATCGCCAAAATCATAAAACATTAAGGAAATAACATCCAATTGAAAACATAACATTATACCTTTGGTGGCCCTCAAGATTGAGCTCGAGAAGCACCCTATTCTTGTTGGATTTTCTCAAGTGTCGATGTGGAATTCTCACAAGATTGCACCAACATAACAGTAGTTAAATTCAAGATGGAGAAATGAGAGGATGAAGGCTCAAATTATAGAAAACTGGAGGGTAAAATGTTGGGTCAAGATTGAAAGTTGATGAAGGGCTAGGATTGATTAGGGATGTGATGCATGGATCAAGGTTAGAATTGTGACAAATGTCACAATTGAATGTGAGAGAGGAGATGAGGTGTGCTCACATGATCAAGGTTAGAATTGTGACAAATGTCACAATTGAATGTGAGAGAGGAGATGAGGTGTGCTCACACATGTGTGAGCACACCTTGGAATGACACCTCATTTAATTTTGGAGGCTAGGTGTAAGATAGTGGAGGTAGGTGGGATTGGTTGCATTAATGAGACAAGATTAGGGAGTTGAGGATGAATTTTAAATTAGGAAATAATGGTAATGATGGGGGTTAGGATAGTTATTTAGGGATTAATTAGCATAATGAGGGGGTGGAGTTAATAAACTATGAGTTTATTAACTTGAGTAGAGTTAAAAGTTGGAGAATGGGATAATGGAGGTTAGTAGGTTAATTAATCAAGGATTAATTAACATAATTGGAATTAAGAGCATAGGGGATTTTAATAGGATCAATTAAATAACAAGAATTATTTATTTGATTAGAAGAACTATAGGAAAGTGATATAATTAATTAAATTATAAGAGGAAAGTGGATTAATTAATTAAATACATTATTTAAAGGGGAAGAATGGATAGATTTATTAAATAAAGCTATTAAATTAATTAAGAGGAAATGATAAATAGAAAATGGGCAAAGCGAAAATCAAAGCAGAGGGAAGCAACGAAGCCTGGGCGGATGTGGCAGACAAGGAACTAATAAAGGTCTTGTGAGGAAATCATTAGTCGGGCAATGGCGTGAATCATGTTTTGCAATGGGTGTTTGAGAGCGGGAGATGAGTGGATAAATGTCTTGGGGCCTCCACTGCAAAGAGGAAACATGCATCTGTCAAGGCTCGGGTGGAGAAACCCTACTAGCCAAAATGGGGCTGAAAAAATGAAAGTTGCCCTGAAGGAAATCATTGGGAAAGGCGATCCAAACCTTCCAAACAACAACCCCCAGGGAAGAGATCCAGGCCCCAACATAATTCAACACAAAGGCATGGGTGGGTAGGGAACAAAAATAAGCGGTGGTCAGCAGGTAATGAAAAAAGAAGATCCAGATTTTTCAGAGCAAAAAATATCCACAATAGGGCAAAACCAGGGATTGGCATCTCAAAGTCAGCAAACAAAGGTGCTAGCTAGCGCGATAACTATAAATGGGTTTTGAAGAGAACTCTACAAATTGGCATAACCTACTCCCCTTCGATAGGCAGGAGCAAAATAATGACAATCTCTTCCAATTTCCTTCAACCTCGGTGGGAACATATGAAGGCATGTGGGATTTTAGTTAAATGGACTGGTGGTGATGTCTCGAAAAAGAGGATTATCAACTGGTTCACCAATTTTTTTGAAGGTTGGGTAGGTGCGAAAGCCCTGGATGAAAATTTATTTATGCTTGTTTGTGTAGATCAGAATATGGAGAAGAAAATTATGTTTGGTGAACCACTATTTTTTGAGGGCTTTTGTTTCTACAAAATTCATTGGGAACCCAATTTTAATCTGGAAACTCACATCCCTCAAAAATTTCCCCATTAGATTAAACTGGCTAACCTACCCTCTGAATACCAGAGTGAGGAAATATTAGAGAAAATAGGGGAAAATCTTGGGACATTTATCGGATTTCAAGAAGAATTCTTCTTTGGTAGATCTGAAGAAGTTAAATTTTGGTAGACCTAAACACAAATATGAGGTGCCTAGATAATCTAGAGATCTTATCAGAGAAAGGTAGCTAGTTTCAAAGAGTTGAGGTGTCCAACAAGGGATGCAAATGCATTTTGAGTAAAGGTTATATTGCCAGTTGTTCGAGTGATTGGGTAAAGTGATAAATTTTACCATGGAAGATGTTAGCGGAAATGTTCAGAATCTGGTTGGCAAAAGAGAAGTGGAAAATCCTACTTCACATACTAATACCTTCAAAAATACTTGCCTGTAGAGGGTAGAAGCAAAGACCAATGTAATTCTCAAGTTTGATGATAAGATAGAACCCTCAAAACAAGCAGAAAACAAGAACTATCAGGTCGAGCTAAGAGATCTAATGGTAGAAGCCGATGCGTTGAGAAAAGAAATTAAGGACAATTTGGTGGCCCTGTCCATACAAGAATTGAAGGGCTCAGAGAATATCCAACTGGAGGATGTGGTCACTCCCTAAGGAATGCAAGGGGGTTGGTTTCCCTCCCAAGACACTACTGTAATAGAGAGGAATGAGGAGGATAATGCAAATCAGGCCCAAAGTCCCACAAAAGGGGAATCAAAAAATGAATTATTAGTGTAGAGAAGGGGGATTCACTACTCACGAGTTCTCTTCATTCAAAGAGCCTCATAGGGTGAACTGCCCTAAACTACCTCAAGGAACAACAACGAGAGTTCTAGAATCCGAAAGAGCAAGTCACAAAGATTCTCTAGACAAACTAACATGCTCTCGGCCAAAGGACAATAGCGCAAAATATGGACAACAACATGGCACATTGGTGTCCCTGAGGCACATTGGCATCTCGTACAAACCAAAAAGTAGGTTTATCATAGTAAATAGCTAAATGACTGCTTCTACTCTAATTGCAAAGAACGTCTAGAATGTAGGAAAACGACAAAAAGTAATAAAACTGAGATAAAGTGAAATAGATGGTAAAGGGAAGGAGGAGAAAGGGAAAGATACTCACAACCACGCAAGTGATGAAGCCTCCAACACATGAATGTCTTCAATACCTGCACACGAGAGAGAGAGAGAGAGAGAGAGAGAGAGAGAGAGAGAGAGAGAGAGAGAGAGAGAGAGAGAGAGAGAAATTTTTGGGGCTGTATAGGGGTTTGTCTTAGTCAAACCCTCGTTTTGGTGTTCCCACCTCCACAGACAACTAGATAAATAGAGAGAAAAGTATGAAAAAAGCAAGAAATGAAAGAAAGAGCACAAAAATATTAAAAAATAGTGTTATGCTACTCAACCAAATAATAGAGGAGAGGAGTGGAGAGCTTACCACCTCCACCAAGAGCATTCAAGGCTAATGGGGGAGATGTGGGAGTAAATGGTGACTCCCCAACACCCCCAAGAATTGCTAGACCAAAACCACTTCCACGAGAGAGAGAATGGAAAGAAAGCTTGCTTCACAACACAAGATTGAATTGATGCAAATGTACATGAGATTCCTTGCTTATAAAGGCAAGGTAGAGAGACAAGATTAGACAAGATCATGACAAGTGTCTTAATTCTATGACATGAGACAACTAACAAACTAACTACCTAGGAATTAAGCAATGCTAGCTAGATAAGAAAAGTTCTAGAAAATCCAACTAAGACTTCTAGAAAGAATCTTTTATCCTAAGTAAACTTAACATGTGAATATGTCTCCTAATTACCTAGTGAATTAATTAGCTAGGTACAAGACATTTATTCACACCAACACCCCCCCTTAAGTGCAACTTAGGGAGAAGATTATTATGAAAACTATGACTATGGGTCTCAGCTACTAGCATGTTAGGTACCCATTTACAATGCAAATTGAAATGCAATCAATCTCTCACAAGTGGAGAAGAGGAGAAAACCCAATGGGAAAAAAATCATCTCCAAAAGAGAGAAAACAAACATGATGTATGGAGGACTCAATGATACCCCCCAAGGACTACATCCATCATGTATATACAATCAATGACCCCCATAAGAGGGTAATAGAGAGATAAGATAGCCCCCCCATAATGTATGATCATTTGCAAGTATGGTTAGTGTCTGAAAAACATAATCTAATGCCTACAAACAATGTTTCTTCACTTAGGAAGAAGATACACCAAGTATAAATGCAAGAATGCTTCCCATTCTAGATAGGAATTGGTAGGAAGAGGAATCCATATGTATGAAGATTGTGTCTTTAAAATTTTCTCATGTGTTGCCAAGTTCTTGGATGATGAGGATGCCACAATCCAATCAGGTACATGCCCAATCATAACAAACTATGAAAAACCAAGAACCAATGGAAACTGATCTTGAACAAACTTTGAAGACAAACATGAAGTGACAATATTTGATCCATGACTATCATCAAATAGGAGAGATAGACCCTCAAATTGGTCCTCCAAATCTGTAATGTGAGACTCCACAAACAAAGAAGCAATGTCTATCAAATAGGAATCCCAATTAGGAAGACTATCAGATGCATGTTGCAATGAATCATTGGATGTACTCAATGACTCATCAACAGTAGATGAATGTGTGATCTCAAATAAAGAAGTAAGAGCTTTAAGATAAGTATTTAGATCATCAAGACGCTCAAGTTTTGCATCATATTCAAACTCCTCTAAGGTGTCACCATCATAGGGTATGTTGTCAAAATCATCAAGTGGAATGAGACAATCAAAAGTAGGATCATCTAGGAATGGAGGCTTGTGTGGATCTCCAAAAATCTCCCAAAATTTGGTCCAAACTATGTGTGGATATGACATGTCTGAGAATACCTTGTGATAGGTCTCATTGAAGATGCTTGCACTGAAACTAGAACCAATAAATCCTATGATATGATCATTCTTATTACCCCAAAAAAATTTCCTATATGTTGTTTCTGGTTCAAGAAGGAGCCCATAAATATGTGGCAAAATTTTAAGCCACTTACAATGTATTATGATGCTCTTTTGCCATAACTCATAATTATCCCTAGTCAGAACTATTACAAAAGGAGGAGTTGAATAACCCATGATTATAATGATAATTCACTTCTCAACTGATACAATATGTGATCAACATATACAATACAACTGAAATGAAGTACAATGATCAAAATAATAATTTCTCAACTGTAAAAAATATCCAAGTATCCTTCAGTAGACCCATCAGGAAAAATATAAAATCACAAAATACCTGAAACAAAATCAGGAAAAATTGCATGGATGGTTGGATAGAGCTCCTCAATACCTTTCCAATGCCGCAAAAATTACAAAAATTGGAGATCGTGGCACAAAGTTATGAGCTCGGGAGCCAAAAATCAACATCTGACTTCAATCAGCAAAAACTTCCATCAAACTGCAAAATTTCTAAAAAAACAAGTTCACCACTAGAAAATTGAGATCTTCAACTTTTTGATGATATTTTGTTTCAAAAAATTTGCCTCTGTATGTGAAAGTTACGCCAAAATGAAAAAATGACTGTTTGAGGCACCTTATGACTAAATAGGGGCAAATTTTTTAAATCTAAGGCAAAAAAATTCGGCCCTCATAAAGTATGGGCGGATTTTTACAAAACTTAAATGAATTCTTTAAAAAAAATGTTGACTCAATAAGAATTTAAGGACTATGTCGACTTTGTGTTAAAAGATCAAAGTGCTAATATTTAACACACTTTTAATAAAGTTTGAAACTTGTGATTGGAAAGTAATTTGTACCCTTTGAAGGAGAGTGGGCCGGCCAAACCGTACTCGATGCAGACCAATTCACAGTGATTTGATAGGATGTCGATGGAATGTGATTTGAAACCGATTTGTTAGGTGTCGACCAACTATGCAGACTAGGAACAAGTAGAATATTCTGCACAAAATGCTGACCAAATATTTGCCAATAAAATTTGCCCAATAACTATAATAAAGCCGCACAAAATTTGCCCCAAAATTATTTCTTCCGAAATATTGTGCCGAAAATTAAAAAATGCAGAATATTATTTTTTCAATAATTTTTTTTTGCAAATAAAATATGTCAACCTAGGAGGTCATACGACCTGTTCAGGTAAATTCTTTTTGCCTCAGAAACAAATTTTATCGAAAATGGATGAATTGATAGTCAAAATTTGTCTGCAAGGCCTTCTGCGGGCAATGGTAATGCAGATCTGGACCCAAAGTGCTTCAAAAAAATAGCGATCCCTTGGATCAACTTCTCTTCACACTTTTCCAAACCCTTCATAGATCAGCCAAAACATATCCAAATTTGACGAAACGAAAGGCAAACCTAACTTTCTTCGATGCTTTGGATTCAACTATGAGGTTGTTGAAACCCTAAAATGGACCTAGCAAAATCTTCAAGCCAACATGAAACCCTCATATTTGGGAAGGAATCTGCAACACTAGAGCTCTGATACCATGTGGGAGTAAATGGTGAGTCCCCAACACCCCCAAGCATAGTTGCTAGACCAAAACCACTTCCACAAGAGAGAGAATGGCAAGAAAGCTTGCTTCACAATGCAAGATTGAATTGATGCAAATGTACATGAGATGTCTTGCTTATAAAGTCAAGGTAAAAAGATAGGATTAGACAAGATTATGACAAGTGTCTTAATCCTATAACATGAGACAACTAACAAACTAACTACCTAGGAATCAAGCAATACTAGCTAGATAAGATAAGTTCTAGAAAATCCAACTATGACTTCTAGAAAGAATATTTTATCCTAAGTAAAATTAACATGTGAATATGTCCCCTAAATACCTAGTGAATGAATTAGCTAGGTACAAGACGTTTATTCACACCAACAGGAGAAAATGAGAGGAACTCAAGCCTCTGTTGCAATGGTGTTTGTTCCACACTTGCTCTACTAAGTTGATAGAGTGTTGATGTTGTTGTTGTGAAGTGTAAAGTGTTGCTTGAGAGTGATGGATTCAATTCTTATAGCTTGTGAAGAGCCAAGCGAGATGAATCGAAGGCTTAGAGTCTTGAATGAATGAAGAGGATTGTGAAGCCCAGAGAGACCAAATGGATGAAGAAGAGGTGAATTTGAAGAAGGAGATGAAGAAAATGACCATATTTGGGTCGTTTAACCGAAGAGGGCGTTACAAGTCGACCTCCAATGGGAAATCTAACGCCTCTGCAAGCTCCAAACGTAGGAATCTGCCAAGGACATAAGCGTTCTGCACAGACGTATGCACATCGTGTGGGTGTCCTGATAATTATTCCTATGTTGACACACAAAAAAAAAACCAAGTGGAATGAAGGCAGGGAGCTTAGGTAGAATTTTGCCTTCGGATTTGGTTTTCTAAAGTGTGGAAGGGTAAAAGGGGAATTTGCATAAGGGGTGAAAATTTGCTCCTATACATTTTCCCCCCACTTTAGTGAGCACGAGTACTAATAAGTGCTTTGGTAAAGTAGATCGAAGAAGTAGTAGGGTTAGAAATGTATACCTAAACCATCGAGGAAGCAGACCGTGATTTGGCGAACCCGAGAGTGCAGGACAAGCAAAGAACTTCATAGCTCCACATAACTATGAAGCTGAAGAAAGAAAGCATTTTGTAGGCCTGCAGACCTGCAAGGAAAGTATCCTCTAAGAACTCTCGCATGAAGAAAACCGAGAAAAAGTGCCTTACAAACCGCAGACCTGCAAGGAAGGTATCCTCTAATAACTCTCACATGAAGGAAACTGAAAAAAGTGAACTCCGTAGAGTCAAAAAGTGGCTTCATGGGTGCACCCATGAAGCGACATGTTTACTCGCAGATAGAATATGTTAGGAAGCGACCACGCAGGCAAGTAGGCAGATAGTCACACAGACCGCCATTAAGTTGGTGAACTTTCAAAGGGGTCCCTCGGAAACCCTTAAAAAGGAAGAGGGGTCCACTGAAAGGACACACTATTTGAAAAGTGAGGTCTAGTCAGGTTGCCCCCAAGCTAGACACAAAGATGTGAAATAGGTCTAGTCGAGCTGCCCCTAAGCTAGACACAATGGAATTCACTTGAGATAAAAAAATTCAAAGGGATCCCTCGGGAACCCGGCATAAACGGAGGGTCCACTCATGGGATGTGTTGTTCGAAAGATAGAGAGAAGAGAGGGGGTGCTTTAAGGACATAAATCTCCAAAAACAAGTTATCACTGCCCCCAACGTACAAGGGAGGAGAACCATGCAAAATACTTAAAACATGCAGGATAGAGGTAAACCTCAATGTCACTTATCATTTGAAGAAGAGATAGGTGCATCAGACAAACAAATGAGTGATGGCACCTGAATTGTGAAGTTGTTGTATCCTATCCTTCAAGGCCTTACATTCACTAGTGGAATGGCCAGGCACTCAATGGTATGCACAAAAATAATGTTTTTCTTTATCATGTTTATGGAATTTCTTACATGTAGGAGGAGGAAGAGTGATTAAGTAGTATTTTAGAAGCCACAACAAAATACGCTCTTGCTCAGATAAAGAATGAGGAGAAGGAAGCAACCCTTTCTCTTGTGGAGAAAATCTTGATTGCTCGCAAGAAGAAGGCACAAAGATAGAAGACAAAGGAGGAGGATCTTCGTAGAGAGTGTTATTTCAGCAATGGAGATTACACTCTTCTATGGGATTACCAACATTAACCTCCTTAACATAAGTGTGATCATCTTCTTTAGAAGGAGGATCAACACTAAGAACATTACAATTTGCATTCACATTATCCCATAATACAGAAGAACAATCATCTTTAGTAGCAGGTGTGAAGATGTTGTCAGAAGATCTAAGTGGTTCGAGCCGACTTTATATTTCTGAATGAAGGAATCCGTAAAGTCTAGAGAACCCCAATCATCATCGAGACATGCATTCCTTTGAGAAGAGGAAGGAGAAAACTTAGTATTTCTTGCTTCAAAAGGTTCTTCTTCAAGGACATTTACCTTAAGAGCATCCTTTGTAGTAGGTACTATTGGAGTAAACATAAACACATTGGAGGACATTGAAGGAATAAGAGTAGGCACGACCAAAGCTTGACCAACAGTTGCCATCTCACATAGGTGCATAGCATCGGGGTCAGCCTTAATTGTGACTACTTTATTATTGCAAATGAACTTAATAGATTTATGCAAGGTAGACGAGACTACACACATAACATGAATCCACGATCTACCGAGAAGGTTATAAGGTAATTTATCTGACATAACATATACAAGAGTGGGTACAGTAACGGGTCCAAGTTGTAGAGGCAATACTATTGTACCTAGAGCTTGTCACCCAACATTATCAAACCCATGAATGTCAATAGAAGAAGTATTAAGAGAAGATGGATCAATATTAATCTTAGGCAATAGATCAATGCTACATATATTAAGCATTGAACCAACATCAATGAGAGTACGTCTAATGCTGATTTTATTAATATTAACTATAATCATTAGAGGATATGCTTGCTTCTATACTTCCAGAGGTAGGAGTTCTTGTGGATAGAATGTAATATTTGGCGAATTCGCACGGATATAAGCTATCAATGTATCAACAATTGTTGGCCTAGTGGAAGAAGGCAAGAGGATCTTTTGCAAGGCTTCTTGAAGCATACCTTGATAAATTGGAGCAGATTGAAGCAAGTCCCATAGTGAAATCTTAGCCGAAGTAACTTGAGGTTGCTCGACAAGATTGTAATCACCGGGTGCTTTAATCATAGGTTTAAGTGCTTTAATAAGGCTTAGTTGTTTATTCATTCTAGTATCATAGGTACGGGCTACCGCTCTATAAGAGGGAGCCTTAGAAAGATCAAGGGAATCACTATCAAATGGAGCACCATCAATAGAACAAACACTTTTAGGAGAAGGAATAGTTGGATTTAAGTAAATGACTGGTCTCTGAGGCCTTTAAGGGGCGACAAAGACATAGATTACATTTACAGAATCATCACAACTAGTAGAATAATTATTCGAAAACATATTCTCAACATTGATCCAAACAAGATCAAATGTGCAAGGAGATTCATCATTCGCTAATGCATCATCTCTAAAAGAGAGTGCATTGGAATAGATAAGAGATTCATCAGTCACAAATGCAATGTCTCTAGAAGAGAGTGCATTGGAAGGAGTAGAAGGTAGAGTAACATTAAGAAAGGTATAAATGGTTTCATCTTCTTGCAACAAGATATCCTCTGAAGTAAGAGGACCCTCATGAGAAGGATCAAAGATACAAATTTACATGGGAAAATCCAAGTCACTATCACATGCATGAAATGGAATATCATTAAAATATTGAACAAAATTAGATACTGAACTAATAAAAGAAGATATTAAATTCATTACGATTTTTTGATATTTTATATGTTCTAGTAATTTGCATTTTTGGAGGTCTTCGAAGCGAAATTTGGGTTTAAAACTTCCACCAGTCCCTAAAATTCAACTATCAAAGGCACTAGTATTTTAATTATCGAACTAGTTCTCTAAGAAACCTTTACAATGGTGCAAACGGTTCTGAATTTCGAGCATCGAGTCAAAAGTTATGACCCTACCAAGTAGGGGTAAATAAATTCCTAGTTTTCGAAAAAGATGTTCTTCACATCGGGTTCACCAAAATGTAGAGAAGGGGGATTCACTACTCATGAGTTCTCTTTATTCAAAGAGCCTCACGAGGTGAACTACCCTAAACTACCTCAAGGAACAACGACGAGAGTTCTAGAATCTGAAAGAACAGGTCACAAAGATTCTCTGGATAAACTGACATGCTCTTGGCCAAAGGACAACAACGCGACACGCTGGCGTCCTTGAGGCACGCTGGCGTCTCGTACAAACTAGAAAGTAGGTTTATCATAGAAAAAATCTAAATGACTGCTTCTACTCTAATTTCTAAGAAGGTCTAGAATGTAGGAAAATGACAGAAAGTAATAGAACTGAGATAAAGTGAAATAGATTGTAAAGGGAAGGAGGAGAAAGGGAAGAAGATACTCACAACCATGCAAGTGATGAAGCCTCCAATATGTGAATGCATTCAATACCTACACATAAGAGAGAGAGAAATTATTGGGGCTGTATAGGGGTTTTCCACAGTCAAACCCCTGTTTTGGTGTTCCCACCTCCACAAACAACCAGATAGATAAAGAGAAAAGTATGACAAGGCAAGAAATGAAAGAAAGACCACAAAATCATTACAAAAAAATGTTATGTTATTCAACCAAATAATAGAGGAGAGGAGTGGAAATCTTACCACCTCCACCAAGAGTGCTCAAGGATAATGGGGGAGAAAATGAGAGGAACTCAAGCCTCTGCTGCAATGGTGTTTGTTCCACGCTCTACTGAGTTGATAGAGTGTTGATGTTGTTGTTGTGAAGTGTAAAGTGTTGCTTGAGAGTGATGGATTGAATTCTTATAGCTTGTGAAGAGCCAAGCAAGATGAATCGAAGGCTTAGAGTCTTGAATGAATGAAGGAAGAGGATTGTGAAGCCTAGAGAGACCAAATGGATGAAGAGGAGGTGAATTTGAAGAAGGAGATGAAGAAAATGACCATATTTAGGTCGGTTGACTAAAGAGGGCATTACAAGTTGACCTCAAATGGGAAGTGTAATGCCTTTGCAGGCTCCAAATGCGAGAATATTCTAGGTACATAAGCACGTCGCATAAACATCTACGCACAGCGTGGGCGTCCCCGACAACTATTCCTTTATCGACACACAAAACGGGCGCCAAGTGGAATGAAGGTAGTGGACTTAGGTGGAATTTTTCCTTCGGATTTGGTTTTATAAAGTGTGGAAGGGTAAAAGGGGAATTTGTGTAAGGGATGCAAATTCACTCCTATACAATTAGTAGTCAATGAATGCCTAGGTATCTCATCTTCCTGGAATGCACCAAGGGAAGAGGATCATTTGGAAAAATAGAGATCAATACAAAATATTTTGGAAGTGGTAGATCAAGATCATTAGGTAGAGGAAGTAAGAGATTTTGAGTTAGCTCAAGATTAAATAGAAGCAGAAGTAGAAGGTGTGGAGTTAGGCATATCCCAAAACATAATTAATCTTAAATCTCCTGATTGTGGGAAAACAACTAGAAACAAAAGAGGAAGGAAATCCTTGCAAGAATTAATAATGAAGGATGGAGAGGCGAAAGGTTAGACAAAAATTACATCATTGTTAGCATCAGGGAAGGAATCTCCCCTTCCACAGGAGCCATGTGGCTCTTATCATGGAACGTTAGGGGCCTAAGTTTCCCTAACAAGCAGTGCTTGGTCAAGTGTCGGTGCTCTGCAATCAATGCAGATATGGTATTGATTCAAGAGACCAAAATGACCAAAGAAGAACTACAATCCTTTATTAAGAAGCTCGATAACTGGAAAGGGGAAGCTTCTCAAGCGGAAGGGGCTTCAGGTGGCTTGGAGATCCTATGGAAGAATAGTGTGTTAGGCTTTGATTTGATGACTGTAAGCAATTTTTGGATGGCTGGAGGAGTTCAAAGTGTGAATTCCAATCTGAAATTCATTGTAGTAAATGTATATGGCCTCACCCCGTCTGCAAAAAAGTGGGAGGTCTAGGAAGAACTAGATAACTTCATTTCTAACAAATCCTCAACGCAGATAGTCATCAGGGGATATTTTAATGCAATTTTGCATGCCTCGGATAAATTTGGAGGCCTTTTAGGATTGGGTTAGTCTCATATGGATTTTAGGGACTGGGTTAGAAGAAACAACCTTTTTGAAATAGTAACGGACCAAGGGAAATTTACTTCGAATAACAAAAGGTTGGGTTTCGGCTTCATCGCTGAAAAATTGGATAGATTTTATTTATTTGGGGACCTTTCAGTAATGGATCAGTATTTAAAGGCATCTATTATTCCATGCTCAGGCTCAGATCATTTCCTAGTGGCACTGGATATTATCAGGGAATCCAAACCAGTGGGAAGCTCGTTCAAATTTGAAAGGATGTGGATGAGGGACAAGGACATTTTTACCCTCTTTAATTAGTGGTGGTCGGAGGAGTAGTTCTTGGGGTCCAAATTGTTTTGTGTAGTATCCAAGTTGAAAGCTACTAATCAAAAGTTGCTGAAATGGAATAGGGAGCATTTCAAAGACATTTTTTTTCTTCTGAAAAACTCAGAATTGAGGATGAACTGGAACAACTTAATACTCAGGTAATAGTTGAAGGCATGGACCAATCTAGCTTCATGGATGAAAATCAATTGCTTAATGAGTATGAAGACATTCTAGCCAAGGAGGAAACCTTTTGGACACAAAAATCTTGAGAGTTATGGCTAGAGGCGGGGGACAATAACTCTAAATTATTTCATAATGCTACTAAGTAGAGACATTCCTTCAATCAGATCCTAAAGATTGCAAGTAATGATGGGAGCTTCATTGAAAACCCAAAAGAAATTGCAAAAAGTGTAGTTAGGTACTTCCAAAACATTTTGAATAATTATGGAGGATTGGATCTTAGGAAGCAGAACGAGGTCGTAAGAAACATCCCCAAACTAGTCAGCGAGGAGCAAAACAAAATGCTCACTGAGAAGTTCTCTAAGGAGGAGGTTGAGCTAGCTTTGAACTAAATGCACCCGGACAAAGCCCCCGGGCTAGATGGTTTTCTTGCTTGTTTTTTAAGAAGTTCTAGAAAACAATCAGGCTGGAGGTGGTAGAGGCCTTGGAGGCAACGTATCATTTAGGTAGATTCTTAAAGGAGATTAACAATACCTTTATAGCCCTCATCCCAAAGAAAGAGAATCTGAGTTGTTGGGATGAATTTCAGCCCATTTCATTATGCAACACTTTATACAAACTCTTGGTCAAAATCATGGTTGATAGGCTCAAGAAAATCTTGCCAGTGATCATTTTAGAGGAGAAATCGGGCTTTGTCCCCAATAGATCAATACTAGACAGTGTCATCATAGCCCAAGAAGCAATACACTCAGTTGAAAACACCAAGTCCCCGAGCATGCTTCTCAAGTTAGATATCAAAAAAGATTATGACAAAGTAGACTGGATATTTCTCTATAAAATGTCTGGAGGCATTTGGATTGTAAACAATGGATCAATTGGATTTACCATTATATTTCAAGCCCCAGATTATCGGTTTTGGTAAATGGGATGCTAGAAGGCTTATTTGAAGCCTCCAGAGGTTTAAGGCAAGGAGACCCAGTCTCCCCATTTCTCTTCATAATCATGGTAGAGGCTCTAGGAAGATCAATCACTCAAGCCAGATTGTATGGTAGGCTAGAGGGCATCAAGATCTCTAGTGCAATGGAACCCTCTACTCATCATTAGTTCATAGATGACACACTACTCCTTGGGGTTGGGAAAAGAAAGGAGGCAAGGCAATTTAGGGCACTCCTTATAAAATATGAAAGAGTGTCAGGACAAATGGTAAGCAAGGAAAAATCAACAATTTACTTTTTCAATATTGATGCTAGAGCTGAATCGGATATTGCTAGGATCTTAGGCTTTGGTATTGGCAAGCTTCCCTGTCCTTATCTTGGGATTCCATTTGACAAAGGTCTTAGGAATAAAAAACTGTGGGATCCTCTTAAAGAAAAATGGAAAAATACTTATCCTCATGGAAGGGTAAGTGGTTGTCTTGGGCAGGACGTCTGGTTTTGTTAAAATTTGTTTTATCAACATTTCCCATCTACTTGTTATCATTTTTATCTCTTCCCTATGGATTCAATCAATGCATAACATAATGCATGTGAAAGTTCTATTGGCAAGGGCTTGAAGAAAAGAAAAAAATTGCATTGATTTCTTGGAATAAGATGTGTAGGGCCAAAGAAGATGGAGGAGTTGGAATTCACAACCAAATATGGAAAAATAAGGCATTAGGAGCTAAGTTAGCATGGAAAATGTACACACAACCTCACCTAAAATGGGTAAGAATCTTACAAATAAAGTATCTTACCAATAATGATCCTAGCAACATCTTCAGGACAAAGGCTCCACCAAAGGGATCCAAAGTTTGGATTTTCATCTTGGATTGCAGATCAGTGCTACAAAAGCATATTTCTTGGGATATAGCTGATAGAAAAAGTGCCTTATTCTGGGAAGACTCTTGGGGGGGTTACTGATCCATAGATAAACTCATCAATACAAAATGGTTCAAACCTTATTTCAAATAGAATTGGGGATCATATGTCAGAGACTACGTGATTTTTGAGGATGATTCACTTACCTCGGGATGGAAATGGAAAGAACTAGAAAATTCTCAGTTGAATGCAATTAATTTGGATAATCTGAGATAGGTTTTGAAAAATAGATTAATAACTTTGAGGAATGGGCCAGATTAGTTGGTTTGGGTGAAATCTAGAAATGGCCAATACAACACCAAAGATGGTTATATGAAAATAAGTAAAGATAATCAAATGGAGGCTCTAAGACTATAGATAAAACTATGTTGGCACAAGCAGTGTCTCTCGAAGGCCGATGTTTTTGCTTGGGCAGCCATTCAAGGCAAAATTCTCATGGCAGAATTTTTTTCAAAAGTAGGGTTTGAGGGCCCTTCTAGATGCACCCTCCGTTTGAGGAAAGAAGAGTCAATCAATCACATCTTATTGAGTTGTCCCTATGACCAACAATGTTGGTAGTGGTTGTGTGAAAAACTTGGATGGGCCTCAACCCTTCCTCATGATATCCTAACATTATTTAATAGTTGGCCTACTCTCAAAACGTAGAGCATCTTTCAAAACCTATGGATATGCAACCCTTCAATCCTTATTTGGGAATTGTGGAAGGAGAGGAATAGGCAGATCTTTAAGGAAGTGCATATGGACTCAGAGAAGCTTTGGGTGAAAATTGAAGCCTCAATTGTAGAAGTGGTGAATAGTAGGAACAATACTCACATCAATAAAAATTGTAACTTCTCAAACCGGGATAATCAGATGAGGAAAAACTGGTTCGGTTTAAAGATCCCACCTTTCTTTGGACTAGGTGGTTCAGAGAGAAAAATGAAAAGATCTTTGGCCAGCTGGACCCTCCCTAGGCATGGGTGGAATAAATTGAATTTTGATGGGGCTTCTCGTGGGAATCCAAGGGTGGCAGGTGTCAGTTGCATTGTTCTGGGATGGTCAAGTTGTGGCAAAAATGGTAGCTTCATTGGGTATTGCAACCAATAATGTAGCAAAATTCCAGGCTCTTATTAATGGTTTTATTCTATGCAAGCAAAAATGTATCGACAAACTTGAGATAGAGGGGGACTCGACACTAGTTTTCAATGCCATTCAGACCAAAAGCATCTGCAACTGGAAATTAAAAATTCTTCTAGATTGAGCATTGGTCTTAACTGGAAGCTTCATAGATTTCACCATTAATCATATATACATAGAGAGTAACATTTGTCCAGATAAATTGGCTAATATGGGAGCAGATGTGTTCAATTTAAAAGAGTGCAGTGAAATGCTTGATTCTCTCTTTGAGAGATTGGAAGGCCATTGAGGAAAGATGGCCAATTATCATTAGAATTTTTTTCTTCCACGCAACTTCCATTTCGCTGACATAAGTATGTCGTGGTAGGTTTCTTTGTCATAGAAATAGCTCTGCTAGTTGTGAAAATATCAATTTTAGCATGGTTAGAAACGAAGAGCTGCACTCTACAAAATTTTGTAACTATGATATATGTATTTGGGAGCAATAGGTATAGCAGTTCTGGAATGATAAGTCAATCTGCTTCAAGTAGAATTTTGTAAGATTTTATTATATCTTAATATTATCCCGCCCCAGTGTGTTATCGACCAAAAAAAAATTAAGAGGAAATGATGTCATATTTAGGGTGACTACAAATAGCTTAAGCATCTAATCAATATGAGCAATAAATTTTTTCTTTTCAAAATTATAAAGATAGCATGCACATTTGAAATAAATATGTTTCCAAACTTTTCCATTGCATTATATCAAAGTATTACAACTTTACAAAGTTATAATTACAAACTAATATCAAACTAATATATGGCCCCACCCTTCAACAAAGAGTTTGGTTTGGTATCCTCATAATAAAATTGACCTTTCTCGAGCATGGTGTTGTGTCCTACATATCTAGATCTGTCACATAGTGGATACAACCTACACATATGACATTCCTCTACCTAGTATGTAAACCTGGATCACAGTGAATGATAGTGTAAACAATGGAAACTTGCACTACTTTTGCCAAAGTATTCATCACCCAAGATTTAGAGTGGACGTCA
The DNA here is from genome assembly GCA_007115665.2 of Sequoiadendron giganteum. Classification (NCBI taxonomy): domain Eukaryota; kingdom Viridiplantae; phylum Streptophyta; class Pinopsida; order Cupressales; family Cupressaceae; genus Sequoiadendron; species Sequoiadendron giganteum. The sequence continues at coordinate 473,045,456 of CM021109.1, forward strand.
TAAAAATTTACCCACCTTCCCAGAGAGATTTATATTGATCATTCATACCTATGCATAGGCTATTCCCTTACACCATAGAGTAACCTTAACCCCAAGAATAACCTATAACCTCTATGTTAATTAAGACACTTCTACTAAGTAAATCAAATTAATTCTAAGTCTCAACTAGGTTAATCATTAGCTATATAAGCTATAACCCAATATAGTATTTAACCCCACTATAACCACCTATTCCTTAGTATGAAATATGTACAAACACTTCAGAAAAAAAAGTTCCTTACTCTAAGTACAACAAGCAATCTTTTTCTTTCACATAAGATTAAATAACTTTTCCCTAATAAGCAATTAACCCAATTTCCAAATAAGACAAGCAATATCACACAATCTTTTCAAACATAAAAAGTATGAAAGAGTAGAAATCAACATGCATATTTACGTAATGCTCCAATTGATCGAACTTGATTCCTATCTCAGATTTCCCTTAAATCAGTATGCAATTTCCTTAATGAATCTTCTCACTTTCCACTAAATCTCACTCTCAAATTCCTCTCACAACTCTCAAAATCTTAACTCAAAAAACTAGATAAAATCAACTTAGAAAATCACAACAAGAATGCAGATACGTGTCCCTATTGAGGTAGATAGATCCTCTATTTATACACAAAGATCAACAACTAAAGGCTAAAAACAAGGTAACAATATTGACACTTCTCAGCTCAAATGGTTTGACTCAACAAGGTTTACAAAAGGTGGCAGCTATATTCGTTGTACAATAAACAAATACACAACCATGGAGAGTGAGTCACCTTACTCAAATGAACAACAGGTATGATAATCATAAATGCAAGGTAATTGTCTTCTACAAGTCGACTTACATAGACAACTACATACTTGACCACTTTCAAATATTTCAAAATGCTTCACAATCTAGAAATTCATATTGAAAAATAGAATCCCAATCAATTCATATCATTCTCAATTGGTGCCACATTATTCCATTTGTGCAATATAACATGGTTTTTTTTGTTGTTTGACTTGGTCTACTTACATCCTATACATGAGCATTTACTGCTGTTTGCTTTTGACAAAGTCTTGGCAGCTATGTTTGCACATTGATTAGCATTTGGATACTAAGTTCTTTAATATGGCGTTGTCCATATTTCACAATACAAAACTTTAAATGTTTTATACATCACTTAAATATCTATATGTGTTGTTTAATTAACACTATTCCCTTTGATAATATGTTGCATGCAAAACTTAGCATAAGCTATGTTTTATATGCTATTCTCTAGTTTAAATAATTCAGCGCTATAAAAAACATTATTATGTATATAATGATTATATACATATATATATGTATACACTCATATACTATATATATACATCACCTTGATATTTAAGCACATATATTCATAGTCATATTGATCAACATATATACACGAAATGTGTATATATATGTCACCTTGTCTGATTAATATTCCTATGCATATGGGTATATATCTATGTATACTCATGCATGCATTTACTCATGTGTATGATTTTATCATTGACACATACATATATACAGATATAAATTTATGTATATATCCCATCGATTAAATAGATACACAAGGAAGAATTCACACATTATGAAGAGACTCAAAACTTAAACTCCTAGACAGAGACGTCACAAAAAAACCACAAGCAAGACTGAAGGTAACTTACTATTTCCCAAGCTATTATCCCGACTTGACCAAATTAAATGTGTGTTTGTGTGAAATCTCGGTTTAGATATTTATCAGAGGCTACTAGACCAAATTCTTCTCCCCGAGTGATACTTCCCCTCTCTTCAAGAGACTTGATTTTATTCCTACATCTAACTTTACACTTTGCAATAGTAGTTAGCTGAAAACAATACATTCACTTGCATCATATATTTTCATATTCCAATCATTTTATAACATTAAATTAAATAAATATTTATTCTTCATATTTCCAAATCATGTAAACCATAAATACACTCTTTTAAAGCATTTTCACCCAACTAGATAAAAGTAATTAAGTAGTAACACAATGGGGTGTAACAAGTGGATACATAAAAAAGAGACACCATTGTTATGCATTAGAAGGTTTTCAAAGGAGTGGAAAAAAACTATGGAGCATCCATAAAGACTAATGCAAAGGAATATTTTGGAAACAAAGGTGGATTATGATAGTGCATCTAGATATGGTATTCATCTAGATGCAGTTGAAGATCCCACAAGACTATTTCTTGATAAAGTTTCATATTTCACAGAGAATATGCCTTTTCTTAGAATATGTTGTGACTTAAGGAATAATATTCTCCAATTTTGGATTTGGACTAATTGATTTTAATTCAATCTGGATAATTCATCTTTAACTAATTTTTTGGTGCCCAAATTCTATAAAAGGACCATCAATCACTTATTTTGAGAGATTGGAAATTGTTGATAACTAATAAACTAGCAATAAATAATTATCATTTCTAAGTTCGCTTCATGGTTTCCTTTCACATTAGTGGAATTGTATCTATAATTATTGTGAATTAGCATGTGTTGATGTCTAAGTTATCAAAACTTTGAAAATTATAAGTTGACCTAAACTTTTTGTTACTATGGAAGATGTCATGAAAGTATGCCTTTCTCAGTGTATTTAATGTAATTATTTTGTAGTCTAAAATTTTTCATAGAAGCTTTCACTACCTATGTGTAATTATGATAATATTTTTTAAAGCTCAAAACAATTATACGATGTCTTATTGCTAATTTCCTATTAATTCTAGCAAGTTAAAAAAAATAGGATTTCTAACCTTCTCTTTTTAACCCTTTCTTTTTCAAATTATTTTCATAAAATTTAAAATTCAAAGTGAAGCATCACAATATTGAATATCAAATTATGTAAAGTGTTTTAATATGAATAAATTTAATTCAATTGTAGATCACAAATCACTTATTTAGGGTTGAATGCATAAATTTCATTTTTATTTTTAGATCTAACCCTATTTTACAAACTCCAAGCACCTAAGTCCCTTTATGAAAATAATATACACAACGAACAATTGAGAATTCCACATGTTGAGAAACAATAGTTGGAGCCTTAAGATCTTTGAATTCTAATTTTGAGTTTAATTTTATTTCAAGAGAGGTAAAGTTCATTAGTGAATTTTATTTGAGCTGATAGTGACTAAAAACCATGTCAATAATATTGGTGCTAGAATGAGAACCAAATAAGCTGGATATGTATAATGAGCTTTCAAATTACAAATATGATATATACTATATCTCTAAGAATTTAAAAAACCTAAAAATATTAAAAATTAAAAATATAAAAAAATGGACTCCAATGGGTAAACAATGATGTGAAAGTTGCGATGAATTTTATTTTGAAGAAATATTCAAAGTCGACGATATTCCTCTTTTTCAAGAAATGTTAAATGAACATTTATATCCACAAAATTTATTTCATTTTCCAGTCACCAAGGAGTTACAACACATGAAGAAAATAATTGTTTAACTTTTCTATTAAGCTTAGCTTTGGATTTGAAAGGACTGATCTCTTTCTCAGAAATATATAGACTTTAAATTAATCAAAAGAAATAAATCATAGAGAAAAATGTTGCAACACAAGGAATTATACACTATCCAAAAGACAAAAATTGGACTAGCTACTGGGGAGAAGACATTGCACAGATAATTGTCATTGCACCAATACTTCAACCTGTTAATACCTGATACAACCACCAGAGTCAATGAATCCACGAGAGGCGGTTAAGCCATGTCACAAACCCAAGTGTTGTGTTGCACAACACAAGGGGACCAGGGGCACACACCTTGCAACAATCCCCCCAACACAAGCAAGGGGTTTGAACCCGTGACCCAGGCTTTGATACCAATTGTTGTACAAACAATTATCATTGCACCAAAAGATCAACCTGTTAATGCACAAACAACCACCAAAGTTAATGAATCCACAAGAGGTGGTTAAGCCATTTCACAAACCCAAGCGCTATGTTTCATAGCACAAGGAGACCAAGGGCGCACACCTTACAATAGAAGAATGATGAATTATAACAAAATTATTTTACTTCAATTTTGCTCCAAAAATTTGCTAAGAAGAATTAGATAGTGGTAAAGGTGAGCCATTTGATGGATGTTCAAAAGAATAAATACCTTATTTTCAGTCATTAAACAACAATAAATGAGGCTATGATGAAGAAATAGTAACTCCTAGTAAAGTAAAAATGTTTGATGGTAAAATTGATACATAAAATGATTGAATTAAATATGTGAATCAAAGAGGAAATGTTTGTCTTGACTCATTGATTTAGAGTCTGATCTTAATCATGAAATTATTGAAAATTATTTTTCTCAACTTGTTGATATAACTAACCATGAAAGTAAATGTGAAAATCATCTAGATCAACTCAATTTTGTGATACAAAAAGAGAGAATTGATCCACACATTGAAAGAAATACATGCATATCAGAGAATAAAGTCACCACAATTGAAATAAGTGAAGTTTTATTTGATTTTTTAAAATAAATGATCAAATACAAGATTTTTGCAACCCAATATAGCTAGATAATTAGTCATACCATACTTGTACTTCTCTTTGGGATAATTTGTTAGCTAACTTGAGTAAACCGATTGAAGATCAAATAATGAGAGCAAAATAAATTAGTAAAGGAAATTAAAAGACACAAGAAAAAGGAGTTCCAAAAGACTATGTTGTTGCTATACATGACCAAACATCACCACATCATCAACCAAAAATTGAAAAAGGGAATTTTGTTTATTTTTTAGATCATGTTTTCCATTGTTGTTGACTGAATTAGATAAGAAAAATTCATGTATATTATATTTTGATGATAAAAATTCTTACATAAGTAATGTTGATATGTAGGAAAGTAAGGAAGAAATTAGAATATTTCTTGCAGACAAAGGAAAATTTACTATGCAAAATGATGGTCATAGGAGTGTTTTGATAAAATTGGAGCTTAATGAAGGGAAATTTAATGATGTTATTGAAACTAATTATGCAGATTTACTTGAAAATACCAATGTTAATTCACCTAGCCTACCACATGATGACTCAATAAAATTTGAAATGTTCCATGTTTTAGAATCTAAAAGTGTTGAATCTAAATTTTACCATGGATATTATTGTGATTTATATGTACTTAATGCAAGAGGAATGATACATCATGAATTGTGACCTCCTAAAGAAGAGAAGTTATTGGATGATGAACCAATCAATAGTGAACACAAATTTATAGCCGAGGAAACCTCAAATCAGGTTTTGTCTCCCCTTGTTCATGTTAAATTATGACACTTATAAGTTTTATTATGGAAATTCAGGAGAGAAGACTTACATGTGGATTAATCATGAAGATAATGAATTGCCTTAGTTATTAATTTTTCATAACTTTTATATTGAACACGAGTGTAGAGTAATCTAAATATACTTTTTTGAATATAAGGATGAACTTGCAAAACTTAGGACCATGAATAACACCCTAATACTCTTACACATACTAAATAGTCATGTTAATACAAATGTTAATCCTTATAGTTACAAACTCTATTTTTCATGTACGTAGCTAGCCAAGTTTTCTTTGTTTTATTTTAGATTGGTTGTTTATCATGTTTATTGTTTAGTTTTGTCTTTTCCTTCGCCAATAGGTTCTTATTTTGGTAGAATTCCCAAATAAAGGTATAATGGTAACTTTACAAGAGATTGATTTTAGTATTTCTTTCATAAGTGATTGTCATAATTTAGGTTTGTAGTTTGGCTACTAATGGTAGTTGCATCTTGTGCCCCATGAAACTTATTTCATTTGTCATATACATCTTGAACATCTAGAAACCTTATACACCATACACTTTAATGGTTCTTGAGTAGTTGGGTTGATCATTATAGTTGTGTATTAAGTGAAAAATCTAAAGGTCTACCTTTGTCACCACTATGATTCCTAACCCAACAATGAGCTTCATTGGTTGCAAGTTTAGAATAAAAGCTTAAAAGAATATCAAAAGAAAAGAAAAGATAAAATAATGAAAATTTATAAGATATTCAACTCATTTGGTGACTCAATTAACTCTATCAAGGCTATGGATGTTTGATAATAATAGAGCAATATCTTGAAGGGAATCATAGAGACAACCTCATCAAGGCTATGGACACTTGATTAAAAAGAAGAGAATTTTTATGTATATCATGAGAATAGATCAAGATAAGTAGATTAATGCTCAATTTGTGGTGCCAAGGTTCAATTTCTTCAAAAAAGTGAATTAATCATGCACACACACTCATGTTTCCTTTAATAACTAAGGTTACCATTGGCGATGTTCTTGCTTTCTCTAGTTAGGTTTTCATATTGTTAGTTTGGTTTGATAAACTAGAAATTGTAGTATTTTGGTGTTCTTTTACTTTAGAAATAATTTGGATTATTTCTCTTATTGTGTTCTCCATTTGTTATGCATCTCACAACATGACCCATTTTTCTTATTTCAAGATGAGGATTGCCTTTATTGGTTTAAGGTTAGTTCCCAACGTTCATAATTGCCATGTTCAATGATTAGTGAAATATGAAAGGAATGAGTGATTTTAGTGACTTTATTTTAGGCTACATCAACAAAGAAATCAAAATGGTCTTAAGTCTCTTTTGGAATTTTATTGAAATAAGTTGTCCTGAGGTATAAATTAGTGAACATGACGTTCACTTAACTTTATGTTTAGATGACCTTGGAAATCCCAAACTATGGAATCCCATGTAATAATTGCATATTTAAGGCTTTTTATAATTTTGATTATTAAACAATGCCCATTTTTGTTCAAATTTCTCACAAATGTTTTAAATAGAGTAAAATGACCTTGCAAAAAATTGAGGCCTTGTTGAACATGATTTCCATAGAGATAAAAGATCTAATTCACTTCAGTTTTCCTACAAACTTCCAAGAAGTCAACATACTCTAGTTACAAAGATTCAATATCCATATAAAGCGAACATTAAAACTTCACTTCCACTTCACTTAAGATATTTGTTTCACTTCAGTTTTCCCACAAGCACATATTTAAATGAAATAAAACATTTTTGTAGAAAATTGACCCCTTATTGAACTTGATATTTGAAGTTCATAATTAAACTTTACTTCACCATCAAAATCCCATCAAATTTCTACTCCATCCATCTTTCCACTTTCTTTGTCATTGATTTTCCTTTTTTTATAAGATTTTAAAGTGGAACTAAACTTCCATTATATTTCACCTTCACCTTCACTTGCATATGAAATTTATGCAAGCCCTTTTCACACCTTAGTCATTTTTCCTTTCTTCACCTTGTGAGATTCCATCATCCATTTGAACTGTACTTGCATTCAACTTAAATCACACTTTTTTTGCAAGCCTATCCTTGCTAATATCATGCTAACATCATCTCTTTTTTATATCATATTTCATGCAATCTCCCCTTCCAAGATGACATCATTATTACTTTCATTCTCTATAGAGTTTTAATATGCAACTAGACATGTCAATGCTCATCAAATTCACTTTAGATGTTCACGTATGCATGCTTTTCTTACATCCACTTCAATATCAAATCCTCACAAGATTTGTCTCCATCCTTCACCATTCTCTTTTCCACTTTCATTTGACAAAATTTTATTGTGCAAATACAACTTCATGTACTAAATCCTATGAAGAACCATTTCTTGTGTAGAACTTTGATGTGGATCCAAAAATTGGAAGTGAAATTCACAATTTCAATTTCAAACTTAACTTGACTTTTGATTTCCCGCAAAATAAAGAATGAAGCATGAAACATCCTTAAAGAGCTTGTGAACATAGCTTGTAGAATTTAGATGTGGAACTAAACATTATGAAATAGGAAATTGTTCTATACTTCCACATAAAATTCCTGTAAGGACATTTTCCCACTTTGAGAATTAATTATTTACCTACCTCATCAACACATTCAATAAATTGTACACCATAATCATTAATCTCATGCCCTAAATCAAATTGAATGGTCATTTTAACATAATTCAAAGGAAAATAAGTGCTCCACAAATATAGTGGTTGGGTAAAACATAATTGTGGAGAAGCATGATAACCATTACTGCAATTAGAACCTGTATAGGAGCGAATTTGCACCCCTAATGCAAATTCCCCTTTTACCTCTCTCCACTTTAGAAAACCAAAGACAGAGGCTTAATTCCACATAAGTTTGTTGTTCTCATTCCACTTGGCACCTATTTTGAGTGTTAGTAGAGGCGTTTCTGTTGGGGATGCTCATGCGGCATGCAAACGTCCGCATGACACGCTTACGCCCCTGGAAGATTCCTGTGGCTGGAGTCTGCAAAGACATTACACTTCCTATTAGAAGTTGAAATGTAACGCCTCCCTTCGATTGGATGACCCGAATATGGTCATTTCTTGACCTCCTTTCTTCATATTCATCCATTTTCAAGATTCACCATCTTGAAACAATCACTCCACACTCTTGGCATTCACTTCAAGCATTGCAACAACATTTCACACTTCATAGCAGCAATCTCTTCACTCCATAACTTCAATAGAGCAAGTGTAGGACAACTCCATTACAGCAGAGGCTTGAATTCCTCTCATTTTCTCCCCCACTAGCCTTGAGCGCTTTGGGCGGAGGTGGTAAGCTCCTCACTCATCTTCTCTATTACTTGGTTGAGCTAGAACATTACTTTTTTATAGTGTTTTGGTGTATTTTTCTTGTACTTCCTTCTTTATCATATTCTTTCTATGTCATTGCAATCTTGGTTGTTCATGGAGGTGGAAACACCAAAATGGGGGTTTGACTGAGGCAGACCCCTAAATAGCCTTCCAACATTTTCCCTCTTTTTTGTGTGTAGGTGGAGATATCTTGGAGCGAGCTAGTGAACAAGTTATTGTGCAAGATCATCTTCGTCATTCTTGTGGTAATATACTTGTTTTATCATATTCATCTTTATGTTTCGTATTTCATAGTGTTATTTTGCACCTTTAGGAATTCTAAACTAGATTGTTAGTCTGTTTCTTGGAGGTTAGACCTTGTCTCCCTGGTTTTCTGGCTATACGGATGCCGACGCACTTGAGAGACGCCAGCGCGCCGTGCTATCATCCCAAAACCGCACTTCTGTCCTCTAACAGAGAGCTATCTGAGACACAAAGTTGATCCTAAAAATTGACTCTCTTAGTCTCCTTTCAAACCTCAAGTCTATAGAGTGGTCGAAGGATCTCACAATCCTCATCATTCTCATCCCTCCTATTCTAACATTCCTATAAATTGAGGTAAGTTAGGGCAACCATACTTCTCTCAGCCTTTTGTGACCTGGGGCCTTGAAGTGGTTGGTCCCCCTCTCGTACAGAACCGTGACTTTCATTACCACAACTAGAAGTTTTTAAGAATTGTGAAAAGGAAATATGATAGAGTCCATTTGAAGGAGACTCGAGCAAAGAGTTCATAAGTGAAATCAAACTAAATATGTAAGTCATTTAATCCTTAACAGCATTAGTCTTTGATTTGAAATCAAATTTCCTATTGGAACTAGTTTGATATGAACAAAAAATTCAATGGTAAACTCAAAAAACTCGTAATCTAATGGTAGAAAGATTAGTACATAATAAATGTTTTAAATCCTAGCCCTAGTATCAATATCTTAGAAGGTGAATAATGAATTTTTTTTCATTATGTTTGTGTAGGTGTAAATGATACAAGCGGATACATTAAAAGGGACACCATTGGTATGCATTAGAAGGTTTTTAAGGAGCATAAACTGATTATGGAGTACTCATAAAGACTAAGGTAAAGGAAAATTTTGGAAACAAAGATGGATTATGATGGTATAACTAGATATGCTATTTATTCATATGTAATTATAGATCTGACAAGACCAAGTCTTGACAAAGTTCCATATTTAAGAGAGAAAATTCTATGAATATGCCTTTGCCCAGAATATATTGTGACTTAGAGAAGAATATTGTTTGATTTTGAATTTGGACTAATGATTTTGATTCGATCTAGTTTGTTGATCAAAACCTTATTTTGGCACAAATACACTCTACCCAAAGTGAGTGCCTTTACATGGTTGGCTACTCAAAAATAAAACTTATAGGTGAAAGGTTAAGGAAACTAGGGGTGGCAGGGCCAAGTAGATGTGTCTTGTGTAAGAAGAAAGAAGAAACAACAAACCACATCTTAATATAATCTAGGAGGTGTGGAAGGAACAAAATAGAATAATTTTCCAAGATAAAGAAATGGATGTGAGCTCCTTCATGAGAAAATTATAAGAGGCAATAATGGAAGTAGTCAACAATGGTGTGAAAAATCAATTTGGGAATAAGCATTTCTTCTCATTATGGGACCAAGCAATATAAAAAACGTGGCAAGGTTTGGTGCTTCCCCCCATTAATAGGGTTGCAGGTGTTAAGGTCTTAGCCAAAAGAGACAAAACAGAATGACGATCATCGAAGGAAGGGTAGATAAAATTGAATTTTGATGGGACCTCCAAGGGAAACCCAAGCTTATGAAGAGTTGGATGCACCTTTAGAGATCATAATGGAGTAATATTTAAAGAAAGTTTCTACCCTCTCAGATCAGGAACAAATAATGAAGCAAAAATAACGACATTAAAACTTGGTTTAGAGGAAGGTCGAAAGTTAGGTGTAAGGAAAATCGAGATCGAAGGTGACTCAATGATAATAATAAATGTAGTTCAAAATCGCCAAATTCAAAACTAGAAATTGAATAACCATTTGGGGGAGTCCCTGAGGCTCCTTTACGTGTTTGAATAATTCAAATTAAAACATATATACTCTGAAGGAAATGGAGAAGTGGATAGCCTTGTCAACAAAGTTGTTGATCTTCAACAATAATGAGTTGGAAGTGGAGAACAAAGGAGGTGGCATTCCCATGAAATAAGGCACGGGGCAGTACGAAATCATAGATTAAATAGTGTTGTTAGATGGAGAGGGGTACATTGCTTTAAAAGGTGGCAGATTCACCACAGATTGCATAAGATTTAATGAGCACAAAGTTGCGTGAGGAAAATATGAAGGTATTTCTTCCCACAACCCGCATGTGGGAAGAAATCAAAAGTTTCTTTAAATCGCTCCCAATCGAGAAGGATAGGCAATCAGATGATAATTTGGAGCAACCCATGAGCATCGATATACCATGGTGGTAGGACTGCAAGCATTCATTTGAAAAAATATATTTTAATATATAATATATGCAACTTAGCTTCCCTTACCTAGCAAAAAAATCTAGGTCGTTGATATGTAATTAATCTTGTGTTGCTCAAACTCTATAAAAGGGCCATTAATCAATCATTTTGAGGGACTAAAATTATTGATAACTAAGAGAGTAGCAATAAATAATTGTTATTGTTGAGTTCACTTCATGATTTGCTTTCACATGAGTGGATTTCTTTTATAATTGATGTGAATTAACATGTGTTTATGTCTATTAAATTATTAAAACTTTGAAAAGTATAAGGTGATTTGAACTTATTTTCTTATTATGAAATTGTGTCATTGTCAAAGTATTTATATAATCATTTTGTACTCTAAAAGCTTGCATTGTTTGTGTGTAATTGTGATAATGTCTAGTGAAGCACATGAAAATTATGATGTCTTGCTGTTGATTTACAATTAATTCTAGTAGATTTATAAATTAGGATTTCTAACCCTTTTTTAAAATTTCTTTTCATAAAATTTAAAATTCAAAGTAAAGCATAACAATATTGAATATCAAATGATGTGAAGTGTTTTGGTATAAATATATTTAGGGTTGAATGCATAAATTCATTATTATTTTCATATCTAACCCTATTTTATAGAATCTAAAAATATAAGTCCATTTGTGAAAATAGTATACACAACAAACAACTGAGAAGTCCATATTTTTGAGAATTAGTAGTTGAAGCCTTGGGATCTTTAACTTCTATTTTAGAGTTTAATTTTATTTCAAGAAAGATAAAGTCCATTAGTGAATCTTATCTGAGTTAATAGTAACTAACAATCACATCAATAGGTTCCAATAGGCTCTATCTAGGGATGTGTGTGACTTGCTAGCACAACAAGAATCTAAATATCTTTGAGGGTAGACCAAAATGGGAGACAAAAAATGGATGACTGATATTAAATTACACCTCATTGTGAAAATAGAAATCATAGTTGTACTAATACACTAATGTATATAAATGAAACACAAAATAAAATAAGACATGATATGTACATGACAAAATGATGCTAATACAAAGAATTATGGATCAAAACTTTATTAGCCTTTTGGCCAAACTCTTGATGTAGTAAATATCACCAAACCCCTCAAAAAATTTGCATGACCATGTCATAGGGCATATACTTCTCTATCTAGAATATTTGGCATGCAACTCATTCAAACACTGTCCAAACATCTAAATATACTTTTAGGGTTGTAACATAGATATTTCTTGCTAACAATCTCTCCATTAAGTGATATAAATCTCATCCTCAAAATTAAAAAAAAATCATTTTTACTTTCAAGATCACTACAAAATATTGATACAACTTTTTAATTTACTTCACTAAATTCTATTACATCTGTATGTGTAGTAGTATCTTCCATGGATATCACCTTACCTTACCATAATGTACATCTCTATTTATTCTCACATGGGAACCTACTAATCATTGTAATATATTTCTCTCCCCCACCTTCATTGCAATGCATTACCTCAATAATGTCACAACCATGCATTATCATCAGTTTGTCAAGACTGAAACATACCAATTCTAGCTCATTAGGATCACACCCTAACTCCAAGCTAAGAGAATATAACATATATAATCCAAGGACATGAGATATGCTAGAAAGGTAGTATTGATAATATATAAACTAATCCTATTTCCTTATATCTGATTACTCCTTGAGCTAATCCTCCTTGAGCCCTACACACTCGAGGTCACTTTCAAAGAGAGGATTATTTCTACACCAATAATATTTTAAACTAATATTATATAGCGGAGTTTTAGGCTCATCATAGATGACATTATTATTTATTTTCATCCTTTCCCTAAATTATTTTTCCCCTTCAACACAAAAGCCTATGTTCTCCTTAGAATCAACATACTCAGAAGCATTGCAATCACATGAAGAACATAAAGATAAATTTTCAAAATCATTGGCACCACCAAAAATTTATATTTCTAATCCATATTCTAGAGAATTATCAAGGAATAAAGCATGTTCAATCACAAGAAAGAATGTATTCCAATCAATTTTTGGACTAATATATTTTTATGTGAAGTAGAGATCACCAACTTCACTTCATTAGAGCAATCAAAACTACTAGAGATAAAATTTAATCCATTGTCATTATATAATCAACAAAGAAAGGAATATCATCATCCATAAAAAAATTATTTAGGTTCCTCTAATTGATTGCTCACATAAATGTCTTTAATAGCATCACCAACAAGTTGCAAATGAATATCTACATTACTTTTTATTTTAGAATAATCACTAGTATATGTGCACAAGTTCACTTCCTCCTCATGCATGTATATACTCTCAACATGGTAATTAGTGCAGCAACATTCCTCTTAAGGTACAAAATATGGAGAACATCGAGTATGCATTTAGGTTAAAGCTTGTTATCCATTTTATTTATTCCACTACAAAATTCATCATCATTTTGTGTCTTGTACGCTTTATCCTCATATGACACGTCTTTCTTTTACACACTTAGGGTTGTCAAAATGTTTTTTGTGTATTCCTCTCTCACCTTTTCAAGAAACATAATCCATTCACATATTTGATTAGGCCTTCTAGGCTTCAACTCCTTTTCTATGGCACGTAAATTCAATTCATAAGCCTCACAAAATAAATCAATTCAAATTGGATCTTCAAGTTTATGATGCACATGGATCTCAAATAGATCAACCATAAACCTTGTCCAAAATTCAAATAGAGATTGCATTTCATGTTTTTAATATTAGATAATATTTTGACATTGGACATATGACCAACATCACATGTTTATTTTTCATTTAAAGTTACAAAAATATTTTCACAATATTGTATTTCTTTCTTTTATTCTATATCACACCCTTCATCTTTAAACTTTGAATCAAAATAAATTCCTTTGTATTAGTTAAGACTTTTTTCTTCTAATGTTCTTCTTGGAGTTTTAAGTGACTTGAATACTTTCACGGTGATTCAAATACAACAAAATACTTGTTCTTGTTATGAAAACCATCTTCATTATCCCTTCCAACAAGAAATATTTTACATTCACCAACACCTATAAATGCAAAAACTTTCATCATTAAGAACTTCATGTTATTTTCAATATCTCTTGCTATAGTGTATTCTTGTTAGAGTGATGTAGGATTTTTATTCATTTTTAAGAAAATTGTTTCTTCATCAAATTATCCTAAATATAAAACCAGTCACATTAAATCATTTAGCCTAGCACCTTCTAGATTCCCTTATAGCCTTTGCAAATACCATGTTGAAAATTGGGACCATTTCTTCTTCATTTTTAAAATGTGAATTAGGGAAATAATCAATGAATGTTACTTTGAACACTTGCCATAAAGAAAATAAATAATTGGCAAAATAAAGAGCTAATCCCTTGCATCTTCCTTTAGGGATTGCACAAATAACTTTGTGACAACATATTCCTCTTGAATCTCATAATCTCTTATTAAAACATTGAATTCCTAAATATGATTATTTGTTGATTCAAAGTTGTTTAGATATATATATTTAGAAATTTGTCTCTAATTACATTAAAAATATTATTTAGATAAATTGGGATGCCAATAAAGTCAAGTGATTTGTACCTTCTAGTAGAGAAAGGCATTATTTGGGGACATGAATTATGTTGTTTCATACCATGTGCATTGTGACATTTGAATACATAGGGGGGATTTAGACTAGCATGCATTTTTTAATTTACCCTTAGTAAGAACCCATTATCCTTCTTTCCATAAAATTCTATGCATAACCAATGACTGAAGCCTTTTTCTCAAGACTCTTGGAAAATGATTCTTTCATTCATCTCAAAATATAATATGAGAGAAAATGGAATACCTAGAAAGATTACACCTTATACAAGTTATTCCTCTAAATTTGCATATCTAAGCCACATAGGAAATAGTTCTTACACAATTTGTGAGCAAATTTTTCACCTTTTTAAAAGGATTGAGACTTATAATGCATCATAACTTCATATTTGTAATAATATTCTTATTTGAAAATATAAACTAGAGAATTATCCTAGTGGATGTAAGTTGATGAGATGCAAACCTCAACACACAACAAAAGCACATTATTACAAACATAGAGTATATTCTTCAACTAGAAAAGGTTACAATGTTATTCAACATTTGAACCAAGATCAAATCGTTCCTAACAATGACACCATTGTTAGCTCCTAAAATAACAGGCCCATAATCCTAAAACATGCTTGTCACACCTTTAGGTCTAAGGGTATCTTCATGAGAGTGAAATATATGTTCATCAATAGATTGAGGGTGATTGAAGGCCTACTTTGAGAGTGGTTAAAATATCTTGCACTTTGGGTTTAGGTTAAACCTAGAAGGGTATTTTTAGAGGTTTCCTTAACAATATTTTTACATAAATAAAGATGTAACAATGAATAGGACAAACAACATCCATACCTAACTATACACCTAATCCAAAATTATGTCACTAGGTCAAGATCGAGTAGCAAAATTTTAAACCTTTATATAGTTGACAATGATACTTTGCAGATGTGTTTATAGATAATAATGTTGTTATAATCTCTTGGGATAGTTTCATTTAAAGTTTCATAGACATTAGAAAAGTATGGATATAACAAACACGATTCTCTGAAATTTAAAAAATAGGGTTTGCTTAATATTTTCTCTAGTTTATGTTGCTAAATCATGAGAATCATATCAATCCTAATCTAGTTCCTATAGCTACTAGTAATTAATTTTGATAATTTCAAATTTATATGGAAGGCCTGAGTCTTAAAGACTTGTGTCTTACTTGGTCATAGAGTCATATATAACCATTAAATAAAAAAACAAGAAATTACAACAAAGGTATGATAAATTGTGGTCACATATACTTAATGATTCTTTTCCAAACTCATCAACATTCATGTGCAACAAATAAGGGACTAATATAAATAGAAATTTGCATTGATTTAAAATATTGTGATACTTATCTAATCTATATTACAATCACATCAGGAAATGTGAAGGAAAAAAATTCAAACACTAAGAGACATGTCATACCCTACAAATCAAAACCTTTCAAAATTCCAACAAACTAACCAAGGAGACATATGGTTACAACTATAAGCTTTTGTAGATATGTCTTTGAAAGTTTTGAGTGAATAGATCTAATGGTGGATTGACAAATAATTTTTGAAACCCTAGAAATATTTTCACAATAGATGTATAAAAATTCAAAATGACCAACTCCTTGAATGAGAAATACATACCCATAATTAGAGTTGCAACTAGGGTACATGATCGAGAGAGAAATATGGAAGATAAAGTGTCTAGAGGAGAAAAATGATGCAAAAATCATAAACATAGCCTCAAGCCTCAAAAATATCATCACATGGTCACAAAACATGCTACTATTTCATAAATTTATCCTCAAATAATTGCAATAAAATATGATGATAAAAATAAAAATATATTATGTAGAGGAGAGGGGAAATCCACTACAAAACCACTCAAAATGGTAAGAAATTTTAATCTCTACAAATATTTAACCACTTTCATTGAATTTGGTGTGGTCATGGTTTCATTCTCCTTCATATCCGTGGAATCAAGGAGAAAAAGACAATTATGGGCATCTTGGGGTAGGTGCAGGGTCAAATTGGGCCATAAATAAAACCCTAACAACCATCTAGTTTTTGTTACTAAATATTGCTTTAAATTTGGTGCCAAAACCATAGAGGAAACTCATAAAGGTAGTACAAGACACATCAATGGAATTTTGTGGAAAATTGGGACCTTTTTTGGTATCCACATAGCCCTTTAGGCTATTTTGGCTGGTTGGACAAAACTAGCAAGAAAATGGGTAAGAAAGTTTGAGAATCAGGGTCAAAGGTCAACCATTCCTCATCCCCTTTAACTAGGAAGTTGGGCTATTAAAGGCTAGATATTAGAATTACCAAGGTATAGGTAGCAAAATTGGAAAGTTGATAAAATGGAGGAAGTTAGGATATTGGGGAAGGGGTATCAGACATACCTCAAAAGAGATATTGGGGAAAGGGATAATTTGATACCCTACAATAATAAATTGTAGAGGAAGGAGTCAAGGCCATAAAAAAGTGGCAGATGGGTATGATTTGGCCCAATACTAAAAAAATTACATGTGAAAGATTCATAAAGAAATATCTTCAAGGAGCCAAGGTGAGAAGGATGGTTAATCAAGTTTGACAACTTGATAGAAAATAATGGAATGAAGAATCACAATAAAATGGTCATGGATAAGTGATTGGACTCTCAACCTTTGCAAAATAATTCTCAAATGCTCCTCACGTTGCAGATTTTTAGAGTAAATTAGAATGCCATTAAGAAATACTAACACAAACTTATCCAGGTAGTCATGAAAAACATGGTTGATGAGACTCATGAAAGCGAAGGGGGCATTTTTTAGGCCAATAGACACCACCAAGAACTCATAGTGCCCATACCTAGTTCTAAACATTGTTTTTGAAATTCCCTCTTCCTTAATTCTTATCTGGTGATAACCCGACCTTAAATATATTTTGGAGAAGATAATAGCTCACTTCATTTGATCAAACAAGTCATCAATTCTAGGTAGAGGATATCTATTTCGAATAATCACCATGTTCAACATCTGGTAGTCTATACACAACCTCAAGGTTTTGTCCTTCTTAATGAATAAAACTAGGGCTCCCCAAGGGGACACACTAGGCCAAATTAATCCTTTCTCCATCAAAACTTGCAACTAAATCTTAAGCTCTTATAATTCAACCATGTTCATTTTATAGGGGGATTTTGAAATAGGCTCAGACCCCGAGACTAGATCTATTATAAAATTCATCTGTTGCTTAGGAGGTAATCTTGGAAACTCTTTGAGAAATACATCATGGTATTCCTAAAGGATTGGATGATCTTTGAGGCTTGGATTTGGGTCCTTTCTAGCCTCCTCTAGCTACTATATATATTTTATTTCCCTTCCTTACTGCCCTCTTAGCTTGCATGGCTAAGATCAATCTTAGCACTAAAGGTCATTGGATTCCCTAAAGAATCATGGGTCTCTCTTGATCGTCTAGACATTCAATCTTCTTATTGTAGCAATCCAACTTGGCTTGATGCTCCTAGAACCAATCCATTCCTAGGATTAGATCATAGGATCCTAACTGGTGACCCATAGGTTTACCTTATTCTTAATAATTTCTATGTTGATGTTAGCTCCTTATAGACAAAACATGATCCTTTGTGTCTTACCTAGAACTAAAAACAGCCTCCATCTCCTCTTGGTTTAGAATCATGATCAATTTTTTTATTTGTGTATTAAATTAGGAGATATAAAGCTATCTGTGTCTCCTAAATCTGCCAAAATAGAAATAGATTGGCTGAAAAGTGTACCTTGGAGCTTTATCAAGGAGGCTTGTTGGTCTGCTTGGTAGTTATCCACAACTATGTAAATTTGAGTGGTGAGATTGGTGTTCTTGTTTAGATTCTTAGGACACTTACTCATTTAGTGGTCATCTCCACATGTCCAACATCCATCCATTGGTCCTCTTTTGAATTCCTTGCCTATCGTGGAGTCAAGAGCCAATTTCCTAGATGATTTCTATCTTGTCTCCCTTGTCTTTCCAAAATTTTGATCCCCAATTCTCCATATAATTTTGGCCCCTCTTAAATCATTGAGAAGCCTTTCCTTTAGGCTTAGCTTCCTAGGAATTCTTTTATTTATTATCTGAGTAGTTGGAAGAATGGGCCTTTTGTTTGTGTTGCTTATTACTCTTCTATTTTTCCCCAACTACTAAGGCTACCTCCACAACTTGGTTCAATTTTTTAGTTCAAGAAAGCTTGATGGCATACAAAATATTTTTATTCAATCCTAAAATAAACTTTTTCACACGATCCTCTTCTTCTTCCATACAATGCATGATGAAGTAGGTTCATTAACTTGGCCTTGTATTATGCTTCCAACTTTCCATAAAATCCTCAATACCATCATGACAGAATAAGAATATATATATTCTCATTAATAATTAATATTTTACATAATCATGATGATTATTATTTAATACTAGCTCATCATCTCCTACATACATAGTTCCATTTACATAGCAGGAGTTTCCTCCTCTTCGGGTTCTTCCTCATCTAAGATTCTTGTAGTTATAGACATATTAGCATGAATATGGTTATACTCCGCAATGGATTCATTAGAGAGAGTTAGAGCATTGCATCCACAACTGAAAGGAAAGTCCCTGATAGTTGAGGGTTTGTCTTAGGCGTTGGACTTAGGAATTACCTTTGGGGCTTGTGACTCTTGGAGGATTTGGCTAGTTCCTTTCCTTTGTGAAGTTTAATTCATTTGATAGTTTCGACCAAGGGTTCAATGTCAGAGATGGTCTTTATTTTAGTTTTTGGCAATACAATGATTGTGGCCTTTGATCCTTCTGGGTCATCCCACCGGGGGTGTTGCTTCCTTTAAGCCTTCTTTCTTCCTTTCTTTATAAAAACGATGACTACCAATACCAAATAGTCATATTAGTGTAATGAAGTGGGAGCACCTAGGTCCTAAGGTTGAAATCTATACTTTGATACCTATGTGCTAACAACCCCAATGAGATCCTAAAAATGAGCACAATTTTTTTGACAACATTATAATCATGATATCAATGATTAATTGACTACCACTATCAACAATACAAGTTTATTTCCAAAAAAAAAATCATTTACCATTCATGCATACAACCATTCAATCCATTAATGCCAGTGATTTAGAATAGAAAAGCCAATGAAGTAATTCCAGTTAACTTTACCTAAAACTTACCATAATTATTCTACAAAGTTATTTGGAATCCATGCCTTCAACCTACTTTAGTTCATCTTAAGGGTGCAATATGATCCCTCCAAGTGGATATAATCCCTATCCACCCCTCCAAGCAAATTTTATGGCCTAGAATGAGAGAGTTGACAACTATACCAGCCTGTTGCACATAAGGTCAACTTCCTAATGACCATCTACCCAAGATGTTCCAATCATTTATAAAATAAGATACCAAAATTGTATTAGGTTATACCACATCAATGCTACAAGGTATGTCTAGTCTATTACCTACATTAAGCTTCATTAGAAATTCTCTTCCTATAGTCCATAGGATGGCTAAGCACGCAAGGTGGTCCATCACCTACATGTTGTTGGCCTTATGGCCCGCATGCTAATGGTAAAAAACTATCCAATCCTAAAGCATACTTTAGAAGTCCATCATTGATATACCATTGGCTCCAAGGCCCACATGGTCTTGGTGGAATCTATCCCACTATCTAAGGCCTGTGCGACTAACAATTCGTTGACATAGTATGCTCCTTGACTCCTGTCAATCTCGAGCATGGATATGCTTATCTTTGAGTGGTTCATAGGATTTTATATAGATGATCACCTCAATCTAAATAGGAATAACCTATATATTCGAGGATTACCACCTCTACCTATACCCTCATAGGGTCCTATTCCATATATTATTATAAAATTTAGCTCCTGCACCCAGCTTAAAACTATAACTAGAAGAGAGGTTCCTAACTCTGAATAAGTGGGTTTTAAACTTAGCCACCTCAAAAGTTCAACTACCCATTTTGGTTTTGTGATACATGTGGGGTTATAGAATTCCTTCCTTCCTAGATTGTATGGATATTACTCAACCAAAAGGAGGTAACTGTTCTCATCTAGCAAAAGCCAATAAGGTAGTCAAATTGCTACCTATTCAATGATGGTTTGCTACTACCATTTTCCTTAGCTTAAAAGGTATTTAATCTCTTTTAAGTTTAATTACAACCATGAATGGGCTCCAAAAATAGTATATAGATGGAGCATTACTCACTCCAAAACTCATTTCAACTAGAGCTGGGAATAACTAGCCCTTTCTCCATTGGAACCTATGATACCCATTGCTTCCCAACCCTAAAAGGTAGACAAATTTATTTATTTGCAAGGTATAATTATGTATATGACAAATTTCTCATTTTAGGACAATATTTATCCATTTTCATTAATATTTACTATATTATTAACAAGCACCTCATTACCTAAGGTGTAATCTAGTTATATGAAATTTATCTCACCATTCCTTAGTTTTCATTATGTTAATTTATTCCTTACTATAGGTTATATCGAGTTGAGTCGGTTTAACATAGAAAATTATCATATCCAGTTCCATAATACTTGACATTCATTAAATAACTTCACTTATTCCAATATATCATCAACACATGGCATAATAAGGATGGTTTTAATAACAATTATCTGTTGTTATGTTATTTTCTAAGTAGAATTATTTTTAGTACCACTTAAAATAGAGTTGGATGAATTTTAGAAGGTAATTTAAGAAAAGCTGAATACCCAACAACCTCTATAGAAGTAGCAATAGGATTTTGATTCTTACTCACACTACCTAAGTTGTTTCCAAGATTTCTAAGGCCTTTCCATCAAACCCATTTTGACATACCCATCTCCAATGTCATTTCTAGAGGCATTTTGTCAAATAGTTCACTTGTCTTGTCTATGCTTCTTAGTTGTGATCATAATTACCTACATGGAGAGGGGGAGAGAGAAAAGGAAGCTGTTATGTTATTAATTGAATGTTGAAGGATTAATTTTAGGTAGAAAACTAGGATCTATACTTCTAAATTAGTCACCTAAACAAAGTGTAGTCATCACTAGGTGATTCCTTTGAACTAGACGAAATATTATCATAAAAATGAGTGATAAATCGATTATAATAGTGTCTAATTTATTTGTTCAGTAACCACCTTACTCAACACCCTAATTAGGACTATTTGTCCATATAAGTTTATTCTACAATGTACTAGTAACCTTTAAAAATGAATAGATTCCAACAAGCGCCTAAGTTTAGCTAGGCAACAAACATTAATATATATTATGAATCAAAGTGATTAAATGAGAAGAATCAAATTTTATTATCAAACTACGATTTTTTTTGTATAACTTAAGAAAAGATATGACTTTAGGGAAGAAGGGCACAATCACCATCCTTAAGTCCATCCCTCATAAATATAGGTTGTCTCCCAATCATAGAGAATAATAGGTAGCATTTAATCACCATTTTGGGGGGTTTTCTTCTTGCATACAATGTCTCTGTTCGCCCTCTTTTTCCACCCGTGATTTGTTCCCTTTATCTTCTTTTAAGTTTTTTCATTCGATGGCTTCACAAAGGTTTTTGATTTATTTCATTACCTTACATATTGCTTTCCTTCTTTAGTTGCATTTAATTATTTAGGCATCCTTTTTATTATTACAATTACTACTTCCTTATTATTATTTATTCTTAGGTGTTTCTATTTATTTATATATTTTTTATTTTTTAAAAATTATTATTTAAATAGATTTCTATTAGTTGTATTTTATTTCATTTTTATTTATTATTTATTTAAGTACAATTTATTTAACATTATATTTATATTTATACATATATATCCATTTAAGTATTATACATTGAATTTATCTTATCGGTAATACTTTCAATGGACCAGAATAATTTGATTAACATTGATGTCTTTTGAAAACGATGGAAATAGCCTTGATGCCTAACATTTTATGGTTACATGAGAAATTAATATCCTTGAGAACTCAAATTATTGTTGCGAAATTATAACCTTAAACAACCTTGCGGGTTCAACTATAAATATCATCTAGCAACATATTCTTACTTGATCCTATATTCGATAAACGCTAGGTTAGGATGAAGTTACCTACAAAGTTTGTCATTGGGTTTTGGCTTTAAGTTGGTCTTTCTCTCATCATCGTACCATAAAATCCACCTCATCTTGCACCTTGGGTACTTGTATCCAATGAAAAACCTCACACAAGTCAACCAATCAAGTCATTAGTCTGATTTAGTATAAATAAAATCAAAACATTTAGATTTCAACAAAACACAATAAGGTTATACTTATGTTCATTAGTACTAGCATGTTCAGAACATAATCATCACACACACATACACTCATTTAATGTAGTACAGTCATAGATCCACACCTAGTCCAAATTACCACAAGGCTAGGGTTCATGCAAGAAAATTATGAGTCCTAGGGGGAGATAACATGTTCTTCTTTGGACATCATCCATGAATGGTGGGGAGTTCATGTTTGTTAAGTAAAAAATATTGTACTGAGGATCCTCACATAGGACACATGCAACAACAACAAGCGTATTAACTTTACCTCATTTATTTTTTCCACCTCTAGATTAGAATTTTCCATCAACTTGGCAAGGCCTTGACCTCTAACAAACTTATTAATTTGAATGTCCATGTCATACTCCTCTATTATATTTGTTGAATGACATCTCTTCCCAAAAGATTCTTGTTGCGTGAAGATGTCTTTTGTAGTTGTTTGTTGCACATATGAAATTATATTTGCACCCACCAAATATTATCTAAAATTATTCATAACCCTTACCAAAGAATAATCATGCTTTTTCATTGCTAAATATTTCAACTCAGCTGCCTACAATGACTTGCTAAAGAAGGATACTAACTATTCATATCCATCCTTATTCTTTTGTAACAAAATTGCAATAATAATGTAAAATGATGAAAATAAAAAAAACTGAAGTGGCTTGGAGTGATCTACACTCACTAAAATAGGAGCCTCAAATATTGCTTGCTTTATATTCCTGAATGCTTTAGCTAGCTCTACACTCCATTCAATTTTCTATCATTTCTTGAGAATTTTACATATATCTTCGATCTTCTCAACAAAGTTAGGAACAAACTAACGAAGTTAATCTGTCCAAAAAAGGATCAAATTCATTTCACAAACTTGGGTTGAGGTCCATGAGGCTGATAACCTTGACTCGTTTAGGGTCTATTCTCACTCTTTCTTTCAACACAATGTATCCCAATTTTTTCGAGGTTTAAAGAGATCCCAAAATCTAGACATCTTTCAAAAATTAATTTGAGGTGTCTACAATTATCACTACATTTGGGGAGCAAGGGTAGGGCTAATAGGTCTTTGTTTATGCCCAAATGGTTTATCATCAGGCTGAAGAGATATAGTGTGCTGAAACAAATCCTCTCTATAAGCTTTTAGCTCATCATAAGACCATTGAAAGCACCTTTTAAACTTATGCAACAAGGAAATAATTTTTTTATTCTCATTATGTTTGAGCTTCTTACCAATGTAAACCATGTTAGGGATTTCAACTGTCCCTAAATTTACTCCTTCAACACCATCTTCATGAGTTGCTCTATTCTTATTTTTGTAGTGGTCTCCATTGTCAAATATCCTTTTCGAGGAAATCAATCCTTTGAGAATGTTATTTGTCGTCAATTGCATTATTTCATTCCCAAATAATGCTTATTTTCCTCCCTCCATGTAAACCATTGGTTGCTAATCAATGACCTGGTTATCAAATTGAACCATACCATTTAGGAATCTGTATATTATCAAATACATGATAGTTGCATATGTTGTCTAGTATGGTTGACCTTGCTAAGACTTCCACACTTTTTGCAACCAAAAAGATCTACATTTAGGTTGCACCTGAATGCTACAAAAACAAGAGCATAAACCTCTAGGTTTTTACTTCTATCTAGCCATTCAATTCCAATGGCTTCAAACAATTCCATGTTATTTGATGCAGGAGCATCCATGGTAACTTGCAATTTCGTGTCAACAAAAAAAGGTTGAATTTTTTTATTTGAGCAATTTTGGATTTTTGAGGTGAATTAATTTTGGCTTGGATTAATTGTTGAGGGGTGGAAAATAATTTATCTTCGAATATTTAAACTTGTCAATTAAAATCTCCTTTGCACATTGACAAGTTGTCTAGTGGGGTGAAAAATAAGAAAAAGCAGTTTTAAAACATTTTATTGCAAAACATTTGAAAATAATTATGAGGTGTTGGGATTGATTTATGGAGCTTTAAAAAAAATCAAAAGCATGATTCATAAATAATAGGGACTAAGAAAGTGGGTGCCCATGCCTGCTTTTTATGTTTTGCTTTTTCAAGAGTCAAAAAGAGAAGAATTTTTTCCTATCTTTAGAGGGTTACTGGGAATGGATTTTAAATGAGTTTTAATTGTTTTTTTGAGGGATTTAATGTGAAAAAATAGTAAAGGGTTGTTCCATATTGGAGAGGCTCAAATAAAGCATGAAAAATTAATTTCATGATAGGGTGTGAGAAGAATTTGGAAAACCACTTTCAATATGGAAGAATTGTGGAAGAAGAATTTTGGAAGGAAATTTTTGAGAGACAGGTTAGAGGGCATAGCTTTTATCTAGATGAAAGTTTGGAAATGTTTATTTCAGTTTTGGTCTAATAAAAAACAACCCATGAGGATGCCAGAACAACTGGTTTGAAGTTGCAAGTGTTGCAGGTGGTTTAGAAGAGCTGGGAGATGGTTCTATTTGTAAAAACTCATATGTTTGAGCATAGTTTGTTTGAGATTAATTTATAGTTGCATATGCGATGCCTATAGGAGAATAATTTTCTACATATCGGTATATATATGACTGAATTTTTTTGTATCTAGATTATTTTAATGAAGAAAATCAATTGTTTCATGTGCAAGTAAATTTCTATGTGTTAATTTAAAATTCCTCTATTTTATTTGAGCATTTGTTGTGAGAGTTTGGAGAGGGTGTTGTGTGTGTCAATCCATCTCTACATTAGTGGTATCAGAGCAACAAGATCTTGAGTGTGTAAAAGACCACTGAAGAGAGGCAGTTGCACCAGGATTGAGCTTGTGGATATTGGAGAAAATGTATGCAAGAGGAGCCCATCGTGGTAGAGGAAGAGGAAGAGGAGATATTTTTGTAAGAGATGATGATTTTAGAGCCTTGAGAAGGTAGGTTGAAACTTTACAAAATTAGATAAGGAGAGGATTTTCAAGAATGAGAGACCCAAGAAGTGATAATGAAGTTGAAAGCACAAAGAATGCTAGTTTGGATATTGAGCAAAGAGAGGAAATTACAGCAGTTGCAAATGATCCACTACTGAAAGCTTTAACAAAAATGGGAAAGAGACCGAAAATGGAGGTGCATACATTTAATGGAAGTTTGAATCTAGAGGAATTGGTAGATTGGCTTAATGAAATGGAAGAGTATTTTGAATTTGAAGAGATAGAGGATCCTAATAAAGTGAGATTTGCCAAGACAAGGTTGAAAGTACATGCCTCAATATGGTGGAGAGAGGTCCAATTTGAAAGAGGAAGAAGCGGAAAAGAGAAAATTACAAGATGGAATAAAATTGTAGAGAACATGAAAAGGAAATTCATTCCAGTAGACTATGAGCTGGAATTTCTTAAAAAGATGCAAAGCTTGAAGCAAGACAGTAAAGGAGTACACATAAGAGTTTCACAAAATACTCATTAGAACTAGACATTCTGAGGCAACCAAGGAGAAGGTTGCAAGATAATTTAATGGTTTGAGGTCAAGTATACAAGAGGAGATGACATTGGTGCGAGTTGTGACTATGGAAGATGCTTACCAGATTGCCTTGAAGATAGAGGAAAGGATGAATAAAAGATTTGAAAAGAAGCAAAGAGGGAGAGGCCATGAAAAGGAGGTTGAAGGAAGAACATATGGAGCAGACAATAATCTGAAAAAACAGAAAAATATAGACCAAGACAACAACAAACAACATAGGAATGAAGAATTTTATGGGTTAAGAGATCAAAATGAGAGAGGTAGAGGAAGATCGGGTAGAGGTTTTGGAAGAGAAACCTTTCGAGGAACTTGTTTTAAGTGTGGGGAAGAGGTTCAAAAAGCATATGATTGTCCTCATGAAGAGGAAAGACCAAGAAGAAAGAATTAAAATTAGAATAGAGCAGAAAATGCAAATAGAGAAGATGTAGGATCATCACATTCAGAAGAAACAGAAGATGGTGAAACTTTAATGGCTAGGAGAAAGCTGGTAAATGAAGATGATAAATCCATTCAAAGGAGAAGTTTGTTTAGGACAAGATGCAAGTGTGAAGGAAAGGCATGTAATGTTATTGTTGATAGTGGAAGCACATACAATTTTGTGTCTGATGAAATGGTAAGAAAATTGCAGCTAGAAAGGAAGAAGCACCCGAATCCATATCAGATAGCATGGGTACAAGATGACAAGAAGCTTTTGATCAGCAAATAATGTGGTAAAATTTAAGATAGGATGCTATTATGATGAATTTTTATGTGATATTCTCCCCATGGATGCTTGTCACATTCTTCTAGGAAGAACTTGGCAATTTCATAGGAAGGCGATGCACGATGGTTATGACAACATGTACACATTGATGAAGGATGTAGTGAAACACAAATTGAAGCCATTGAAAGAAGAAATGGGTAAGGTTTGCAGCAATGCAAGGTCTTTTTTGGTTGATGAAATCAGAATTTTAAATGATATGAAGCATGAATATGTTGGCTTTAACACAAACCGTGATGAAGATGAGAAAGATGATTTGTTAATGCGATTGGGAGCAATTGAAAGAGATTGGAATGATAAAATTTTCGCTTATGCAAAGGTTACAACCAAAGGCAAAGAGATAATTTCATATTTTAGTACATGTTTTGATGATATTGAGAATGTGAAAGTAGAGTCAAAGGTTGCAGCAATAAATACTTTGGAAGTAGATGAGAGTGGTGAACAGACTGAGGTGAAAATGAAGGTTTCTTATGATTGTTTGATTGAAAGTATTGAAGATGAAGATTCCTTGATAAAAAAGCTTGACTATTTGCTAAAAAATGTGGAGAATGAATCTATGTATTGTGGGACTAACATTGAATCGGGTGTTGAAGATCAAATTGTAGTAGCAATATGTCTTTCTGAAGGCATAATAAGAGTGACAAACCACATTGCAAACCAGGTAAAGGAGGAAAAAGGTATAGCAACAAGAGCTCGGTAATACATGATTTGTGTTTTACTGAAGAGGGACATATAATTACATTTTATTATTCTAATTTTGATAAAGGACATTGGTGGGAAGTTAATTTTGATAACACAAGTTTCATGAGGAGCATAAAAAGAGGAAAGTTGAGAGTGATTACTAATGTGAAGTTGCAGAATCAGTTGAATAGGACATTTCCAGTGAGAAAAGAGGAGAAATGGATCCAAGAAAAACATAAAATTCACAAATATTTATGAGGTTCACTCATGAAATATTTCTTTTCTATTGTGGGTGTCTGATGCAGGAGAATCCATGGTAACTTCCAATCCCGTGTCAACAAAAAAAGGTTGAATTTTTTTATTTAAGCAATTTTGTATTTTTGAGGTGAATTAATTTTGGCTTGGATTAATTTTTGGGGGGTGGAAAATAATTTATCTTCAAATAATTAAACTTGTCAATTAAAATCTCCTTTGCACATTGACAAGTTGTCTAGTGGGGTGAAAAAATAAGAAAAAGTAGTTTTAAAATGTTTTATTGCAAAACATTTGAAAATAATTATGAGGTGTTGGGATTGATTTATGAAGATTAAAAAACACTCAAAATCATGATTCATAAATAACAGGGACTGTGAAAGTGGGAGCCCAGGCCTGCTTTTTGGGTTTTGCTTTTTTGAGAGTCAAAAAGAGAAGAAATTAAAACTATTTTTTTCCAATATTTAGAGGGTTGTTGTGAATGGATTTTAAATGAGTTTTAATTGTTTTTTTTGAGGAATTTAATGTGTAACAACATAAAAGGGTCATGCCATATTGGAGAGGCCCAAATAAAGCATGAAAAATTAATTTCATGATAGAGTGTGAGAAGAATTTGGAAAACCACTTTCATGGAAGAGTTGTGGAAGGAAATTTTTGAGAGATAGGTTAGAGGGCATAGATTTTATTTGTAGAAAAGTTTGGACATGTTTATTGTAGGTTTGGTCTGATAAAAAACAACCCATGAGGATTCCTAAACAACTAGTTTGAAGTTGCAAGTGTTGTAGGTGGTTTAGAAGAGCTGGGAGATGGTTCTGTTTGTAAAAGCTCATATGTTTGAGCATAGTTTGTTTGAGATTAATTTATAGTTGGATATGTGATGCATGTAGGAGAATAATTTGCTGCATATCAGTCTATATATAACTAAATTTTTTGTATCTAGATTATTTTAATAAAGAAAATTAATGGTTTACTGTGCAAGTAAATTTCTATGTGTTAATTTATAATTCCTCTATTTTATTTGAGAATTTTTTGTGAGAGTTTAGAGAGGGTGTTGTGTGTGTTGATCCCTCTCTACATTATTATCCCAAAAAACATTCTTATATGTTTTGAGCTTGTTTTATTTGGCTGCATATTCACCCTTTACCTTTTGAACCATCAAATCAGAATCTCCATGAATCTTCAGGCATCTAACATCATGCTTATGAGCAAGATTAAATCCTAATAACATCACTTCATATTCAACAATATTATTTTTTCATTGGAATGCTAGTTTAAAATAAAATTTGTGTTTCTCACCCTTATATATCAACACAACACTAGCACCATTACCTTCCCTTGAGAAGGCTCCATCAAAGAACATGGTCTGAAGACCATCTTTCGAATTTTCACCAATACTAGTTGGAAAAGGAGAATCCACTTCATCACAAGTCCCAAATATGTGATCAATACTTGCATCAAACTAGTTCACCTGATCATGGGACTTGTACCCATCTTCAATATTATCTTGAATTATTGCCTCCTTAACCAACCCCACATATTCAACATACAATGGAATAGTGACATATGATAGATCCATTTGCACACTGCCACCAATAGAAGTTTCCCATTTGTGTGGTAACAACATTCCCAATTTAGATAGACAATCAACTACTATAACAACCATTTTGAAGATTTTATCTAGGTAAGTGGCCAGTCTGACTTCAACATCACTTAATATCCCAATTATATTGACTTCTCTAGAGTCCATGGAAAAAAATCACCTTAAGACTTTGTCACTTGCAAGCCAAGATCATTCATTATTTCAAGTGACATGACATTACTAGATGCACCTGAATCAAGCATACAATTATGAAGGAGCCAACCATTAATTATTAATATGGTATAAAATGACTCAAAAGTCAACTAGTTATTTACAACCAATGCACCTAGGTACACCTCCATGATATATTCCATTTTTTACTCTTCTTCAGTTAGAACACTGGTTGGAAAATTTTGCACTTCACAAATAAAAGATAGAGCCTAGATTCTATGTTCATGGATTTGAAGAGCTTTAGAGAGAGGCAATGAAAAATTTATCTGACTCAAAATTAGTCCCATATCAATCAGGGTGTATTACAGAAGAGGTGTATTTGTCACTATGGTTACCATATTAGAATTTGGGATGTACGACACCATCTGAATCGAGGAAGAAATAATTGATTAATTTCTTACCTTAATTTCCTTTTGGGTGCTAGTAGGTACTTAGTTCGCTACCACTCCATCTTTCCTCAACTCTTTTGTGTTTACAACCTTGCTTTGATAAATATTTATATCTTTCACTTGTATGAATGGGAATTGAGCCTTGGGAACATACTTCGTTTTGTTTTTCTATTGTTTTGGAATTTTTATTTTATCAACAACTTTCTTATTTGGAACTTGTTGTCTATTATCAACGTTCCCTTTTTGTTTACTAGTATCAACCTTCTATATCGTTGTATTTGACTTGTTGGTCTTCTATGTTTGCATCGAGACAATTTTGTTCCTCAAGTGGATACCACTTTGGGCCTGCACTATAGTTGCATCTATAAGAGCTTTGATGTCTTCAACAAAAGGTCTTGTCCTCTTATATCTTTGTTGCATAAGAGATTTCATATGCTCAAAATTATGATCTAGAAGTTGATATGGTTGGGAATTAGGTCCATTTCCAACTTGGATAATGTGATCATCCAAATTGGGACTGTTATGACATAATATATTTTTTGTGTAATAATAAAACAATTCATCAAATTGGTCAATGTTTTCCTCATAATATTTTGGACCATCTTCATCATTTAGGAATTCCTCATCCCCCATAAAGAAACAACATCACAGTTTAAAGGGTCATGTGAAAGAAAACAAGAGTCACACCACATATTGTCATCTTGATAACTGACATCTTCCTTAGTTAATGGATCAAGCACATCCTTGTCATGTTTCTTGAAACTGGCATTCTTTTGAGCAGGTTGCCCATTATAATGATGTTGTGCTCTCTTAGACCAATAAATGTTATATGGCTTGTTATGCAACCTCTAACCTTCATTAAAATGTGTGGTTTCTCCTTGAGGTGACAACCCTTTCTTAGTTCTTGCTACTTTTTAAGATATATCCTTCATAAAACCCATCAATTTATCAAATTTATACTTAACTAAAAGTGGTTTATTTGCAACAATCCTATTTGGTTGTAACAACTTTACATCAATCTTTTTTAACCATTTGTGAGATTCCATCATATTAATCTCAATATTTATGGTTGTGGCATGAGCCTACCTAAGTGTATGAGGATCTTTATCTCTCAAGAAATATTCCATTTTAGAATAAAAACCACCACAATAAATAACCAAACACATGGATTCATTAGGATTTAGATGTTGGGGTGCCTTTCTCATTATGAGGATGAATCTTCTATTGAAGTCTATGAATATTTTATTGATACTCTTGTTGATGGTGGTGATATCATGGATGACAAACTTATGATTGATTTTGTCTCCATATTGCATTATGAAAATATAAAGAAACTCTTCCCAAGAAGAGATACTATTGTCAAGAATATTTCAAAACCATTTATTGGGACATTCATCTAAAGAATGCACAAAGAAATTCATCATAACATATTTGGATTAAATTTCATATTCATCAATGATATTGATGAAGTACCTCAAGTGCTCTTCTCTAGTGACTACAATGTTTCCTTCGAATTTCAGAACTTTACCCCTGATATCACTCAGAATAGGGTTAGGATAGTTTGGGATTCCAAAAAAATCCAACTGTCTATATCTTTTAGCTCCCAATGTCTGTCTGGCTGGAGAAAATCATTGAGCTTTCCTACTAGGAATACCCCAACATTTTGCTACTATAGTACTTATTGACCTTGTTGTTGGGTGGGAAAAGCACGAGCTTGAGTTAGTTGATCTATCTCTACTAGAATCTCGTATCTTCTTCTTCTAGCTTCATCTAGCAGATCCTACTCTTTGTTTAGGGGTCTTTTCCTTTCACCAATATTGAGTCAAATATTTTGATCAACATCGTGAAATTTTTGATCAAATTGGAAACCTTGTGAACTAGTAGGAGAAGTCTATTGATGGCCAACTTTATGAGCACCTCTACCAGTTCGACCTAATATTTGGTTCCTCTTCACATCATACTTATCAAAACAAATTCTTCTTCTTCTAAGAAGTTGATCAACATAGTCATCATAAGTATATTTATACCATTCTTTGAGTCCAACAAAAGCATCGCCTCTGCCTAAGGTGCTAACCTCTTCAATACCATTTTTCCTAGATGGATTACCTCCATATTTTTTCTTCCACTTATCATGTTGATTTCTTGCAATGCTTTAAATGTTTCTTTGTGTAGGCAACTCATCTCTTCATCTTCTTTTATCCATGGTAAATGAGATTTTGTAAAACTGGGTTTCTACAATAGAGTTGCCACTCCTTGAGGAAGATATTATTTCTTGAAGTTAATCTCACTAAAGTAACCCAAAATAACAACTACAAAATAATTGTCAAATTTTAAATTCTAAAAATGAAGTTAAGAAATTTTAACAACTATTATCCCCAACAATGATGCCATTCTATTAGGTGTGAAAATCACTATCCCATTTTCTAAAATAAATTCTACTCATAAGGCTAGGGTTGTTATCATGTGGGCAATTTTTTATCAAAAAATAGTGGAGAATTCTAAGTTAGAGGGTTATATCTTTTTCATTTTGAGCTCATCTTAAACTCAAGAGGATATTTATAGGGGTATACCTGAATAGGTATGAAAATCACTTAAGATAAACAACAATAATGTAAATGATAGCTAAACCCAACCTATCTAATTGGTCCCAAAGGTTGTCACTGAACTGCAAAAATTAGCTATCAATAACCCCTATATTTTTTATAATACACCTTGTAAACATGTGCAAGGTGGGGTAAGCTTCATGATTCATAGATAATGGTTTTCTATGTTCCTTGCAAACAATGATATCATGAACTTACTAAAAGGAACTGAACACAAATAATTTTATGAATGTGTTTTGTTGATATGGGTGACTGGATACATACAAGAGATTGATGCCTATTCCAAGGCCACAGAGTAAAGGTGAATGAGAAGAAAATTTACAAAGGAAAAATGAATAAAAGTGATATATTGATGGTAGCATCACCATACATCAATTTTAACTTCATCTACTTAGCAATCCATCGATATACTACTCAAACTCATATACAAACTAGTAAAAGAGTCATCACAATAATTGCAATGAAATTAAAGCTATATGAAGATCCTATAACAAAGGTTACATTCACAATAATAAATGTGTTAAAGAAAATACATCAAGATTGATATACTCCTTGAGTTTGAACACATACAAATGAAGACATGAATTTGAAAATGATGTTTACAATGTATATTTATTAATATGAAACATTTCCTACACTTTGATCAGTAATTTACGCTTGATACTTCACTAGATACCTTCTAAACATGTGCTTGTAGCTCTTTTCTCTCTGTGTACTCTCCAATGATAAAAAAATATTACAAAATCACACCTAAGACAAAGTGATATGGAAAACCATAAAATGTGTTATTGTAGCAATATCAAAATCTACACGAGGGATTGGATCCCTCCAAAATGGATGTGCTAGATCAATAGATGGATTTAGAATTTACTTTCGGTGGTTGGTTGAGTAGCACCATCAATGTAGGTAGATGAAACACGGGCACAGACAATAGTAATGATGGTAGGTGATTTTGAGATTCATAAAAAAACCAAGTGCCACAATACCCACCTAGAGTTGCATCATAAATTCAATGACACTCTAATTCATATCATAAATAAGACAATTAGATCACTCTACAACTCAAAATCATGCATTACAGGATTTCAAGGGTCATCCAAATCAATGTGAAACTTCTGTGGTCATCTAGATATAAATGGATTCATATCACACCTCCATAAAGTGCACTACATGGAAAATTAGGTAGCATCTGGAATTAGCGAGAAAAATACCTCTAATGGTTTCATACAAAAGTCCAAGTACAATTGCATCTGCACCTTTAGGAAATTCATTTGGCTTACCTTGGATCACCTAAAAACTAACCCCTTAGTAATTGTTACCTATTTTTAGCTACAACTCACAATAGGTAGAGCTGAATTTTATTCATCATTAAAAGGTACACAAATAATTTCTGCTAAGTATTCATTGCTGAAAAAAGCTAATTACTTTTGAATTTAGAGTATCATTGTGCAAATTTTGTAACAAAAAAACTCATAAATTTGCATAGAAATGTTGTTTTATTCATATTGTAAAAAACAAAGTCCCACACAAGCCATGGGAGTAGCTTAATTTGATTTTCATAATCAAATAATGAATACAAAATAAAGTTGTAAACTACACAACTGAAGATAATGTAAACATGAAAAAAGGGAGTGATTCATCATTTCCTGTAATGACGAATTGTTTATACTCGATGTCTTCAAGATGTTGTGTCTCCAATACCTCTAGGTTGTTTCAGCTCCAAGCTCTATGGTTTCCTGCAATATTGTTGGAAGGTAGTGTTAGAGCAATGATAAATCACATCCTTCCTCATGCCTATATTACCAACATAAATGTAACCTACATCCTATCAGGAATTCATCAGATGATTAAGTCATCAAAAAGCAGATGATCAAAGAGCATAAGTTCAATGGAAGCTTTCAACTTCAATTATTTTGCTAACATGTTTGTTCACTATGCAAGAACAGGTTCATTATTTTCGTGATCAATTTTCATCAGATATGTGGAGAAAAACGGGCTCCCACAAGGGTTGATCTCAACATGTTAGGCGAACACCCTCTCATTCACATCATTATATGAGAGTCATGAGATATTCAAAACAATCATGAAATAGGACTGCTTTCATAAGAGATTCATAAGAGCAGCCTTTAATTCATTATGATGGAAACCGATTGGAAAAAAACATCCTTTTGCTCATCATTCAAAAGGAACAATCAAAAGACATGTTTGAAGGAGCATAATCAATTGCATACAATGGCTCAATTTCAGCTCCATTCTACCTAACATTTGCATGTACATGAGAACATGAAGCACCCTTTACATTAAAGGGAAAACATAGCATTCAATCTTAAAAGTGTTCCTCATAACCTCAAAGTACATACATTGTCTATAGGAGACTCAAGAGAAACAAACTAAACTTCAGCATCATCATCAAGCAGACAGTCTATATGTCTGTAATAAAGGCATTGTCACATAATGGCATCAAAAAGCATTAACAAGAAGTCAAGAGAGCTGGTTTTATGATCATTATATATTATTGCTAATTGCCCACAGAGAACATAAAGGAATCTTACTTCATGCATATCAAAATAGAGTATCAAGTATCAAGCTAGTTCATGCATTTTTTAAACAATCTGATGCAATGGATATTGTCATAGACAAGCTATGACATTATAAAGTCCATGAGAAGCAACCATGTGACTGCATATGAACTTTTAAAGGACTATGTTTCATTAAGTGCATACAAACAAAATTTGTTTTTCTCCAATTTTGTATGCTTCTCATACAATCTATGTTCAGAGGTTTTTGGATTTATGCATTCAAGGAAAGCTACAGGTGAACATTACAAATAATGAAATCAAACAATTCATCTAATGAAAATGCATCAGGTAGTCAAGAGGAGAAGATTTGAAATGCAACATTGTAATGGAAATGTACAAAAACTGAATAAAATGATTACTTACAAATTACCATTCAAAACATTGGAAGTATTCATCTACATAATAGTACAATCATATTTTCCAAGTAGCAATGAATCAAAGGGAATAAGTGAATGAAACTAAATAAATGCAAACATCACATTCATGGATGAAAGGAGTGCAATCTCAAGGGACACATGATAACATATGCTACATGACAATCACACCATGAATAGGAGCAATGAGTTGATCAAGAAGGTCAGTTTAATGGGCAGAAATAGAGCATTCAAATAATCAACCTTCGTTCATGACAATAATACCTCAGAAAGGAGCAATGCCATATTAAGCTTGTATTAATATTGAATCTTGCATTTGATAGCATTGATCATTGTCAAGTAATAAAGGAATATTGTTGGCAAATAAATAGTCATATCTTGAAAGCTTATGAAAATGCATCGGGTAGTAAAGAGAAGAAGATTTGAAAGGAAACATTGTAATGGAAATGTACAAAAACTGAATAAAATGATTACTTACAGATTATTATTCAAAACATTGGAAGTATTCATCTACATAATAGTACAATCATATTTTCCAAGTAGCAATGAATCAAAGAGAATAAGTGAATGAAACTGAATAAATGCAAACATCACATTCATGAATGAAAGGATTGCAATCTCAAGGGACACATGATAACATATGCTATAGGATAGTCATGCCATGAATAGGAGCAATGAGTTGATCAAGGTCAGTTTAACAGACAAAAATAAAGCATTCAAATAATAGACCTTCATTCATGACAACAATACCTCAGAAAGGAGCAATGCCATATTAAGCTTGTATTAATGTTGAATCTTGTATTTGATAGCATTGAGCACTGTCAAGTAATAAAGGAATATTGTTGGTAGATAAATAGTCATATCTTGAAAGCTTAAAAGCAAAAAATATTCACAGTCACAAAGAGTAGTGGGAAGCTCATGAGCTTGAGGTGACAAAGTCACAGTTCACTTGCAAAAAAGAAGAAGTAGAAATTCACTATGATAGGAGATAGTGAATTGTGAGGAGAATAGTTTTGATAAAAGGGTGCAAGTATTAACCTTTATAATGGAAAGGCCAAAAATCACAGTCAAAAGTGCATTTACTGACACATGAGAAGTGAAGGACATGATTATATGCAGTAAATAAATGGATAGTATGTAATGATTTGTCACAAGCATCACGAGTTTTTGAAATAAACAAAGATATTTTCAAATACACAGTCAAGTCTTCAAGACAGTGACCCTTATGTCAGCCAAGATAGTATTAAAAATGGAGGTGGTGCAGGTAAGAATAATGAGAAGTTTACTCATCAATTGTGGCATAGGTTCGATTCTCAACCTTTCATATCCAAGCATGAGAAATATTTTATCATAAGGTTTGAGCATAATTGAAAATGAGAAGATAACCCATAAATTCACAAGGGTGCAGCCATGCCACATAGAACTTTTTCATTTATGTAGGAAAAATACATCAAAAATCTAGTAAAGGCCACGACCTGAAACCCTAGTTGCTAGAGAAGATTTAGATTCTTCTACAAGTCAACAACATAATTACACGGGAAAAACAAGAGAATGATGCCATGACCTAGGGTGTCTAAAACCCTCAGGTATGATCAAATTTCTCTCATCTTGTCATATGAAGTCGCAACTGTAGAAAATTGAAGGGTTTCAAAGACAAATGCATAAAGGAAAATATAGAGCTTGAATGGTGAAAAAAACCTACCTAGTTTGCTGTACGGTAAAATGCTCTTAATTGCCCGTGAGATTAGCCTTACAAATGCTCCAATGGCGAAGAGATATCAATAGAAAAAGCATAAAGAAGATTACATCAAAAAATGTAAGCAAAGCCACGGCTTAAAGCTTGAAAGTGCTTTTGAAATAAAGTGAAATAATTAGATTTTTGACATGGGAGATACTCACCCAAATTAGTTCTGATTT
The DNA here is from genome assembly GCA_007115665.2 of Sequoiadendron giganteum. Classification (NCBI taxonomy): domain Eukaryota; kingdom Viridiplantae; phylum Streptophyta; class Pinopsida; order Cupressales; family Cupressaceae; genus Sequoiadendron; species Sequoiadendron giganteum. The sequence continues at coordinate 473,083,492 of CM021109.1, forward strand.
CCCACAGAGGAGGTGCCTTTAAAAATACCACAATAAGTTTCAGAAAGCCCTCAATTGCGGTAATGAGACACAACAGAGAGGCATTGAAACCATGTAGAAATATAATATATTAGAAATCTGTTGAAGCCGCGACTAAAGAAGCATGAAAATCAAGCAAAAAATTCCAGAAGATCACCTCGAAACTCTATCTCCATGGTGGTTGGTGCAACATGGTTTCAATCTCAGAGCTCTAGTTCAAGGAAATCACTCAAAAACAACAAAGTATAGAGGAGATTCAAGCTTCATTTCAGTCCAAACCCTACTAGCATGGTGGCACAACAAAGTCTTCTCAGAAAATGCAAAGTGCAAAATGAAGGAGATTTTAGGGTTCGAGTTTACTTACATGCCCTAATTCGAGTAATGGGCATTTTTGACTTGCGTTTTAAAATATAATAATTTCACTCAAAATGCCCATGGTCTATGACTTCAATGTCAATAACCTAATAATATTTTGCATGGAGCCCGTGAGGACAAGTGAGGTATATCATTAAATATTAAGGGTAATATTTTATTACTTTAGTATTTAATATATAATGTATAAAAGAGGAAAGAATCACACATTACATATTAAGGTAATCACTTTGATTATCCTTAAATATTTAATCATACTATCACCTTTTCTCAAATCCATGCGGAATTGCAAGTAAGGTCAAATCAAAGTCAAACTCAAGTGTCATGCATAAGAAATTATTATGGAGTTGCAATTACAGTTCGGAGTTTCAGTTCTCATTGAGTGAGGTTTGAGTTGTAGTTCTATTTTCAGTGAACTAATCATGCAATCAGTTAAATTGGGGGTCATTTTTATGCACCTTGGAGAGCTTCAGTTGGATTTTCTTTGACCTTCAGTCAGACTGTAGTGATTTTTGAGTGCCTTTTATTCATGCATGATATGAGTTAGAGTTTGTAGCGTATCCAATTCAGTTCACAACATTGGTGGGCCCTGTTTTCATGCATTTTCTCTTTTGCTCGTGAGAGAGGTTTCGGGAGATATTTCACACTCTTAGTTCACTGTTTCTTCCACCTCCTAGCCATTGGAGTTATCTTACCTTTGTATATATTGGAAAAAGTTATTCTTTTTCCTTTAGTTCTTATTTTTCATCTCTTCTGGCACACCTTTTACCGAGAGAAAGAGATTTGTAACTCAACTTTTTACATTAATACAGTTTTACAGCTTTACAAGTTACCTTAGTTTGTAATTTTGCAAAGTTTTTCCTTTATAGTATAACAAAAACAAAGAAACCTTTACAATTTATGGTGTTTGTATTGTTTAAACAATCTGATGCAAGTTTGATGTGTTTTGCAAAGAGAACTTCAAATTTCTATCTTGCTTATTAATGCATATATATAATTGAAATTTATCACAGGTCGTTAATTGTGCTTAGAATTTTATTCTTTCTCCTATTTTGTGAGAACTCAATTCTCCTTAATAGGAAAAGAACAAACATATCCTTTTAGTGAATTATTAACGTGTTTAAAGTGCTCAAATTGGGTTGTGTCAACAATTTTTCTAAGAATATTAATTGTGAAAAAGGTCTGCATACTAGAATTTTTCCAATGCATCAACTCTTAGAAGTAACATTTAGTCACAATTTCATTCAGTTTCATTGTTAAATCTTTCTCCCTTTCCTCACATAGTTTTAGATTCTAGGAGTTTCAAAAGGAAGTTGACCTATAATCCAGAGGTCTAGTTTCACAATAGGGTACCCACAACCTAAAATTAGTCCAATGTTACATGGGGTTGCAGAGCTTTCTAGTCGTGCATGCGGGTGCAAATCCCTATGATAAATTTTTTTGGAACGCTCAGTGGGACTCTGAAGTTCACTTTAGAGTAAGAATTTCATTGATAAAGCTGCTGTTTTGGTATACACAACAATGTTTTCTGCCTTACAAAAGGTTATAAATATACTTGGGGACTGCCAGCTCAAAATTTACAAGCAAATCAATGCAGACATCCTATGCGAAGCATTCAGACAAGAAGAAGTTCTTCACCTTTCGAATATTTACATCTTTCATCTCCAAAGAGAAGAGGAAGAACATAAAAGAGAACACCCGATCGACCTTCTAGGAATCAATCGATATCTCCTAGTTTTAGACCAAAAATATTGCCTTAATCGCCTAGAAGAAGAGGCAAACCAACTAGGAGACAACTAGGATCTCATTCAACTTCTCCTAGTTTTAGAACATCAATTTCACCTTCAAGGAGCCCAATCCAAGCAGTTACAACTTCTGTGCAGATATTTCCAGTAGTACAGCCTGTGCTAGTACTTCAGGCTCTTAATCTTAGAGTCCCAACAACTTCAATGGCCAGGGCTCATGCGTTTGTACCATTTAATGGGGGAAGCCCATTAAACTTGGCTTAGTGTAATGACATTCCAATATCAACACTCAAATGCCTACCTTTTTTCACGGGTGAAGATCAAACCACACCCATAGAGCACATAAGAGATGTGGCTTTGTTGTGTGCCGTTCATCATGTAATTGAAGAGAACGTTGCAATCAGACTTCTAGCAACGTCATTCAAAGGTAAAGCACTTCAATGGTTCAGAGGTTTAGCGATCAATTCTATCGCTACATGGGATGCTTTGGGGGATAAGCTGAACAAATAGCTTCAAGATAAATCTGATCATCCATCTCTAGTTGAACAAATAATGACTATAAAGAGAGCTCCACAAGAGCAAATGACATATTTCAATTTTCGATTCCAGAAAACTTGGAACCGAATTCCAACAACGGTAAGGCCAACACTTGATCATGTATTTTTGTATTATCTTAGATCGTTAAATAGTGATATTACTGTGATGATACAATCAATGGGTGGATTAATATTACCAACAACATATGACATTGCTATTAGAGCTGAAAACAACCTTATATAGGCTAGTAAAATTGCACCTAGGTCCCCTATGCCGATATTTACAGATATCCAACCTTCAATGCCCATTCATATACCTCCCATTTCCCCACTTCCAGTTGATCCAACCTTAAGCTATCAACCAATTGTTTAGAATAATGCTTTTCCAGCACAATCAGAATTACAAGAGCTTAGGAGTACTCAACAGGAGATGGAAAAGTGATTACAGATAGTCAATAATGACTTGGTGAGTCTTAAGAGGCAACAAGGTCAGAATTTCAGGCCTTACCAAGAACCATTCCAACCTAACATACCACCTTATCAGGTAGATAATTAGGGAGAACGAAGGAATTTCAATCCCCAGCCACAATACAACCAGAATGTTGTGAATCCTTCAAAAGATCTTGTACCTGTGCAAAACAACTTAGCACAAGACTATGTGTGGTGCTATCCATGTAATCGGCCTCATAATCAGGCCATGTGCATGAACAAAGTAATTAGTCAGGCTCTGATGGTATAGAGCAATTATGCTGCTCTAGAAAATACAACAAAAGAAAGAAATGATCAACAGGATGATCAAACACAACACAATAATCTGGATGTTGCCATGATGAACTGGCAAGGTAATGAGTTTTGCGGAGTAAATCAGATACAAGGGAAAAAATAGTTGGCTACCTTTGTTGCAACTAATACAAGGTTGAAAAAGAGAGCTATTGACCTGAGATGACAAGCTATTTCCAATGAACAACAAGCAGAAAAAGACAAACAATAGGCTGATAAAGGTAAACAACAAGTTCAACAAAAAAATCAGATTCCAACAACTCAAAAGGATCAGCCACAACCCTCTTCTTCTCAGAATGTCCATATTTTACCAAGAGGACAACCTGACCCTGCTAAAGAGCAGCATAAACAAGTTGAACCTGTTAAAGAATAGCCAAGAACTTAGCCTCAACTAGTTCCAGTACATAAAGAATTTGCTATTCCTAAAGTGTAGCAGAAGATTACTGGTACTTCTTTTAATATCGTTGATCATATGAAAAAGGCTACTATTACCATGACTATGATGGATGCTTTACACCTTCCTGGGCAAAAAGAAAGCCTGTAAGAGGCTCTAGCTAAGATATCCTTTTCTGATGAGTCTATTAAAAACCAGCCAAGATTCCTTGCAAATAGTTTAGAAGGCAAGAAAGAACACCTAGCTCAAGAGGTAAATCCGCCACCCTTTTATGTCAGTCTGATTATTGGTGATAATATAGTACATAATTGCATGATAGACTCAGGAGCAAGTAGCACCATTATGCCTAAACAACTGGTAGATAAGTTGGGACTGAGTTACAAACCTTTGTCAAAAGGGGTAGTCCAACTAGATGGTATAGCCATAAAGTCTATTGGAGCGATTAAAAGTCTTCCTCTCACACTACATGCTTGTCTGAAATTTTCAATTCTGCAAGACATCTTTGTCATTGACTTACCTCCCTATTTTTCCATTTGCCTTTCCAAATATTTTACAACAAAGTTAGGAGGTTATTTGTCATCAGACTGGTGACATATGTTTTTAGGACTAGGTATGGTACCAGAGTAACTGTTAAATCAGAGCCATAGGCTAAAGACCATATTGAGCCTTATGTTGCAAATCCCATAAATGCAAACTTAGTTTTCCATGATCAGGAGGATCAAGCCATGACCCTCGACCCCATTGTACCTATAGAAGGCATATCGAACATAAATTTAGATGAGTGGGCAGTCGAGAATCATGAGGTTGAACCATTCAGTCTCATGGATGAAGTAGGTTTGGGCGTTTACATGATTCAAGAGCCCAATGTAACTATTCCAAATGTGGTCAAAAGTAAAAACGACCAAAACAACAAATGAATCAGCTATGGAAGCTGTATTTTGATGGTTCAAGAAGTAAAGTAGGTGCTAGTGGAGGAGCTATGCCGATTTCACCAAAAGGAGACAAGTACTACTCAAATTTCAGTTGTTCTAATAATGTTGTTGAGTACGAATCATTAATACATGGTTTAGAATGGGCCAAAAAAAGACAAATTAAGTGCTTACAGGTGTTTTGGTGATTATGAATTAATAGCAAATCAAGTTAGAAATCTGAATTTAACAAAGAATGATTTGCTGAAATTATATAAACACTAGGTCTGGGACTTAATTGAGGAGTTTGATGCATTTGATCTGCTATAAATACCAAGAAATCAGAACAAGCAAGTTGATAAACTTGCTGCCTTAGGATCACAGTTTGATATTCCAATTGAAATCCACAATGTGGAGGTGCAACAATATGTGAAAATAGTTGTTAGACCATTGGTACCTGATAATAATGTGAGTTGGCAGATTTTTGATAGTGATGAGCAGATAATCCACTTTCTGATGGAAGAAGCACAATTTTTTGCTGGAAACTAGTGAAAGTTTGATGAGCAATATGGTGATCAGATCATGCAACTAAAGTCTAACAAGATTCCAAAAGGTTTGGTAACCTTAGAATCTATCTTTAACTTTGATGATCAGGTTAGAAAAGATAAATCTAGCCTTATGGTGAAGTAGGAGCACTACGAACCAATTGAGACATTCAAAGAAAAGCTCCTCAAGCTTGGAAAAATATGTACAAAGGAGGAACAACAAGCCTTTGTCTTGCTTTGCCAAGAATTCAGTGATATTTTCACTTGGGAATATGGAGATCTGAAGGGTTTCAACCCTAAGTTAGCTCAACATACCATTGAGCTGGAACCCAATGCGAAGCCAGTAAGATAGAAGCAGAGGCCCCTGAATCCGAAGTTAGAACACCTGATGAAGACATAAATGAACAAGCTGATTGAAGGTAGTATTATTTTTCCAATCAAGCACACTTCTTGGGTTTCAAATTTGGTACATGTTAGGAAAAAGAACGAAGAGATAAGGTTGTGCGTTGATTTCTGTGATCTAAACAGAGCTTCACTTAAAGATCACTATCTGTTGCCTTTAATGGAGCAGATATTGTAGGTTGTTTCAAGTTCAAAAAGGTTCTCATTGCTGGATGGTTACTCAGGATATAACCAAATTTTGGTTAAAGAGGAAGATTAGTATAAAACAACCTTTACCACCAAGTGGGGTACTATGGCTTACAAAAAGATGCCCTTCAAATTGTCTAATGCAGGGGCAACGTTTTAAAGAGCGATGGATATGGCTCTCCAAGGTTTGATAGACAAGTTTGTACTTGTTTGTCTAGATGACATCACTATTTTCTCATGAAACGATAATGAACACTTTGATCATCTTGGATAGATTTTTGAAAGATGCAAAGAGTATGAGGTACCATTAAACCCTAAAAAGAGCATTTTTGCAGTTCATGAGGGGAAGCTTCTGGGTCACATCATTTTGAAGAATGAAATCACCATTGAACTAGAAAGAATTGCAGCCATCCTAGCTTTACCACTACCTGCCCATAAGAAAGGATTGTAGAGCTTTCTAGGTAGGATTAACTTTGTTAGGAGATCCATTCTTAACATTGCAACTTTGTTGCAGCCGCTTACAACCATGCTGAGAAAGAACATTCCATTTCACTGGACTAGGGAAGGAAGAACAATTTTGAAGATATCAAAAAGGCACTTGCAGCAGCCCCAACACTTATCAATCCGAATTTTGACAAATATTTTATCTTGTATGCATTTGGAAGTGTTGATACCATCTCTGCCATGCTATGTCAACAAAATGAAGAAGGCTTAGAGCAGCTAGTGACCTTTTTCAGCCAAGTTTTGCATGACTATGAAGCTATGTATTCATTCATTGAGAAACATGTATTAGCTATAGTCAAAAGTCTTAAAAAATTTAGACATATGCTTTCAAATAATAAAATTCAGCTAATGGTTGCTCATTCCACTATTAAGGATTTCTTACTTAGCAAAGATATTAATGATAAAAGAGCAGGATGGATCACGAAAGTTATGGAATACAACATTGAAATCAAGGTTACCAAACTTGTGAGAGGCAAGGGCCTATATGAGAAGCCTGCTGGTAATGAGGACAACAACATACTAGTTGAACAACAAGCTGAAACAACTTTCAACAATGAAGAACAAGTTGCTATTCCAAATACACCAACAAACTGGATTCAACAAATGAACCATTATTTGCATACAGGTGACTATCCTAAAGGCTTGGACAAGTCAAAATGAAGGTATTATAGACTTCAAGCCATTCCCTTCATTGTAATTAATGGTATTTTATACAAAATGGATTATAATGGTGTCTTACTCAGATTTGTAGAACCAAAATAGATTGAAAAAGTTTTGCAAGAATTTCATGATGGCCCCACTCGAGGCCACTTTGCACCAAGAGCTACAACCTTGAAAATAACGAGAGATGGTTATTCCTAGCCTAATTTTTTCAAGGATGCTCATTCTTGGGTCAAAAAATGTAACAAATGTGTAGTGTTGGCAGGAAAGCAGAAGCTTGCAGCTCTGCCATTACATCCAATTCAAGTGGAGCAACCTTTTGGTAAGTGGGGATTACATTTCATTGGTCCCATCAATCCACCTTTGAGTGCTGGACATAAGTGGATACCTACAACCACTGACTACTTTATGAAGTTGACTGAAGAAGTTACACTTAAGGAAGCAAATGAGACATCTGTTTTGAAATTCTATCAAGACATACTTTCCATGTTTGGTACACTAGATTCAATTATATCTGATAATTCTTTAGCATTCACAGGTTTGAAAGTTTTAGATTGGTCAATAAAGCATAATATTTTTCTGAATACTTCTTGAAACTATTACCCCTAGGGTAATGGACAAGCAAAGTCCACTAATAAAAACTTGATTAAAATTATAAAGAAGATAATTTAGGATAATCAGAGAACTTGGCATGAAAAGCTGAAGCTAGCTCTTTGGGCTGATAGGGTTACACCTAAGAGGGAAACAGGTAACTCACCTTATGTTCTAACTTATGGTAAAGAGGCCAAATTAACTATCTCAGTTGAGCTACCTATGTTAAGTATGATCAAAGAAATGGAATTGCTTGATGAAGAACCTATGGAGATTAGGCTAGCACAGTTAATGGAGTTGGAGGAAACCAAGAAGGAAGCCTTAAGAAATCTAGAAATCCATCAGGCCCAAATGAAGAGGACTTTTGATAGAAAGGCAGTCCCAAGGATTTTCAAGGAGGGAGATCTAGTTTTTAAATGGGATGAACTGAAAAGCCGGCCTGGTAAACATACAAAGTTTGATGCCATGTGGAATGGACCATACATTATCACTGAATGGAAACAAAATAACACATTCTAGCTTTCAAGGTTGGATGGAGAGGTGTTACCAATCCCTACCAAAAGGATTCACCTCAAATAATGCTACTAAGAATCAAGAGTTTGCAGATGTATATAGTAGAATAGTTTAAGTTTAAGTTTTTCTTTCAATAAGTGCCTCATGGAACATTTCATTTTAGTACTGTTTGCTTTCAACAAGTGCAGATGTTGCACCTATTTTTTGTCTCTGTCTTAAACAGACTCATGATTAGTTTTCAGTTTTTTTCTTTGTTGTTTTGTTTCACCAGCTGAGTTATAAGTTTTTTGAGTTCGAAAGGACAAGAATCCATGCCCAATGGATAAGCTACATAACTAGTCTATGGTGTTTAGCAGGAAAACACTCCACAGAGGTCACCAAATTGTTACCTATTTTTAGCTACAACTGAAAACAGGTAGAGCCAAATTTCATTCATCATTAAAAGGTACACAAATAATTTATGCTAAGTATTCATTTCTGAAAAAAGCTAATTACTTTTGAATTTCCAATATCATTGTGCAAATGTTTTAACAAAAAAACTCATAAATTTGCATAGAAATGTTGTTTTATTCATATTGTAAAAAACAAAGTCCCACACAAGCCGTGAGAGTAGCTTAATTTGATTTTCATAATCAAATAATGAATACAAAATAAAGTTGTAAACTACACAACTAAAGATAATGTAAACATGAAAAAAGGGAGTGATTCATCATTACTTGTAATGATGAATAATTTATACTCGATGTCTTCAAGATGTTGTGTCTCTAGTACCTCCAGGTTGCTTTAGCTCCAAGCTCCATTGTTTCCTACAAGATTGTTGAAAGGTGGTGTTAGAGAAATGATAAATAACATCCTTCCTCATGCCTATATTACCAACATAAATGTAACCTACATCCTATCAGGGATTCATCAGATGATTAAGTCATCAAAAAGTAGATGATCAAAGGGCATAAGTTCAATGGAAGCTTTCAGCTTCAATTATTTTGCTAACATGTGTGTTCATTGTGCAGGAACATGTTCATTATGTTCGTGATCAATTTTAAGCAAATATGTGGAGCAAAATGGGCTCCCACAAGGGTTGAGCTCAACATATTCTCATTCACATCATTATATGAGAGTCATGAGATATTCAAAACAATCATGAAATAGGACTGCTTTCATAAGACAAATTCATAAGAGCAACCTTTAATTCATTATGATGGAAACCGATTGAAAAAAAAAATCCTTTTGCTCATCATTCAAAAGGAACAATCAAAAGACATGTTTGCAGGAGCATAATCAATTGCATACAATGGCTTAATTTCAGCTCCATTCTATCTAACATTTTCATTTACATGAGAACATGAAGCACCCTTTACATTAAAGGGAAAATATAGCATTCAATCTTAAAACTGTTCCTCATAACCTCAAAGTACATACATTGTCTACAGGAGACTCAAGAGAAACAAACTAAACTTCAACATCATCATCAAGCAGATAGTCTATATGAATGTAATAAAGGCATTGTCACATAAAGGCATCAAAAGTCATTAACAAGAAGTCAAGAGAGCTGGTTTTATGATCATTATCTAATACTGCTAATTACCCACAAAGAACATAAAGGAATCTTACTTCATGTATATAAAATAGAGAATCGAGTATCAAGCTAGTTCATGCATATTTTAAACAATCTGATACAATGGATACTATCATAGACAAGATATGATAGTATAAAGTCCATGAGAAGTAGCCATATGACTGCATATGAACTTTTAAAGGACTGTGTTGCATGAAGTGCATAAAAATAGATTTTATTTTTCTCCAATTTTGTATGCTTCTCATACAATCTATGTTCAAAGGTTTTTGGCTTTATGCATTCAAGGAAAGATACAAGAGTACATTGTGAAAGCTACAGGTGAACATTTCAAATGATGAAATCAAATAGTTCATCTAATGAAAATGCATCAGGTAGTCAAGAGGAGAAGATTTGAAAGGTAGCATTATAATGGAAATGTACAAAAATTGAATAAAATGATTACTTACAGATTATCATTCAAAACATTGGAAGTATTCATCTACATAATAGTACAATCATATTTTCCAAGTAGCAATGAATCAAAGAGAATAATGAAATAAAACTGAATAAATGAAAACATCACATTCATAGATGAAAGGAGTGCAATCTCAAGGGACACATGATAACATATGCTACAGGATAGTCACACCATGATTAGGAGCAATGAGTTGATCAAGAAGGTTAGTTTAATGGGAAGAAATAGAGCATTCAAATAATAGACGTCTGTTCATGACAACAATACCTCAGAAAGGAACAATTCCATATTAAGCTTGTATTAATATTGAATCTTGCATTTGATAGCATTGAGCACTGTCTATTAATAAAGGAATATTGTTGGCAGATAAATAGTCATATCTTGAAAGCTTATGCAAATGCATCAGGTAGTCAAGAGGAGAATATTTTAAAGGCAACATTGTAATGGAAATGTACAACAACTAAATAAAATGATTACTTATAGATTATCATCCAAAACATTGGAAGTATTCAACTACATAATAGTACAATCATATTTTCCAAGTAGCAATGAATCAAAGAGAATAAGTGAATGAAACTGAATAAATGCAAACATCACATTCACGAATGAAAGGAGTGCAATCTCAAGGGACACATGATAACATATGCTATAGGATAGTCACGCCATGAATAGGAGCAATGAGTTGATCAAGAAGGTCAGTTTAACGGAAAAAATAGAGCATTCAAATAATAGACCTTCATTCATGACAACAATACCTCAGAAAGGAGCAATGCCATATTAAGCTTGTATTAATGTTGAATCTTGTATTTGATAGCATTGAGCATTGTCAAGTAATAAAGGAACATTGTTGGCAAATAAATAGTCATATCTTGAAAGCTTAAAAGCAAAAATTATTCACAGTCACAAAGAGCAATGGAAAGCTCATGAGCTTGAGGTGACAAAGTCACAGTTCACTTTCAAAAAAGAAGAAGTAGAAATTCACTATGATAGGAGATAGTGAATTGTGAGGAGAATAGTTTTGATAAAAGGGTGCAAGTATTAACCTTTATAATGGAAAGGCCGAAAATCACAGTCAAAAGTGCATTTATCGACACATGAGAAGTGAAGGACATGATTATATGCAGTAAATAAATGGATAGTATGTAATGATTTGTCACAAGCATCATGAGTTTTTGAAATAAACAATATATTTTCAAATACACAGTCAAGTCTTCAAGGCTATGACCCTTATGTCAAACAAGAGAGTATTAAAAATGGAGGTGGTGCAGGTAAGAATCATGAGAGGTTTACTCATCAATTGTGGCATAGGTTCAATTCTCAACCTTTCATATCCAAGCATGATAAATTTTTTACCATAAGGTTCAAGAATAATGAAAAATGAGAAGACAACCCAAAAACTCACAAGGGTTTAGCTGTGCCACATAGAACTCTTTCATTTATGCAAGAAAACTACATCAGAAATCTGGTAAAGGTCGCGGCCTGAAACCCTAGTTGCCAGAGAAGATTTAGATTCTTCTACAAGTGAACGACATAATTACACAGGAAAAACAAGAGAATGATGCCACGACCTAGGGTTTCTAAAACCCTCAGGTATGATCAAATTTCTCTCATCTTGTCATGAAGTCACGACTGTAGAAAATTGAAGGGTTTCAAAGACAAATGTATGAAGGAAAATATAGAGCTTGAACGACGAAGAAAACCTACCCAGTTTGTTGTACGGTAAAATGTTCTTAATTTCCTACAAGATTAGCCTTACAAATGCTCCAATGGCGAAGAGATATCAATAGAAAAAGCATCAAGAAGATTACATCAAAAAATGTAAGCAAAGCCATGACTTAAAGCCTGAAAGTGCTTTCAAAATGGAGTGATATGCTTTCAAAATAAAGTGGAATAATCAGATTTTTGACACGGGAGATACTCACCCAAATTAGTTCTGATTTCCCATAGAGGAGGTGCCTTTAAAATACCACAATAAGCTTCAAAAAGCCCTAGATTTCAGCCATGAGACATAGCAGAGAGGCATTGATACCATGTAGAAATAGAATATATCAAAAATATGGTAAAGCCGTGGCTAAAGAGCCATGAAAATCAAGCAAAAAATGCCAGAAGATCACCTCAAAACTCTATCTCCATGGCGACTAGTGCAACAGGGTTTCAATCTCAGAACTCCAGTTCAAGGAAATCACTCAGAAAAAACAAAGTATAGAGGATATTTGAGCTTCGTTTTAGTCCAAACCCTACCACCATGGTGGCGCAAAAAAGTCTTCTCATAAAATGTAAAGTGCAAAATGAAGTTGATTTTAGGGTTTGAGTTTACTTACATGCACTAATTCGAGTAATGGGTATTTTTGACTTGTGTTTTAAAATATAATCATTTCACTCAAAATGCCCATGGTCTATGACTTCAATGTCAATAACCTAATAATGTTTTGTATGGAGCCCATGAGGACAAGTGAGGTGGTCGCTTGTATCTTTGCATGAGCATTGCAAAGTAATTATATCATTAAATATTAAGGGTAATATTTTATTACTTTAGTATTTAATATATAATATATAAAAGAGGAAAGCATCACACATTAGATATTAAGGTAATTACTTTGATTGTCCTTAAATTTTTAATCATACTATCACCTTTTCTCAAATCCATGGGGAATTGTAAGTAAGGTCAACTCAAAGTCAAACTCAAGTGTCATGCATAAGAAATCATTATGGAGTTGCAGTTAAAGTTTGGAGTTTTAGTTCTCATTGAGTGAGGTTTGAGTTGTAGTTCTGTTTTCAGTGAATTGATCATGCAATCAGTTAAATTGGGGGTCATTTTTATGCACCTTGGAGAGCTTCAATTGGATTTTCTTTGATCTTCAGTTGGATTGCAATTATTTTCGAGTGCCTTTTATTCATGCATGATATGAGTTAGAGTTTGCAGCGTATCCAGTTCAGTTCACAACATTGTTGGGCCCCGTTTTCATGCATTTTCTCTTTTGCTCGTGAGAGAGGTTTCGAGAGATATTTCACTCTCAGTTCACTGTTTCTTCTACCTCTTGGCCATTGGATTTATCTTACCTTTGTATATATTGGAAAAAGTTATTATTTTTCCTTTAGTTCTTATTTTTCATCTCTTTTGGCATACCTTTTGTAAAGAGAAAGAGATTTGTAACTCAACTTTTTACATTAATACAATTTTACAGCTTTACAGGTTACCTTAGTTTGTCATTTTGCAAATATTTTCCTTTATAGTATAACATAAAACAAAGAAACCTTCACAATTTATGGTGTTTTGCATTGTTTAAAGAATTTGATGCAAGTTTGATGTGTTTTACAAAGAGACCTTCAAATTTTTGTCTTTCTTATTAATGCATATATATAATTGCAGTTTATCACAGGTCATTAATTATGCTTAGAAGTTTATTATTTCTCTTGTTTTGTGAGAACTCTATCCTCCTTAATAGGAAAAGAACAAACATATCCTTTTAGTGAATTATTAATGTGTGTAAAGTGCTCAAATTGGGTTGTGTCAACAAATTTTCTGAGAATATTAATTGTGAAAAAGGTTTGCATACTAGAATTTTTTGAGTGCGTCAACTCTTAGAAGTAACATATAGTCAGAATTTTATTCAGTTTCATCTTTAAATCTTTCTCCCTTTCCTCACATAGTTTTAGATTCTAGGAGTTTTGAAAGGAAGCCGACCTATAATCTGGAGGTCTAGTTTCACAATAGGGTAGCTGTTGATGGTGTTTTCTGCACAACAACAACTCAGACATAATATATATAGTATCCTATCTCTCTTGAAAGGTCAATCTCTATTGAAAAAGAGATAACCCCAAGGTCTCTCGGGTGTTAGGTCATGACTTGCAACAAAACAACTCAGTGATAAATGTGAATTTTTTTGTAATCACAAAGGGACCTTACACAACAAGTACTGGAGACTCTAAACTTATCATAGTTTTTGCAATATAATTATACTCAAATTCCTAGTTTAACCGAAGATCAAATAAATAACAAAAGATAAAGGGTTTCAGAAATCCTAAGATTAATACTAGTCCTAGGATCAACAATACTAATGATGAAATGCTTGGAACAAACCAATCCCTCAAAAACTAATTTTTGATCAACCCAGGCTATAGCTGCAATCTCACAAGAATAGTGCAATCTTCTAAGGAATTAAAGATTTTCAGATCATGGACATTCATTGAATCGAATTAGATAAATGCCCGCAATTGAACTAAGCACACAAATATCAGGTACAGGTTGAACTTGTGCAACAAACCCATAATCAAGAAGCTGCCCAAAGTGTGAACTAGAGATTGCTACAACACTCCAAGCAATAAATCATAAGCACCATCGAATCATTTAACTCTAAACCTAAAATGCATTCAGACATTTCCAAGAAATTTTAAAGATAGAATAAGAACCATGCAAGATTAATCAATCCAAAGAAGGCACCAATAATAACACAATGTGTTCATTTGCATTGAATCACCAGTAATAGCAACAATTCTGATTATCTGTTACAACACTTTCATAAAATATGACTAACTCTAACTCTAACCTTCTGCTCTAATCTTCTAGTCTGTCTTCTATCTAATTCTAACAAAAAAACCAACTATCTAACCCTTTACAAATGAGGCAGCATTCCATACTTATAGAGATTTCATCCCATGCCAGCCCGAGCTAGGGTTACAAAGAAGGTCAGCCACCAACCATATCGACCCAGACATCCCGCAATAAATCACCGCCCTGCATTGAATGCATGAGGCGCCTTCCTCAGATCGACCTGGGATATCTACAAATCCCAATTCAGACATAATAAACCATGTGGGTCACATCCACCGTTAATGCCTCACTCGCATGAAACAAAAGAATGGTAACATGCGCGAAATGTGAGTTTGAATACAATCCACCGATCAACAGTCGGGATGGGCACCATGAACGACTTTGATCGAGTCAAACTAGTTTAAATCTTCCATGTCATGTCCACCTTGGATGAATGGCCAATGAAAAAACCTTTCGTGTATGGATAGGTTTACCTACCCACAGCCGCAAAGTGTACTTGACTGTATGTCGTAGATCTTGCAATATATTCAAAGTATGCCCATCCTTCCTTCGGCCCTGACAACAACAACCTTCCCAATCCATCCTGCATTCAAAAGGGCCACAATTAATATTCATTATAGCATTGAAATCCAAGTCAAGGAAACCATGCGCAAGCCCAGGCGGAAGTGGAACCAAAATAAAACAAAAGCGGAAAAAAAATAGGCGGAGGCAGAACCAAAACCAAAATAGAAGCGAAAACAAAAAGGCGGAGGCGGAACCAAAACAGGCAGGACCTTTTTCAAAGTATCGAGTTCAGTTCCCACCCCGATTTCAGTTCCGATGAAGGAAAAAAGGGGAACCGAAGAAAACCCAAGGGAGGAAACCAACCCAAGGGCTGAACAATGAAGAAAACAAGGACACATGAAGCAGAGCCGGAACTGAAACATAAACATGAACCTTGCGAAGGTTCCAAGTTTATTTCCCATCCTGATTCCACCTCCGACGAAAATAAAACAATGAAGGAAAAATGAAGACCAAAGCAAACCTAAGGGGAAGAACCAACCCAAAGGTCGAACAACGAAGAAAACAAGGACACGGGAAGCGAAGACGAAACTAGAACCGTAACGGAAATCAAACCATGAACTTTGTGGAAGTTCATAGTTTAGTTTCATCCCGTGCCTGAACCTGCCAAGCAAAAGAAACAAAGTCTTAGGAGGAAAAAACTCCTAAGACCCAGACAAAACACCAAGGACAAACAAAGGGAAAGGGAACCTACTTCTAGAGAGAACATCTGTGAGACTCCATAATCATTAAATCAAAATAGGGGCACTTTACAAACAGGACAAGCATTTAGGAATAGTGAAAAGTAACCAAATCCCATGACCAAAGGACCAGGATACCAAAGACCAAAATCTCAATATTTTCAAAGACAAGCTCAAAAGGCACAAACAAGAGCCAAAAGACTAGGCAAAAATGGGCGTCCCTACTTTCAGTGGAGCATGTTTTCAAAAATTGCACAACAAATGGTGACTCCACTGGGGAAATGATCTAGAGCATTTCAATGAAAAATTGGAATCAAGAACCCAGAATCTCTGGTTTCCATCCAAGCATCGGGTCACCCTATGAACAAGGTTTCAAAAATAAAAAACAAGCAAACCTTTCATGTATCAAGTTCAAAGCATGTGTGTATGCATTCATTTTCCTTTCCTTAGTTGCAATAGGGACCAAAATTAGTCTGATAGGGCTACATAAGGATTCCAACTCCAAAAGCAACCTGGATAGAGCCTCATTGCCAGTCAGGCGTCCATAGCCCCGAAAAGGTTATCACTATGATCCTCCCTAGCATAGCTCTAATACCAACCATGCGTCCATAGCCTCGGTAGAGATACTAGGATACCCCTGATAAGGTGAACATTTCTTTGATTTTCAACATTTTCTTTCCCTTTTTCTTTTTTTGATATTCTCTTTGAGATCTTTAAACTTTCCCTTTCACCTTGCAAGCAATGAAGCCCACACTCAAGGATGAGAACCACAACGACGCTGAAGCATAATATAAGATTTTCCACCCAGTCAGACCTCATAAGGACCATATGCAACCTCATAATCTTTAAGATTTGTGTGAAAGTATGAGACCCAAATACATTCCAAATTTTGACTTAATCAAGTGACTCCAATTCCAAGCATATGCAACATTAGATGAAGGAATTCCACCAGTTGACTCTGAAAAGATGATTAAAGTTTGTAAAAGAAATCCTTAGAACAACCCCAAACAAGCAGCCAGTTATAAAGATGCAACAGGCCACAAAGAAAGTAGGAAAACCCAAAGCAAGAGCAGAAAAAAAAAGAAAAACCAACCAAAGCGGACCTCCTCTAACAAAATAAACCCTAATCTAACCAAAGCAAAAAGTAAATAAATAGAAAGGAAACCTAATCTACCTATGTACAAGGAAAGAGCTGTAAACAACTCAGGATTGGAAATAGTGTTTCAAATACTGCCCATTGATAGGCAGTGGGATATTTTCTCCAGTGAGAGTTTTCAAATGAAAAGCATTATCTCCCAGAATCTTTGCAATCTGATAAGGGCTGAGCCAAAGTCTGTCAATTTTTTCATGCTCCCATTTTTGGTCGTGGGATTTATCCTAGTAGAGAACCAAGTTAGAGATTCTAAAGGCTTTCACCTTGGCTCTCCTATCAAACCATCTCTTCACTACACCTTGATGTTTGGAAAAGTTTTCTAGGGCTTCATTTCTTCTCTCTTCAAGGTGTAACAGGTCAACCAGGCGGGCTTCACATTTATCCTCTCCATCATAATATTCATTAATAAATTGAGAAGTAGGGATCTTTAGTTGGACAAGAAACGCAGGTTCCAAACCATATACTAAGTGATAAGGAGATGTTCCTAGGGATGCTTTATGTCTGGTGCGGTTTGCCCAAAGAGAAAATCTAAGCTGGGTGTGCCAGACCTTGGGATTCTTCTCTAGTAGCTTATGGATGATTGTTAAAATATTCTTATTGGAAGACTCAGCCAGGCCATTACCCTATGGATAGTAATTATAAGCAAATTTTATGACAATCCCATGATCATAAGCCCAGTTAGAAAAATTCAATGATGCAAAAGCAGGACCGTTATCACAAACCAAAGCCAATGGACATCCAAAGCGATTAATGATACCTAATTCAATGAAATTGATTACCACTTCAGAAGTGCATTATTTGCATGCAAGAGCCTCAGTCCATCTGGTAAAGTAATCAGTTACAGTAAGAATATGCTTGTGGCCTGCAAATGAATGTGGATTGATTGGACCTATAAATTCCATTCCCCACTATGCAAATGGTTTTACCTCTATAACAGGCTAAAGTGAGAGGGTTGCATGTTTCTCCCTACTTGCTGCACTCTGGCATACATGATAAGTCCTTACATGGTTATGTGTGTCCTTGAACAAGGTAGGCCAATAGTAGCCTGCCTTCAGGATTTGATTTGCAATGGAAGGTGCTGAGCCATGGCCTGTGCCATATTTGTCATGAAATTCAATCATCACTCTACCAACTTCTTCCTTCCCTAGGCATCTCAAATAAACCCCCTCATGATTTATCTTATACAAGACAACTCCCTTCATCATAAAACTATCACTCTTCAGACACAAAGCTCTCCTTTGTACTTCATTAAGGTGTTGAAGACATTTTTGGTTGAATAGATAGTAGATAATTTCATCATACCATTCTCCTGGAGATACTTCTTGGAGGTGATATTGTTGAGCCGTGAGGTCAAGGCCCATCTCAACCATTGTCTTTGTTAGTCCCTGCCCTCTCACCAATTTCATGGGCTGGATCTTAATATCATACTCTTGTATCATGGTTACCCGTTTAGCCCTGTGCTCTCCTAATTCATTTTTCATCAATAAGAGCTTAACTGTAGGATCATGTACTATGGAAAAGACCTTATTTCTCAGTATATAGTGTCTGAACTTCTTCACAGTTTGGACCAGGGCATAAGCTTGCTTTTCCACATTAGGGTATCTCAATTCTGCATCTTTTAAAGGAGAACTCATAAAAGCTATGGGATGTTCATTGCCTTGATCACACTTTTGAGTTAACATTCCAACACAGGAGTGATCAAAGGCAAATGAGTAGATGTAAAAAGGCTTGGCATAATCCGAACTTACCAACAATGGAGCCTCAACAATGGCTCTCTTAATTTTTGCAAATACCTCCTTAGCCTCTGCACTCCATTCAACTTTTGCTTCTTGTTTCAGCATAGCATTCAAGGGCTTCACTATCTCTACAAACCCAGTGATTCTGACAAAGTTAATTTTCCCAAAGAATGACTTCATTTCCTTTTTGCTTGCAGGAGGCTGAATCTTTAGTATAACCTCCACTCGTTCCGGATCAATGGAAATACCTTATTCTGAAATGACATGTCCTAACAATTTTCCATCAGTGACTCCAAAGATGCATTTATTCAAATTAAGTGAGATGCCAAACTTTCTGCACCTTTGGAATACTTTGCATAAATCTGCTACGCGATCATCTCTCCTTTTAGAAAAAACTGTCAAATCATCCATGTAACACCCCGCCACACAACCCTAGAGGAAGTTGCAAGCAACAACTTAAACAACCTAATTTTTTTTGGTTTGTTTAAGTATAATTAATAAACAAGTTCGCTTCCCAATGCAACCATCCCCTAAGATTACGAGACTGAGATAACTTATAACCCATAACAACAACATGAATAAAAACCATGTCAATTATTTAGACAATAATTACACACATTCATTCCAATGAAGATAACATACATCAAACATAAAGATAACTGTCCAATCCATTTATCTATAATTAAATATTACACTTACAACTCTCATTCCCTGAATGAGGCAAGTCCAATAAATAAGGTTACAGTTACAACTTCCACCTCGATAACAAATGAGGGGTAAAATAGTACAAGATCAACTGAAATGAAATAATGCAAGATCTGAAACAGAATCCCACGAGCTCTCCAACTGGAAGTCTCATCCACATGAACATGAAGAAAGGACCCAACGGATTTAGGTGCACGCCACCCAACCAAGTGGAACCCAAAGGCCCACCCCCCATGCTAGGAGATAGTAACTAGGAATCCTAGCCAAGACCATCTGCCACTAGACACAGACTAACACAAACTGAACCAAACTGAAACCACCAATCACATGTATAACACAAGTACAACTCAAATACCACGCATGTACAGCTCAAGTACAACTCTACATGGTCACATTGCTTCAAAAAATATAGCGGAACAAGTATGTTGCGAGAACCATACACACATAATCGAATACCAACTATGGTCACATCAAGTATGTTATGGAAACCATACCCACAATAAACAAGTACCAACTGTTGTCCTAGATAGAGTGTCATCACACAACTCGTCATGGGTTATCCTCTGGGATTCTTCCTAGGCTTCAACACCCACAAGAAAAGGTTATCCTGGTGACCTTTACCAAATCCTGGCCCCCATACTCACTCATGCAGAGCCAAATACCTTTCGTACAGACAAGATAGATGACCTTGCCATTCCAAGCCTTCCCACTCATCCCAAGTCTAAACGAGCACTTGTGTCTATGAGTGAGGTAAAATTATCTTGATTAGTGAGAAGTTAGTCCTAATCTTCTAAGTTTTGTTTTAGTTATCACTTGATTAAACCACCTCCGTAAGTTACCCAGTTTACCTCTTCTGGGCTCTGGCCCCTATAGAAGCCACTCTTCTACTTGACAACACACAGAATCCAAACACCAAGGGTACAAAGTGAAACAACCAAGATTACTCGTCCACTCCTTTCTTAGGAGGCGACATAAGATAAAACCATCTCCAAACACTGGAGGTAACAACAATAACAAAACCACTCTTGACAAGGAGGAACACATTACAAAATCCACTCCTTTCATAGGAGGCACAAAACATTCCCGTTCGTGGAAACCGAGTAAACACTGACCATACACCATGCACTACCCAAGGAAATTAACAACCAGTCGACATCACAAGATGACAACCCGCAACCTCTAGGGTCTTCTGGAAGACTTACAGATTTGAGACACTTGACCCATTTCCCAAACAAGAACACAAGGGAAATATTCACAATCAAGGTGAGCAAGGAGACGAGAATTTAAATTCTACTTTGGGTTCACTAAACCCATTTCCTCATTACATTCCGTAATTTGTTACATCGCTACAACTGAATTAAAAATTCATCTTTTTAGATAAGGTAGAAATTAACACTAATATTCAATTCCCTAATTGCTTTTAATAAAATAAAATAACATTTAATTTCAACTATTCAGAAAATACATTTTAAATAAATAAATGCTTCCTCTCTTTGACAAACTCATTAACATATTTAACATCAATATAATATTCCATCCGATATATTAATTCTAAAATAAACTCAATAGTTTGATTGAGAGTACAACGTTTTTATTTTCACAATCACATTAAATCATGTGATTAATTTAAATCAATATCTAACTCCCTCAATTAAACTTAAAACATGCTTTTGAATATACACCATTTTAATATAAATATACTCATAAAAAAAAGATATATATTTATATATATTATAATATTATATAATATAATATTAGATATTAATATATATATTATATTATTCATAACATATATATTAATACTTTAATATTATAATATATAATAATAAAATATTAATAAATATATATTTTATAAACATTATATTTTATTTTATTTTTAACCAACCCCTCACACCTCGGGCCGTGTGCTTGTTGAGAGGGGCGATCACACAAATCTCGAGGCAGTCAGATTAGGGTTAAGGCTAGGCGGGAGTTTTCTCTGGCCGCGGTTTCCTTGGATGCGGATTTCCCACATAGGGCGGCGGCGATGCTTGTAGGGGGCGGCGTCGGCAAAACCGGTTACTGCAGGCGGAGGGTGGTGGGGATGGCGCGGGCGGAGAAGCCAACAAAGGTGACGGGGTTTGCATAGGGTGTGGCGGCACTGGCAGCGTTGACCACCCACTATGGTGGCGCGACCTGCATAGTCCGCATGGGCCACGGGAAGGGAACGGTGGCGACGGGGAAGGTGGGGAGTGCGCTGGGCGCGGCTCCCTCCACCCGCCTCCCATGGGGTGCGGTGGGGGTTGAGCCCCTAGCAACCCCCACCAAACAATTTTTTTTAAAGAAACAAACAGACTATCTTTTTTTTTTTTTAGAATAAAAGAAAACTAGAAGCCTTAGAACATAAAAATAGACTTTAGAAAATTCGAATTTGGCAAAATTCTGCCAGCATAACTTTACTAAGTGCAATATATGAAAATAGTCACACATAAGGGTATGTATATATATATATATATATAACCATTCATCCAAAAGAAATTTCAACTGAAGAACAACCAGGATTGAAGGAATAATTTACATACAAGATTACATTTCCATTTTGAAGCAATATATTTTTAAATAAAGATTCTCTTTTCACAAATTGAAACAACAATCCAAAGGAGGTTTTTAAATGATCTTCAGCCTGATTTTTAACCACAAGCATATGCAATTTAACCTCAAAACAACTAATTTTACAAAGAAACAACATGAACCTGGTTTTTTGAAGATGATAGAAGACCCTATTGATGCCTCGGTTCTCTCTTCAGTTCCTCAGATTCTCAAAACTTAAATCCAAAACCCACCAAAAATGCAAGAGTTCTTCCTCTCCTCCATTTCCATTTTCCAAAACTTCATGATCCAAAAATTGTGATGCAAATTCAAACATAAGGATAAAACCCTAAAAATTCAACAACCACCCTCATAAATTCTCCAAAACAGAAAATGCAAGATATTTCAATTTCTTCAATTTTTGAATTCAAACTTCCAAATTTGACTTTTAACTCATTTTTTTTATTTTTCAATTTCAACAAATATCCAATAATTTCCAAAATGAATTTGCTTAATTCAAATTAATTAATTTAATTAATTCAATAAAATAAATCTAATCCAAGATTAAATTATTTGATTAATTAAATTAAATTAATTAATAAATTTAAATAACATTTTCCACATTATAACCAGATTAATTTAATCAACAACTTAAATGCATTAAGCCATTCAATTACCCAATTTAACTTGCAATTAAATAACGAAGAAAGGGCACAATATTCAAAGCACACAACCCAACTAACATCTGACGACATACTAGGACTAGGGTGATGACTTGGCACGAAAAACCTAGCTACTATCTCCCAATCGAATACTGTTGAGCCATGGACACACTCACACCTGTGAAGCCAGGTGGAGTCGATGTTCGGTACTTGTCAACTTGCGAACATAGAGTATATCCACATGCATATATATGTCATAATCAAAACACACTGTGAAGAGGGAATCACAGAATCGTAGGGCACTCACAAGCGAGTGATGCGATCCATCCCCTTCACCAATACAATATTACTAACTGACGAATCTAACATCATTAATATGATCAAAACATAAACATAATTAATTAAAATTCTCACAATGTTTAATCCAAAGCATTCCACAATGATAACATCAAGATGAAATACCAACACATCAAAATATCACATTCACATCGCTTTGCAGATGGTGATCAAATAACAACTGATTTCATAGTCAAATCACAAACGAAAAGTACAACATAATCAAACAGAACACTGTTAGATCAAAGAGAAAAATGGAGGGGTCTTACATCCTCCCCCCCTAGGGTCAGGCTTACTCCTGGAAGCCTACAACTACCCTTAGTGCAAACTCCATACAATCACACATAACCAAGGGTTCCAAAACTGAACCACTCCAAGCCTCCACATAAACAACAACAACCCATGCCGTATACAACTCAGCCAAAAACACTACCAATCCAACCAAGACAACATGGTGAAGCAACCTCCAACCAAGTCTCCAAAACATATAACCAAGGATTATCACACATAATACACATATGTACCAATACACATCACTTAGAAAGCAACATACCAACTCATGATAGAAGAAACCGTGAACCAAGAACAAATACTACCTCAAATAAATCCAACAATACCGCAATGAACTCTCTTGTTGTACAAGGTAATCAACCTCCAAGAGATAGTCATCACACAAAGGTGAGTAGTGGTCCTAGCTGCAACACAACCTCACATACCCCCATTCTCAACGTTTCTTGCATCTACTTCCTCCTACACACTCACCAAGTCTGTTACATACGTCCTTGGAGAGGATTAACAACACAACACATAGCTGACATTGAAAACAACAAAGATAACTAGCTTAGCCACCAAGTTCATAAAAAAATAAATAAATAAAAGTCCAACTACAACATTAAGGCAATAAATGTGCACAATTTCAACACTGAATCAAATTTATAACCACTAGGGTTATAAGAAAATAAAATCACAAGTTGTGGCTAAACCTTCACAACCAAATATAACAAGATGTCGGCCCTCACAATCAACCAAAAAGAATCATCAATAACCGAAAAAGTTCACAATCTTTAAATTTCACTATACAACAACTGTGTGACTAGTTACTAGCCACAAAACGAGGAAGGAGGAAACAACGTCTGACAAGAATGATAACAACCCTCATGTGATGCGAAATGAACACGCAATCCACATGACCCAGAGTATATCCACGACTCTCAAAAAAGATACAATTACTAGTTTCTTGTATTACAAGGGTACAACTACATACATAATCCCATAGGAAACATCCAATTCCATAACCCATGGGATACGTATCAGAACTTCCTAACCAAAACCTTTTATCAGGGTTCTTTCATGCTACTCTTTTCCATAGAGTACATCGTGCTAAAGTAAAAGCCATGAACACGTGATCACTCAACAACTCCACTAACAATTCACAGGGAAAACATAGTGGGCACTAATGTACCCAGAGAACCCAGTGTTTAAACCTAGGCTCTGGTAGCATGTGTAACGCCCCGCCATGCAACCCTAGAGGAAGTTGCAAACAACAACTTAAACAAGCTAATTTTTTGTTGCTGTTTAAGTATAATTAATATACAAGTTTGCTTCCCAATGCAACCATCCCCTAAGGTTACAAGACTGAAATAACTTATAACCCACAACAACAACATGAATAAAAACCATGTCAATTATTTAGACAATAATTACACACATACATTCCAATGAAGATAACATATATCAAACATAAAGATAACTATCCAATCCATTTATCTATAATTAAATATTACAATTACAACTCTCATTCTCCAAATGAGGCAAGTCCAATAAATAAGGTTACAGTTACAACTTCCACCTCGATAACAAATGAGGGGTAAAATAGTACAAGATCAACTGAAATGAAATAATGCAAGATCTGAAACAGAATCCCATGAGCTCTCCAACTGGAAGTCTCGTCCACATGAACATGAAGAAAGGACCCAACGGATTTAGGTGCACACCACCCAACCAAGTGGAACCCAAAGGCCCACCCCCCATGCTAGGAGATAGTAATCAGGAATCCTAGCCAAGACCATCTACCACTAGACACAGACTAACACAAATTGAACCAAACTTAAACCACCAATCACATGTACAACACAAGTACAACTCAAATACCACGCACGTACAACTCAAGTACAACTCTACATAGTCACATTGCTTCCAGAAATAAAGCAGAACAAGTATGTTGCGAGAACCATACACACAGAATCGAATACCAACTGTGGTCACATCAGGTATGTTACAGAAACCATACCCACAATAAACAAGTACCAACTATTGTCCTAGACAGAGTGTCATCACACAGCTTGTCATGGGTTATCCTCTGGGATTCTTCTTAGGCTTCGGCCCCCACAAGAAAAGGTTATCATGGTGACCTTTACCGAATCTCAGTCCCCATACTCACTCATGCGGAGCCAAATACCTTTCGTAGAGACAAGATAGATGACCTTGCCATTCCAAGCCTTCCCACTCATCCCAAGTCTAAACAAGCACTTGTGTCTATGAGTGAGGTAAAATTATCTTGATTAGTGAGAAGTTAGTCCTAATCTTCTAAGTTTTATTTTAGTTATCACTTGATTAAACCACCTCTGTAAGTTACCTAGTTTACCTCTTCTGGGCTCTGGCCCCTACGGAAGCCACTCTTCTACTTGACAACACACAAAATCCAAACACCAAGGGTGCAAAGTGCAACAACCAAGATTACTCGTCCACTCCTTTCTCAGGAGGCGACATAAGATAAAACCATCTCCAAACTCTGGAGGTAACAACAATAAAAAAACCACTCTTGATAAGGAGGCACACATTACAAAATCCACTCCTTTCACAGGAGGCACAAAACATTCCTGTTCTTGGAAACTGGGTAAACACTGACCATACACCATACACTACCCAAGGAAATTAACAACCAATCGACATCACAAGACGACAACCCCCAACCTCTAGGGTCTTCTGGAAGACTTACAGATTTGAGACACTTGACCCATTTCCCAAATAAAAACACAAGGGAAATATTCACAATCAAGGCGAGCAAGGAGACGAGAATTTAAATTCTACTTTGGGTTCACTAAACCCATTTCCTCATTACATTCCATAATTTGTTACATCGCTACAACTGAATTAAAAATTCATCTTTTCAGATAAGGGAGAGATTAACACTAATATTCAATTCCCTAATTGCTTTTAATAAAATAAAATAACATTTAATTTCAACTATTCAGAAAATACATTTTAAATAAATAAATGCTTCCTCTCTTCGACAAACTCATTAACTTATTTAACATCAATATAATATTCCATCCGATATATTAATTCTAAAATAAACTCAATAGTTTGATTGAGAGTACAACGTTTTTATTTTCACAATCACATTAAATCATGTGATTAGTTTAAATCAATATCTAACACCCTCAATTAAACTTAAAACATGCTTTTGAATATACACCATTTTAATATAAATATACTCATAAAAAAAAGATATATATTTATATATATTATAATATTATATAATATAATATTAGATATTAATATATATATTATATTATTCATAACATATATATTAATACTTTAATATTATAATATATAATAATAAAATATTAATAAATATATATTTTATAAACATTATATTTTATTTTATTTTTAACCAACCCCTCGTACCTCGGGCCGTGTGCTTGTTGAGAGGGGTGGCCACATGAATCTCGAGGCGGCTGGATTAGGGTTAAGGCTGGTGAGAGTTTTCTCCGGCCGCAGTTTCCTTGGCCGCGGATCTCCCACATAGGGCTACGGCGGCGCTTGTAGGGGGCGACGCTGATGGAACCGGTTACTGCGGGCGGAGGGTGGTGGGGATGGCACGGGCGGAGAAGCTAGCGCAAGCGATGGGGTTTGCACAGGCCGCAGCGGTGCTGGCAGCGCCGGCCACCCACTGTGGTGGTGTGGCCTACATAGTCCGCGTGGGCCACGGGAAGGGAAAGGTGGCGACGGGGAAGATGGGGGAGTGTGCTGGGCGCGGATCCCTCCACCCACCTCCCATGGGGCGTGGTGGGGGTTGAGCCCCTAGCAACAAAAAATTTTTTTAAAGAAATGAGTCTTGTCTTTTTTTTTTTTTAGAATAAAAAAAAAACCAGAAGCCTTAGAACATAAAAACAGACTTTAGAAAATTCGAATTTGGCAAAATTCTGCCAGCATAACTTTACTAAGTCCAATATATGAAAATATTCACACATAAGGGTATATATATATATATATATATATATAACCATTCATCCAAAAGAAATTTCAACTGAAGAACAACCAGGATTGAAGTAATAATTTACATACAAGATCTCATTTCCATTTTGAAGCAATATATTTTTAAATAAAGATTCTCTTTTCACATATTGAAACAACAATCCAAAGGAGGTTTTTAAATGATCTTCAACCTGATTTTCAACCACAAGCATATGCAATTTAACCTCAAAACAACTAATTTTACAAAGAAACAACATGAACCTAGTTTTTTGAAGATGATAGAAGACCCTGTTGATGCCTCGGTTCTCTCTTCAGTTCCTCAGATTATCAAAACTTAAATCCAAAACCCACCAAAAATGCAAGAGTTCTTCCTCTCCTCCATTTCCATTTTCCAAAACTTCATGATCCAAAAATTGTGATGCAAATTCAAACATAAGGATAAAACCCTAAAAATTCAACAACCACCCTCATAAATTCTCCAAAACAGAAAATGCAAGATATTTCAATTTCTTCAATTTTTGAATTCAAACTTCCAAATTTGACTTTTAACTCATTTTTCTTATTTTTCAATTTCAACAAATATCCAATAATTTCCAAAATGAATTTGCTTAATTCAAATTAATTAATTTAATTAATTCAATAAAATAAATCTAATCCAAGATTAAATTATTTCATTAATTAAATTAAATTAATTAATAACTTTAAATAACATTTTCCAGATTAAATTAATCAACAACTTAAACGCATTGAGCCATTCAATTACCCAATTTAACTTGCAATTAAATAACGAAGAAAGGGCACAATATTCAAAGCACACAACTCGACTAACATCTGACGACATACTAGGACTAGGGTGACGACTTGGCACGGAAAACCTAGCTACTATCTCCCAATCGAATACCGTTGAGCCATGGACACGCTCACACCTGTGAAGCCAGGTGGAGTCTATGTCTGTTACCTGTCAACCTACGAACACAAAGTATATCCACATGCATATGTATGTCATAATCAAAACACACCATGAAGAGGGAGTCACATAATCGTAGGGCACTCGCAAGTGAGTGATGCGATCTGTCCTCTTCACCAATACAATATTACTAACTAACGAATCTAACATCATTAATATGATCAAAGCATAAACATCATTAATTCAAATGCTCACAATGTTTAATCCAAAGCATGCCGCAATGATAACATCAAGATCAAATAGCAACACATCAAAATATCACATTCACATCGGTTTGCAGATGGCGATCAAATAACAACTGATTTCATAGTCAAAGCACAAATGAAAAGTACAACATAATCAAACAGAACACTGTTAGATCAAAGAGAAAAATGGAGGGATCTTACAATCCATGTAGGTAATTATGCACTTACCAATAATGTCCTTGAAAGTAATATCCATTGCTCTTTGGAATGTAGCTCCAACATTGATTAACCCAAAGGGCATTCTTCTATAGGCAAAAGTTCCCCATTTTGTAGTAAAGACAATTTTGTACCTATCCTCATATTGTACCATAACCTAGTTGTATCCAGAGTAACCATCTAGAAAAGACATCATCTAAGATCCATTGACAATTTGAAGCACTTCATCCAGGGAAGGAACTGGATAGTTGTCTTTTTCTGATGCCCTGTTGAGATTCCTAAAATCAACACACAGTCTGATTTCTCCATTTTTCTTCCTTATTGGAACCAAGTTTGCAACCCATGTTGAATGCATTACTGGGAATATGATTCATGCTGAAAGTAGCTTGTGCACCTCCCTCTGAATGATGGGTTCTAGCAAGGCATTAATTTGCCTTTGTCTTTGCCTGAATGGTCTGACATTCGACTTCAAGGGAATGATGTGTGTAATGATCAAAGTGTCATATGTCTTTAAGTCCTCATAAATCCAATCTATCACATCGTGATATGTGTATAATACATCAATAATTCCCCTCCTTTCCTCTGGAGTGCACACTTTGCCTATAAAAATATTTTTTACACCATATTGGGTCCCCATATTGTATATTTCACATTTACTGCTGAGGGACTCCCTTTTCACTTATTGTTCTTGATCTTTTATCTTATCCAAATCAAATATTCTCTCCAATTTCACCATACCTCTTGGGATGGTATTAGTTTTCAGGTTAATGACCCCTTCTAGGTCCATTTCAGCCTCTTGAGGCTCTACCTTATGAATCACTTGAGAAGAAAACACATCACAACTAGTGATGAAATAAAGAATATGTTTGTCATCCTCAAACACCTAGAAATTGGTTACATTGTCAGGCACTGAGGGTACTGTAGTAAGCTCTATAGTGAACCTCCTCAAACCTGAAAATGATAAAGGTTGCAATGTTCTAGCTGCTTGGGCTAGAGAATTTGCAATCTGATTCCTATTTCGGGGGATTAATTGAGTGTTGAAGGCATCAAATCCTTCAATGAGATCCCATACTCTATGCCTGTAGTTGGTCATTCTTCTATCATGGAACGAGTATTGTTTCCTTACTTGTTTAACTACCAGCTCAGAATCTCCAAACACTTGCAAGATTCTGGCTTTCTTTCTTAATGCTATTAATAAACCATGGACCAAAGCCTCATAATCATCTACGTTATTAGTGCATTGGAACTGGAGCCTATGAGAAACAAAATAAGTCTTACCTTTAGGATTGATCAACTCAAATCTTACTCCAACACCTTGCTTTGATTTGGATCCATCAAATCTTAATGTCTAACATCCATTAGCTTCTAATTTCCTTGAACTACCCTTGTCCTTGTTGTTGCTCGAAGGCTCTTTCCTTTTTGATCATTTTGAACGCTTTGTATATCCAGCCTGATAGCTGGGGTTGGATTAATTCATCTTTGTATCTGCTCCACCACAGTTTGGCATAGGCAACATTCCAGCTCAGAGTGAGGGGCATTGTGAACTCTACACCAATTAGGGAGCAACAATTCCTTAAAATCCATATTTATGCCCAGTTGAATCTGATCCTCCACACACTTCTGGATAAACTCTTGGAAATTATCCAGCAAGTTGAGTTGTCTATCTTCATGATCATCAAGTTCCTTTTCTTGTTCAAGCAGTACTTCAGAACTGTTGGCTTCCGATGTGGATTCATCAGAGAATATTTGCAACATAAAGACTTCCTCTGTATCTATAACAGGGGCAGCCAAGACATAGTTCCCCATGCCGACTTCTAACACTAATATCTCATTTGAAGTATTATGATATTCAGTGATCTTATACTTCATTCTGGGTTCTCTTTCAATTCTGATTTGATTTGGGACTCCTTTCCATGGGAGCCACCTATGAGAATGATCTGTGGATGTGTATCCATTTAGTGCCTTGGTGAAATCTTGACCCAAGATCAAATCATAAGTTTCAAGAATATCTATCACCTGAATATTAAGTACTTGTTGCACTCTAGGATCAAAAGCAACTTGCATGGGAATCATGTTTAGTTCTCCCACTATATTCACCTCGATCTTGTCCAATTGGGTGACCTTCTTCTGAGAGGCTGCAGGAGTAATACCTAGTGCTCTACAGACAACAAAAGGCATAACATTTGTAGATGATCTTGAGTCTAGAAGACAATTGTGCAGATTCTTCCTAAAGATACAAATGGAAATCATGAAGGGAGGAGTTTCCATTTTGCCCTGGAACAAAATCAATTGAGTGTCAACTTGTGCAACCTGATTCCTATCTTTTTTTTCCCTCTATCTCCAAGTGGTGCTTGACTTAAGCCTTTAGGTACCTGTGAACCATGAGGACTGCCAACTGCCTCGTTGACTGCTACTCCTTGTGGTGCTTGACCCAAATTAAAAGACCTTAGGACTATATTTCTGATTTCAAGAACCCTTAACAACTCAAAAGCATAAAGACTCACCTTTACTTTCCTGAGTTCCTCAGTCACATATTCATCTAATTGTTCCACATTCATGTCGACATGGGTCTCTTTAGAATAACCAGTCTTCTTATCTTTTGCTGAATCAACATTGCTCCATCTTGACGCCTCAGGTTGTCCTCCTTTGGCAAAGTATTGTGTTGGCACATGAGGGTAAGATGGATTATTACTGGCATGTGGGTCTAGTGGAGTAGTAAAATTTTTTGGAGGAATAGATGTAGTAAATGGGCCCCCAGTTGGTGGATTCCTGATAGGCCTATTCCTCAAATCATACTTTCTTGTAGGTTGTTGAAACATCTATACCTCTTCAACACTCGCTTCTTCCTCATCCAAGGGGCCATTATCATTCTCAGTTCCTTCATTAAACAATTGAGAAATTTCATCTTCATTTAGCACTTGTTCATTCTCCTCATTCTGGCCACTTGACTTCTCTTCTGGTTCATTCTCTTCATCCCTCGAGAAATGAGCACGATTCAACACCAAAACTGGGGAATCATAAGGATTTGAGGGTACCAATTCCTGACCAGTGGAGTTGTTTTCAACTTCATAAAGATGGAAGAAGTAGTTTGAAATTCGGGACAATCCAGCTCAGAGTGTTGATTTGTCTTATGAAGCTGACACCACCTTGACAAAGCTGCTTCAGCTAGATATACTCCACTCAGAGGTTTCTCTTGATTGGAAGGTTGATCCAATGGAGTGGGGAATCCTCCATTATTAGGTTCGGTATTCAATGGCCTATTCTACCTAGGTGGCTGTCTCCTTTCAAACCCTTTTCCACCTTGTTGTCCTCTTTCAAAATTCTGATTTCTGTCAGAATTTTGCCCTATGTCAAAGTTTTATCCTCATGCAACATATCGGTTCTCCCTATTGTAATTTGATTACATGCTCCTCTGAGCAACTTGGAGTTGGCTGTTCTGGTTCCTCAAGTGGGTTACCTCCATATTCATTTTCTTCACTTGCTCGGTTAGCTCATCCAACCTCTCCTTATCAAGACTATTGTATGGAACTAAATTCAAATTGTTTTGGGGGTATCTTGAAACTCCTCCAGGACCCACATACTGATTCAAAACTTCTGAGTTATATAAATATGTAGGGAAACCAGCTTGTGATGGTAGATGAAGGGGTTGACTAGCATTTTGCTGGGGATAACTAAGCATTGTATGAGCGTGACTTATCAAATGACCTGGGTGTGGAACCAAA
This sequence comes from Sequoiadendron giganteum, assembly GCA_007115665.2. NCBI lineage: Eukaryota > Viridiplantae > Streptophyta > Pinopsida > Cupressales > Cupressaceae > Sequoiadendron > Sequoiadendron giganteum. Next base: position 473,115,979 of record CM021109.1, read on the forward strand.
GGCAACTGTAGGATGGGATTCATAATTGGAGTGTCATTAGTCAGCTCCTAGTTAAGAGCTTGGACTTTCCCAAGATGAGCAGCTGGTCCCATAGATGGCAGGGGTCCTGACAAGTGTTGTCTAGGATATGTACTGACCTTAACAACCTTTGTATATGCAATGAGCAAGGTAGTTGGGGGATTAGTTCTCCACTTAAGGAAGGTGGATGTAAGACTATCAAGGGCTTCAAAATATACATCTAAGGTAGTGGCATCGTCTACAACATAAGGTGCTTGCAATCTAGTGTATGCACGGTGGAATGTATTGTTGAATGAACCTATAGGCTCATTAACTTCTCTCTTAACCCTGGTAAACTGCATGTAGAGTTCATTGGAACTGATAGGGATTTTAAATTTTTGTAGAAATGCAACCTCAAGTTTAGTCCAATTATGAATGGATGCAATAGGTAAATGATTGTACTAGTAAAAGGCCTCCTCTCCCATAGAATAAGGGAAAATCCTACAGGAAACATCCTCATGATTAATCCTTCTATCCCTTAGACAAGTCTGAAAAATCCTAATATGCTCCTCTGCTATTCTATTAGGGTCATTTGTGTGAAACTTAGAGAAAAAATGCTCAGGGTTCTTGGGCATAATATTGTAGTTGTTGAATGATAGAGGTGATGGGTTATTTTCCAAGAAAGCCATTGGCAGAGGTGGAGGTGGCAACAACTGGTTGGTGACTAGTTGGGGTTGTTGAATGGAACTAGTCTCAAAATCAGATGAATATGAGGAGGTTGAGGGTGAGGATGGTGGAAACGATGAGGTGGATGGTGAATCCTCCCTTCTTCTGGTCCTTCTTGACCTAGTTGGAGGTGGAATTTCTTGAAAATATTCTCCTTCTCCTGGTATAGATTTGATTCTCCTTCTGAGCCTCTCAGGAGAAAGGGCATTTAGAAAACGCTCCATCTTGCTTATTCGGCCCTCCTTCTAGCGCCAATCCCGTTGATGGTGTTTTCTGCATAGAAACAACTCAGACATAATATATATATAGTATCCTATCTCTCTTGAAAGGTCAATCTCTATTGAAAAAGAGATAACCCCAAGGTCTCTCGGGTGTCAGGTCATGACTTACAACAAAACAACTCACTGATAAATATGAAAATGCTGGTAATCACAAAGGGACCTTACACAACAAGTACTGGAGACTCTAAACTTATCATATTTTTTGCAGTATAATGATACTCAAATTCTTGGTTTAACCAAAGATCAAAGAAATAACAAAAGATAAAGGGTTTTAGAAATCTTAAGATTAATACTACTCCGAGGATCAACAATACTAATGATGAAATGCTTGGAACAAACCAATCCCTCAAAAACTAATTTTTGATCAACCCAGGCTATACCTGCAATCTCACAGGAATAGTGCAATCTTCTAAGGAATTAAATATTTTCAGATCATGGAAATTCATTCAATCGAACTGGATAAATGCCTGCAATTGAACTAAGCACACAAATATCGGGTACAGGTTGACCTTGTGTAGCAAACCCACAATCAAGAAGCTGCCCAAAGTGTGAACCAGAGATTGCTACAACACTCCAAGCACTAAATCAAAAGCACTATCAAATCATTTAAATCTAAACCTAAAATACATTCAAATATTTCCAAGCAATTTTAAAGATAGAATAAGAACCATGCAAGATTAATCAATCCAAAGAAGGCACCAATAATAACACAATGTCTTCACTTGCATTGAATCACTAGTAATAGCAACAATTCTGATATTTTGTTGCAACACTTTCATAAAATATGACTAACTCGTAACTCTAACCTTCTGCTCTAATCTTCTAGTCTCTCTTCTATCTAATTCTAACAAACTAACCAACTATCTAACCCTTTACAAATGAGGTGGCATGCATACTTATAGAGATTTTGTCCCATGCCAGCTCGAACTAGGGTTACAAAGAAGGTCGACCACCAACCATATTGGCCCAGACAACCCATAATAAATCGCCGTTCTACATTGAATGCATGAGGCACATTCCTTAGATCGACCTAGGATCTCTGCAAATACCAATTCAAATAGAATAAACCGTGCGGGTCACATCCGCCATTAATTACTCAACCGTGTGAAACAAAAGAATGGTAACGTGCGCGGAATGTGAGTTTGAATACGAGCAACCGATCAACAGCTAGGATGGACACCACGAATGAATTTGATCGAGTCAAACTAGTTTAAATATTCCATGTCACTTCCACCTTGGATGAATGGCCAATGAACAAACCTTCAGTGTACGGATGGGTTTACCTACCCACAACCGCAAAGTGTACCTGACTGTATCCCGTGAACCTTGCAATATCTTCAAAGTATACCATCCTTCCTTTAGACCTAAAAGCAACAACCTACCCAATCCAACCTACATTCAAAAGGGCCATAATTAATATTCATTATAGCATCAAAATCCAAGTCAAGGAAACCACGTGCAAGCCCAGGTGGAAGTGGAACCAAAATAAAACAAAAGCAAAAAAAAAAGGCGGAGGCAGAACCTAAACAAGCGGAGGTGGAACCAAAACCAAAATAGAAGTGGAAACAAAATAGGTGGAGGCAGAACCAAAACCAAAACAAAAGCGGAACAAAATAGGCGGAGGCAGAACCAAAATAGGCGGGACCTTTTTCAAAGTACCGAGTTCAATTCCCACCCTGGTTTTGATTTTGGCGAAGGAAAGGAAGCGAAGGAAAAAAGGGGAACCGAAGAAAACCCAAGGGAGGAAACCAACCCAAAGGCCTAACAATGAAGAAAACAAGGACACAAGAAGTGGAGCCAGAACCAGAATCAGAACAAAAACATGAACCTTGCGAAGGTTCCAAGTTTAGTTCCCATCCTGATTCTGCCTCCAACGAAAAGAAAACAATGAAGGAAAAAGGAACCAAAGCAGACCTAAGGGGAAGAACCAACCCAAAGTCTGAAAAACAAAGAAAACAAGTAAATAGAAAGCGGAGTTGGAACTGGAACCAGAACGGAAACCAAACCATGAACTTTATGAAAGTTCAGAGTTTAGTCTCTTCCCGTGCCCGAACCTACCAAGCAAAAGAAACAAATTCTTAGGAGGAAAAGATCAACTCCTAAGACCCAGAAAAAACACCAAGGATAAACAAAGGGAAAGGGAATCCACTTCTAGAGAGAACATCTGTGAGACTCCATAACCATTAACTCAGAATAGGGGCACTTTACAAACAGGACAAGCATTTAGGAACAGTGCAAAGTAACCAAATCCCATGCCCAAAGGACCATGAAACAAAAGACCAAAATCTCAATATTTTTAAAGACAAGCTTAAAAGGCAGGGCCACAAACAAGAGCCAAAAGACCAGGCAAAAAGGGGGTTCCCTACTTTCAGTGGGGCGTGTGTGCAAAAACTGCACAACAGTACCCACGACCTGAAATTAGTCCAATGTTACACGAGATTGCAGAGATTTCCAGCCTTGCATGCGGGTGAAAATCCTTGTGATAATAGTAATATTAGTGTTTAGTAGCTTCATGTAGGTTAGAAGGCTCCATCGGGTCATTGCAAGAAATTGGCCTCCAAATGGAACTAGTGGAGAATTACATTTACACCCTTATAACATGTTTGGTTCAGATAGAAAGTCTTGCAAATGACATCGACAGGGATGACATTAGCAAGGTGTCATCAGATAGGGATGAGACGGATATGGGAGCTTTGAAAATGATGACATCATGATGATGTAAGTAGAGTGATATGACATCAACATGATGTCATCCAAGAATGAATTTGGAAAATGAATTGGATTGGGCTTAACAGAAAAAGGTCATTTGAATAGGATGAAGAATTTAAAAAATGGAAGTTCAAACGGTAGATGAAAGTCTAGAATAGGATGGATGTGGGAAGATGGGCTTCATTTTCCTGAAAGAAATAACTTAGCCAACTTGGAAGTTGATAACATTTGTAGGAAAATGATCGAAATGTGGAATAGGCAGGATCACATATAAATTCCCTCAAATGTTCATATGGGTAATATTTTCATGTAAAGTAGGAAATTGGAAGTGAACTGAACATTTGAAGGGAAAAGAAGTGAAGTTCGGATTGAAAAGAAGGATTCCCACAAGTATTGACACTTAGTCAAAATTTTAGTACTTAAGGCTTTTGTAGGAAAAAAATGGCAAACTGTATCTTGTATGAGATTTAATTGAAATAGGACATATGCACTTGGAAGGGGAGGTTCACTTAGAAACACCCACAAATTAGATGGGTTCATATTTCCTACGAAGTGGGAAAGATTAGGTGAACCGAATGAAGAATTGAATAGTGGAGGTTCACTTGGCCATGAAAATATCACAATACCCATATATAGAATTTTTTTAATCATTCAAAACCTATTATGGACATTTCAAACCCAACAAGATATTTATGGGAGAAATGAATTTAAAAAAACCTTGTTGGGAAAAATACTTGATCTGGATGGAAAGGGAAGACCCACAAGACAGTTTTTTTGTCCCTTTAACATATTTCTCAAAAATTAGAAAAGCATTTATACTTGATTTTTCATGCCATATCCACTAGTGCAAAGAAATTTAAACAAAACATGACCCATGATAAAATAATATGAGACAAAATATATAAAAAGGTTTAGAGAACCTCACCCTCAAGAGAAGTAGTGCTTAAGGTGTTGACCATGAATTAAAAAATCCATGAAATCTCCAATGAGACTATTGAGGTAGAAAGTGCCTTGACCACATCCTTCAAAAAATTGATAGGTATCAAATCATAGGACATCAAAATTTCCATGTTTTCCCTTATCCTTTGACTTGGAATTCCATATTAGGACAATATCTCCAATCTAAAACTCTTTATTGAAAACCTTCTTATCAAAGAGATATTTATTTTTTTATTTGTCTCAACAAGATTCTATTATGGAAAACCCTTCTTGATTCTTGAAGCTAGGTCAACTCATGAACTCTTTGGGAAATGGCATCTAATTCTTCCCCTTCAATATATTGTTGCACATTTATAGACTGGTAATTCAAGGCTAATTAATTTATCCCTAGTGTCATACACCAATTCAAATGGATTTTTTTCCAATAGTTTTCTCAAGAATTACTCTATCTACCCAAACAAAAATTTAAATTTATCATATGATATCTTGTTGTTTGCATCCAAGGTTTTTATAATTATATTTTTGATTCTTACAAGACTCAACTTGTACATTTTCCTACAGATGATAAGGGAATGTATGTGTTAATTAGATCCCTATTATGAACACACAACAAAAAAATACTAGGATCTAAAACACATTGCATTATCAACAACTATTTTTGATGACACCCAAACCTAGTAATTATATTTTTTATAAAAAAGTCCATCACTAGTTTTGAGGTATCATTTCTTGTAGGGACTACTTCTACCCATTTTGTGAAATGATCAATGGCCACCAATACCCACCTATATTTGTTGGATTTTTTTTTCCTATAAATTATATGCCCGATTGTTGGAATTGAGCTTTTGCTAAAATGGTAGTGAGAGGGAGTGCACCTACAAAAGTTCACTCACCAAAAAAACTCTAACAAGAATTACATTGTTTTATAAATTTAATCACATATTTGAACGATGTGGGCAACCAATAACCTATGCTCATGATATTATGAGTAGTAGCTATTGACATGAAATTTCCACCACATAATTGTTGGTAGAATTCCTAAACAATTTTTGTAGATTTCTCTTCATCTAATTTTTTTTAGGAGTATACCATCAAGTTTCATCCATATTAATTAACCTTGGATGAAAATATATCTTTGATCTTCCAACTTCAATTTTCTCCTCCATTTATCATCTAAATCTATTGGAAAACTCAAGTTTATAAATAAAATATAATGTCATTATACCAAAGACAATATTTCAATTGACATGGAGAAAAAGATGGGTCAGAGTTGACGTAATATATTTTAAAGTTGCATCCAAATTTTTATCAACCATTCATTTGGCTAGGCCTTGACCTCTAACTAGCATGGTTGTTTTACCTTCATGTCATACTCTTGGATTCTTCCGATCCATCTATAACTCTTGCCTAATGCTTAATGTTGCATGAAGATATCTCAAATAATTGTATGTGGTACAAAGGTTGTGATTTTGGCTTGTATGAGATATGTCCTATTTTTTTACTACATTAATAAGATAATAAGAATGATTTTCCATTAGAAAATAATTTAATTTAAATTTATTAATGATTTATTGAAAAAATATTGGTTGTTCATATCCTTCATTATTATTTTTCAACAAAGTAGCAACAATAGTATAGAATGAGGCAAGTTAAAATAATTGGAAAGGTTTTGAGTAATATGGGCTTGCTAGCACTAGTGTCTTATTTAGTGTATCTTTGATTCCTATAAAAGAAACCAATTTATTCCTTGTCCCAACTTGATGATTATCCATTATTTATAACCTTGGAGATAGCCTTTATTTTTTCCATGAAGTTAAGAACAAAATTCCTAACAAATTGATCTACCCAAAGAATGATTGAACTACTTTGACTGTTTTGGGTCGCGAGATAAGATCAATGGGTTTGACACATCTCAAATCAATCCTTACCCTCTATTTAAAAATAATATGCCCAAAAATTTTACCTTCTTACATATTGAAAATGTATTTCCTCATATTTAAATAAATCTCATATTCTAAACATTTCTAGAAGATCAAATCCAAGTGTTTGTAATGATCATTTCAATTCTTGGAAAAAACAGTCAAGTTGTCTTGGTAGACAACCATTATTTCATTTATGACACCAAGAAAGATGGCATCCATGTCTTGTTGGAATGTCACTCCAATGTTCTTTAGTTTGAATGGTATTCAATCAATATAAAAAATTTCCTGATGGTATGGTGAATCTTATTATGGGCTATTTTGGTTTTTTATCATAACCCGATTGTACCTCAATAAGGCATCCATCATGAAAATTATTTTTTACCTTGTTAATTTCTACAATAAATGGTCCATCCTAGGTAATAGATAATTATCCTTGAGGGACTTGATATTTAGATTTCTAAAATCCACACATAGCCTAATGTCCCCAATTTTCTTTCTTAATAGAACAAGGTTAGAGACACACTTTGAATGTTCAGTTGATTTAATTTTATTTCTCTCTATCAACTTCATCAATTATTTTTGTATTTGAGGGGTGACTATGGGGTTGATGGGTCTTTGCTTCTATCTAAAGGGATTTTTCCTAGGCTCTAATAGAATAGTACGCTAGAACAAATATTCATTTTAAGCTACCATCTCATCATAAGACTAGAAAAAATATTTTTTATACCTTTTCAATAATTTTATAAGCACTTGATTCTCTAATAGTTTTAATTTTTTGCTAAGGTAGATCATCTTGGAAATTGATTTGGTTCCTAAGTTTACTCCTTCCACATATTATTCATTTATTGGATTACTCCTTGTTTTATAACAATCAACATTATCAAAAATTCTCTCCAAAGAACAAGACAAATTGGAATATCATTTGTTTTGAGCTCTATATTCTCATTTCAAAAATATTCTCCTTACCTTCTTCATTTTCTTCTGCCATAGGTTGTCAATCAATAAATTAATCTTAAAAATGATTAATGTAATTTAAGAACTCATATATTTGTTGATCATCATTGAAGACCTACCAATTGATTATAAATGTTGTCAAGAATTCCAGGCTTGGTAAGAATTTCAATTTCATACATGTAGTGAGGGTATGCCAAGGAAAAATAAAAATTTGAAGCTATTACAAAAAGGGCATCAACTATTATATTATTTTATCTTTCAACCCATTTGATGTCAAAGGCCTCAAACATCTCAATAGAATCCCACATAACATTCCTATACATCTTCAATATTTTTTCTTTTGTAGCATACATGCCTCTAATCTAAGACACTAATTTTTTTGAATTAGTGTACTATAATACATTTGATCCCATATCTAGAAGACCTGTTCAATCCAAGCAATAAAGCTTCATTTTCAAACACGTTATTGGTGCATTCAAAGTTTAATATGAATGTGAATTTATAATTTGTGTCACTAGTTTACACCACACAACTCTTGCACTATTTAATCCTCTTGAATATGTACCATAAAAATACATGTTCCAAATTTCACCATTTCCTAAATATTGATGTAGAGAAAATAGATCACAATCTACCTACTTTTCAAAGTCATCATCAAAATATTCAATATGCTTTATCTAGATTCTCCACTATATGTAATGTTTTCTTTTCTCTATGTAATTGGACTTCTTTCATATGTATTGGTATGGTTGCATAAGATGGGTCCATTTGAATGCTACCACCGATTGAAGCTGCCCATTTCATGGAAAAAAAATACCTCATTTTTATAGACACTTAAATATGATAATATTTATTGGAAAGAATTTACCAAGTTATGCAACAAGTTGTACCTCAAAATTGTTTACTATCCCTTAGATACCTAAAATGTGACCATACTATAACCACTCTTGACTTTTACCTTATTCTAGCCATTAATTAAATAAGTATTAATTAATTAATTAACTAATTTATCCCTCATCTTTATCCCATCTTGTTCTAAGCCATTAATTAAATAAATATTAATTATTTATTAATTAATTTAACCTTCACCTTTATCGACCATTTTAATTAAATAAATATTATTATTTATTTAATTAATTTATCATTCTCCCTTATCCCCCACCTTAATTAAATAATTTATATTTATTTAATTAAGTCTAGCCTTATCCCCAAATCCTCCAACTAAATTAATTAATTAATTAATTTAGGCTAATTAATCCTCACCACCTTTTCTTCCAATATTTAATTCCACTTTATCCTTCAATCCTTGTCCATTTAATCCTAGTCATTAGATTCATTCACATGGATCACAATCTAAACTTTCCATCATGTGACAAGTGTCCCTCTCACATGACTAACTAAGACCTTGTCTAGATTCATTGAATCTAGCCACTTGCCTAAAGTCAAACTAACTTTTCATCTCATCCATCCATTTCACACTACATCTCTAGATCTTAACCATTCACATAAGGATGTTTCCCAAATCAAATCCTAAACCTAGCCCTTATCCCTCATGTGATACTTGTCGCATGACTACAATTTTTTATCCAATACCTAATCCTCATTCAATCCTAGCAATCCATTAACTAGTCCATCTTGCCTCTTGATTTCCTTCTTGAAAATTCTTCAAATTTAAAGAGGTCGGTCATCCATTTTGGGCAATCTCTTTTCATCCTATTGTTATTCTGTCACATTTTCTATCTAATTCTTCCATAACCTAGCTAATTTTCCATTATCATATCCTTATCTATCCATTTGATTTATCATCATATCAATCCTATCATCATTCTATTTGTATAATAAACCATATTCCTCCATCAACACATGAAAAGAGAAAATCAAGTGGAGCTAGGGTGCACTCTACTTCAGCTCTATACAAGGAGAAAGAAGGGTTCTCGGTGAAGGTATTGTGTGTGTATTGCATTATCTTCTATTTTATTTACCTTCAATATTTTCTTGTCTTCAACCCTAATTACATTTACCTCATGAGAATCCATGAAAATATTTTCCATATGATTTAGAAACTTGTACACCTACATGGTTCATGACTTCTAAAGGTATTGTATTGTTGGATGCTCCATAATCTAGCATACAATTGTGTACTAGTTTACCTTTTATTAGTAAATACGTGTAAAATAGATCAATTACATGCTAGCTACTAGTAGACATTCAACCAAAATAAAAATTATATGTATTTTGGGTATTAAATTTATTCGTACCATATTTGATATCATTAGTAGATTCACTTGGCTAATAAAGAATAGTGGGTGAATTAATATAAAGCAACACCCTTTCTCTATGTTCAAGGATCTGCAAAAAATCCTTATTTGTCGGTTAAACCTTCAATTGAGTCAATGATTGAACCATTTCAATTAATTTATATACTAGCAAGGGAGTGGATAGTGGCATAGTTTCTCCATTAGTATTAGGGATGAAAGATATTGCCCGACTACTAGCTTCAACCTATTTTGTACTAATTGCATTTCTGAATTCCTTAGCAACATTTTGTTTCTCAACTTGCTTATTTTTGGAACTATATCTAGTCACCTTTGAATTCTCCATATTTCTAATTTGAACATCAATACCCTTTTATTTAGGGACATATTTATTTTGTAGGGATGCATCTAGAGAATGCATCTTCCTTCTACGTGGTGACTTCCTTGTAGTCCTATTTCACTTTGCCTTACATTGTTATTTTTTAATTTTCCTTTGCCTATTTGTGCAACTAGCACATCTAAAAAATAACACCTCCAACTTGACCTTTGACACCTACTTGCTTATTTCTTAGCTAGTAATAATTTTAAACTTGTAAAATAGCTACTACGATGAGAGCCTTGATATCTTCACTGGAAGATTTTTCTCTTTTGTACTATTGTTGAATTGATTCTTTGAGTTGATTGAAATTTATTTTTTAGTATCTCACATTTAACATAGTGGCTATCATGGCCACACTGAAATAATTCATATTTTTCATAAACATCTAGTTGGTCAATGTTATCATCTTCATAATATTCAATTTCACCCTCTTCATCTTGGAATTCTTTTTCTTCCACAAGTGTTGTAGCCACAATACACTTTGATGAATCATGAGGAAAGTAGCATATTTCACACTAGAATGAATCTTCTTGAAGATTCACACGATCCTTCCTCAAGGGATCAGGGTGTCTCTCTCTTGGTATCCATGGTTTGCATTTCTATGAACCATTTTCTTATCATTTTGTCTAGGTTTTTCAGACCAGTCATAATTATATGGCTTGTTGTGTAGTGTATGACCTTTGTTAAAATGAATAGAAACATTATTAGAGGGCATCTCATTTTAATGTCTAATAACCTTGTATGAGAGATCATTCATAGGACCCATTAATTCTCAATTTTATCCTCAACAGTAAGGGGCATACCTAAAATTTTTACACCTAGTTTTGCATTAGCTCTTTTAATGCTTTTACCACATGTTCTCATATTGATTTTCATATTGATTTCCATAGAATGCACTTACCTTAATTTTTGAGGGTTCTTATCTTGTAAGTAGTAACCCAACTTGGTAGAAAACTATCCACAATATAAAACAAGGCACAAAGATTCATTTGGCCTCATGTGGAGAGGAAATTTCCTCATTGCCATCATAAAATTATTGTTAAAATTAGTAACCGCTTTATTTACCCATTTTTAATGGTTGTTAGCTCATGAATTACAAATTTTAGATCCACTCTTTTTCTCTATTGTAGTCTAAAGACTCTCATAAAAACATCCCATGAGTCTATGCTATTATTTGGATGACTTATGTACCACTCTTTTGTACTCTCCTCTAGTGACTACACAAAGAGTTTCATCATAACATTTTTATCTTCTTTTTCATAGTCATCTATCACATTGATGAAACACCTTAAGTGGTCCTCACTAGTGACAACATAATTTCCCTAGAATTTTAAAAAAATTCCTTTGTTCTATAATGTCCCCTTCTCATGTGTAAATCATTAGCAGTGACCCTTGGCCTATTTTAATTCCCATGGGCTGATTGAGACATGATAAGGGGATAACTAATTAATCAAATTAAGTTTGTCTAATAAATCTATTTTTTAGATGACTTATATTTAATAATTATTTTTATTAAGTTAGACAATTTAATTTAAAAAGCGACTTATTTCTAGGGCCCAAAATGTAAATTTAAATTATAAAGTCACTTTTGGAGGGAAATTAAAAGTTACGAGAAATAGTATTTTATTATTTCCAAAAAGTCTAAAAGGGATATATGAGGAGAGGAAATTCTTTATTGAAATTTTTTATTTTCAAAACCCCAACTTATAATTGAACAACTGTTCATATCCCTACCCTAGGATGGAAACCTCATAGCTAATATTAGTTTTGACAAAAATCTTCTAGACAATTTGTGAGGATTCATTTAGGATTCACAAGTGTCCTGATTGATTTAAAGAATCAATGAGATACACATCAACTTTAAAGGTTCCTTGAGATGCACCTACTTGTAAAATTTTGAAGTAATACCATAGTGTTAGAGCATGTAGATTTTAGTAAGAAATTGATTATTATTGGGTTTTCTTTCTTTGTTAGTCATACCATTCCTTGGTATGGCCATACAACTATAGTAGGCACTAAGGCAGTCATCCAAGCATTTTAGCGGGGGTGATTGGAGGCTAATGTTAGTCAACCTTTGTTGCTATTATCAAATATTCACCTATAACTCATAAAAGTTTTGCATGGTGGTGTGAGGGTTTGAGGAGTGAGGCGTTGTCCCAAACAAACGAATTTAACCCCTATTCACTAGTTATATAAACTAAAAAAAAGCTTCAATAGTTTGGAGGTAGGTATGGGTTGTTTGGAGGATTTATAAGGAAGAACAATCTTTGTGATAGTAGTGTCATTTCTCCAAACTTTACAATTTCTCAAACTTTGACATGGATAGTCCCATAGTTTAGTCACTCAACTACAACAACCATTATATTTTTTATATTGTTACATATTGGAAATGTTCAATGATCTTATAGATCATATGTACTATTCTACAACTATAACTTTGGGTTCCTTCAACACTTGTTTCCAAATTGGAAGGTCAAACTTTGTAATGATTCTAGTTCTATATGTATGCTTAAATATGAGTTGAACATCATGAGGTTAATATGTTTGTGGTTGAAAAAAGAATATATTCAAAGGAAATAACATTAATAACTGTCTGCTATTTCTCATCTGTTGTTGTGCTGCCTTTGGACTGTCTCTGGTTTTTTCCTGTTTATGTTAGCTGTTTAAGACTTGTCCTTTTTTGGCCCTTGTGGCTCATTGTGTAGGGTACAACGCCCTGTAAATGCTGTTTAACATTTCAAAAACATTAATAACTTGCTACAATATTAAGCTTTATATTGGGTATATTAATAGAATCATTTCAAAAACTTCAATTATGGACATTTTTTCAAACACTTTGTAAAACACATAAAATAATTAAAATATTATTGCACTAGTCACTTGCCATTTTATCAAACATTTGTCAAAATACTAGAAATATTAGCTTAGCACTTTACATAATATTATTTGGAATTGGATTAGTATATTAGGATGCCATAAAATTCAATTTGTCTATATATTTCCATTCCTAATGCCTATCTTGCTATAGAGAATCTTTGAGCATGTCTTATGTTGTTACTCTCATATTCTATCTCACATTTATTTATTCAAGGTTTTGCTAATTTGCTAATTATTGATTTTTATACACAAACTACATATGCTAATTTGGAACATTTCATGCATTGTTATATTTTTATAATGTTTTTGAATAATATTTTGGTTTTGGTTCTTTACTGGGTTTTTTGAGTAAATTGAACTTGTCACAACTCAATTTGGGAATCTAGTTCACATTACCTTTGTATAATCTAATCAATTAGGTCTATATGTTGATCTAAATCTCTTTCCCTACATTTGGTTTTTGCTTGAGTAACTGCATCAACATCCTGAAAAGGAGTTTCCATCCCAATTCGGTTCCATGAGATGAGGTAAGAGAGTTGTGATGAATTATTCTTGGATGTATTAGATGTGGAGGTGGAAGTAATTTCATATCTACACCTTTAGTATGCAATTACTAAGACATAACTCTATTTCTTTACTTAACATTTGTTTCATTACCAAGCATAATAGAATCATGTTTGAGAATTCTTCTACTAGTTCTAAACTAATACAACACAAATAACAAAAGGAGTCACTAGTAGATAATTGCTTATCTCAGTAAAGCAATGGAGTCATGAATTTATTCAAAAAATGTATTGATCACAATTATGTTGTGATGTTCCTGATAATGGGATAGAATGATGGCAAGTTGGACAATTGGATTTCATTGGAAATCATGTGGGAAATTGTTATATGGGATGGTTTTTATGTCTCAAGGTTATTTAATTGTTGGTTGTGCTCAATTGATCATTTCTTTCCTTGTGCTGACAAGTTTTGTGGGTGATGGTTTCCCTAATTCTATTGTTGGTGCCCTCCATGAGGATTTAAAATGGTTTTTTATGGATGAGGTAAGGGAAAAAAATGTGGAGATATCTTCAAACCCAAGCAAGAGGAGAGTGTCTAGTGAGGAAGCAGTGATTTTTTTTATGATTTAAGTGGATGAAAAGATCAATGATCCTATGTTGCATTAGTGGATGGCCTATATTTGGGAGTTAGCCAAAGGTATGGATAGTTATCTTGGTGTGTGCATTTATGTGAATGGAAAAAATGTTGAAGTCCATATAAGGTATAATAGAGGAATATGAAATAATTTTTTTGCCACTCAATCTTTGTTGTGTGCATGACCATGCTTTCCATTACTACACATTATTATATTCCACATGATGATATTGGTGATGTTATTCACTAAGCGAAGGCTCACTTCAACAATTTTTGGAGCACGTACATTATTTTAAGAGGAGGCATATTTGTTTGTACTTGGTCGTTGAAACGATACCCAAGAAGGTGCAGTTTGACCTTCTTAAGGAGGCCAAGTTCCTCCATTTTTTTTGGATGCTATGATTTAGAGGAAAAATTTAAAGTAAAGGAGATGAATGATGCAAATCAAGATGTGGTATGTAATAAATTTAAATGTTTTAAGTTTGGTGGGTTGAGGCTTGTGTAGTTTGTCTTAGCCCTAGTTAGTTGTTCAAACATTTTATCATGATACAATGATAAATAGTCAGGGTGGGGTAAGTTTTGGTTGAGGTTGATGTTATTTTGAATGTTGGTTAAGATGGGTAGTATATTATAGTTGTTTGTGTTTGATATCTCATCAATTAGTATGATACTATGGAGCTTCAATTTGGATTCAAGGGTTTTCTCCAAATTTCTTTGGTTCTTAGGATCTAAACCAAGTTATATTAACAAAAATAATTATGTTGTGTTGTCTCAATGAAATTTTTACTAAAGATTATATGCCTCAAAATACATAAGTAAACTAGGTTTTACACATGCATTCAAAGAAATAACATAATTTATTTAATATTAAACGATTCTACTTAACAATCCATATATAGACTTGAAAATTTCATTTATTATTGTGAAAATATACTAAGCAAAAGGTTTGTAGGGTTTTTACAATCATTTGGCTTGCTAATTGATCATAGATACATCCAGAAATGAATATAATGCCAATGGATTACACTCATAAAATATTGATTCCATGATTTAAAATAATTCTTTAGAGGTTACAATAAGTTCACTACAAATTTGGGATGAACCTCGATCATCAAAATGCAAAAAATATTCCATTTGCCAGAGTTGAAACCCTAGTTGCTTGGAAGTGTATTATTTTTGGTTCTCCAATTTTTTTTTCCACCCCTTCAATAATGAAAATAAGTCTTTATAACCCATTTCAAGTCGCACCAAAGAGAGAAACATCCAAAATTATAAGAAAATATAGAAAATCCATGACCTTAGGCATGTATAGGGGTGCCCATGGCTCCACATCATGTTTTTCATCATTTTGGTGCCTTAAATATATCTAAATCATGTCCTTATGTTCCCACAAAGTATGGGTTTGATCCATATTCCTTAAATCTACAATAGTTTCAAGGTCATTATTGGAGTCCATGAAAGGTGGGAAAGTAGGGAGAAAGAGTGCGCTAAGTCTTGGCATGAAATATTGAGTGTCCAGGTGCTTGGTGAGAGTCTAGGATTGAGGGGGGCCTTGGAATTTGACAGGGCTTTGGATTTTAGGAGGAAATTTATATTCTAGGAAGAGATTGGAACCTTGTACATGCAATAGGGGTTTTGGGCTCTAGAAGGAACTTAGAACATTGAAAATGTAATGTGTTTTTTAGGTTTTTTGGAAGAACTTGAAACCTTAGACATGGTTCCAAGGTGCCAAGTCCTCTTAGGGTTTTGGAATCCCACCAAAGAAAAGACAACTTTAGTACTAATTGGATTCTAAAGATTAATAATTTGAAATATAAGTCATATTTTGATCTCCCAACAACCATAAACCTAAGACCTTACATCATTTTGTCTTCGTGGGGATGCAGGAACTTGAAAGAACTAGGGAATGATGAATAAGCTTCGATATCCCCAAAAAATGTGAAAACTTGAAAAGCCTAAAATCACCTAAGGAAAGGCCTTATCATTGGGAACTGACCACAAAGTACCTCATTAACACATTTTAATAAGGGATTTTAAATGATACCATTTGAATGGCATTAACACATTTTAATAAGGGATTTTAAATAACACTATTTGAATGGACACCCTTAGACCATATTTCAACAAAGTGGACCCAATTGGAGATTTCTTAGATCGGTTATGAATGGTGGGTGAGATAGGGCCATATGCACAAACATTAATGGAGCACATAGGAATGAGACAATAAATTTTTTGTGCCAATAAATAAAATACTTGTTAGTTCTCCTATTGTTGAATCTCCAATTGCTATGTGAATATAGGAAATAATAAAACCCAACAAACATCATATTCATTTAGAGTATATAGATGTGAAATTTCATATACCAAAAATATTCCAAACCTATTAAATTTATATCCATAGGTATTCTAAACAACAATCAAGTTGAATCTTCAGCTATTGGTTAGCCATTTGAAATTGACAAGTTACCAAGTCAATCAAAGTTAATTCTCACTAAAAACCATCAAGTTTAAACATGTTTCCATTATAGATTATGAGGAAATATCTCCAATCTACATCCTTGTCTATCATGTGGTCAACACACACATTTTACAAAAAAATTTGTGTTAGATATGCACATATAAAATCAACGAGGCATATGTATTTTAGATGGATAGATAATTCCAAATGATAAACTAATACTTTCCTATTGTTAAAATAATATTAGAGAGTCAAATCCACCATTTTAGATGACATCTTATCTACTCTTGATGTGTATGTTATTGCCAATCCAATTGATAATAAACTCAACCTTCTAGATATTGTTGTCAATCTAATTGACAATAAATTCAAAATTGTAGATATTGTTGAGGATTTGTGTAAAATATTATTGATCTTGTCTACTCATGATGTGGATTTTTTTGTTCCAATTGATGATGATATTGTCATTGCAAAATTTGACACTTGTATTATTAAGAGACAACCTACTAGTTCCCACTCCTCTCTCCTTCTCCTCTCTTTTGAATTGAATGTGCACATGGTCGACTGTGTGTTGGGGGTACCCCTCGGTCCCCCACCCCTGTCCCCTTCTGCATAGGCTCTCCTTTCATCACATGTGTCACCGTCTTTGGGGCCCTCTCATGTTCTGCCAACTGTTGGGGAGCCCATGATCCCTGTCTTGCTTGATGTCGAGGTGTCGATGTTTCTTGTTACCTCGTTGCCTAAGGGGTGGAATGATGTGCTGAATCATAAGAGCCCATCTCCTGTGGGTTCCCTTCTTTGTTCGAGTGCAAAAATTTCAGTCTTGGGTAACGAGTTCTCCATTCCTGAAGCTATTAGCAACATGATAGTTTCGTCAATGGAGTAGAGTGTGGTGGGTAAGTTTCTTTCCTTCCAATCCTCTACAGATATGGTTTGTAGATGGGTTACTACAAAATGGCATGTGAAGGGTAGTGTGGGCGTTTGCGCCATGGCGGGTGGCCTTTTCCTCTTCAAGTTCTCGGCTAAGGAAGATTTAGTCTCTGTGCTCTTGTCGAGTCCTTGGGTTTATGGGAAGCATGGGCTATCTTTATGCCATTGGAAGCCGAGTTTCAATCCTGATGTTGACCTTAGCAAGTTGGCTCCGGTTTGGATTCGTCTCCTTGGTCTTCCTTTGGAGTATTGGGATGACTTTCTTTTTCAATGCATCAAGGACTCTCTGGGTCAGTTCATCACCTTAGATTATATAACCAAATCCATGTCCAAGTTCATTTTTTCTCACTTTTGCATCAACATTGATGTCAATAAGGCCTTACCCAACTCTATGAAACTTTGCTCTATTTTTATTTCCTAGGTTCAACCGGTTTGTTATGAGAATGCTATGGTTTACTATCATAAATGTGCTAAACCAAGCCACCTTATCACGGATTACAAATCCTTAATTATGAATGACCCCTGTCCCAACACTCCAACTACGAAGATTCCTTTTGATGGCTTCCCCTTTGAATCTGATCTTCTTAAGATTATTGAATCCCCGTCCAAGCTCGTGCCCGTTGACCCCGTGACTCCTTTGTTTGTTGACCTTGTGAAGCCGGTTTCTTCAGATTTGGATCCCTCTGGTTCTGCTTTGGGAACTAATGGTTTCTTCCCTAGTGATTCTCAAGACTTTGGTGTTGCCTCGATGTTTCCTCTCTCTCCAAAAGGAGTGGAGGAAGGTGAAATCCTGGATGGAGTTGAGAAGAAAGTTTCTCCCTGTCTAGAATAGGAGGTGAAGATGGTGGTGTCTTAGGTGTAAACTGTGGAAGAAGAGTTTTGGTCAACTCCTAAGAAGAAGGGAAAATAAAAGAAAGTGGATGTGGGGGGTGATTCCAAGCCAGGCAGACCTAACCAGTGGCTGACTAGACACAAAGAAACAACAAAAGAAATCGTGATTGGTAAACAGAGGATACTGGAAGTGTCCTCAAAGAAAAATCCTAAATGAAAGTCCTAGCTTGGAATGTGGAGGGTTAAATAGCCCCCACAAGGAGTTGGCACTAAAGAATTATGTTCTAGAACATAAGGTTGATATTTTACTCCTCCAAGAAACTAAGATGAAGAAAACCAATTTTGAATCCATTGTGAAATTTATATGGCCTAATGCTCACTTTGCTTATTGCGATGCTGATGGGGCATTTGGTGGTTTTTTTCTTGTATGGAATCCCTCTTAGATTACAGGCTTTGAGTTGCTCAAATGTAAGAATCGTCTTGGTATAAAGTTCTCTAATTCTGGGGGCTACTGGTCCTTGATAAATGTTTATGCTCCCAATATTAGGAATGCTAGGATATCCCTTTGGCAAGCAATTTATAACTGGATTTTGGCTAATAAGGATGGCCAATGGATGGTGGCTGGGGATTTTAACTCCCCCCTTTATCCTTGAAAGAAGAGTGGGGGTCTGATTGAGTATTTTGACAACATGTCTGATTTGGCTGACTTTTTGAGTTGTACTAGTTTGGTTGATATTGGCCTGCAGGGCCAGTTGTTACCTGGTCTAATCATCGCCTTGGGGCTGATATGATCTAGGTCTGCCTGGATAGATACCTCATTTCTCCCAACTGGACTTCTATTCTCAATGCTAATTTGTGGGCTCTCCCTAGAACTATCTCAGACCACAAACCTTTGCTGTTACTCCCCATTGACCACTTTGTTGTTGGTTGGTTTCCTTTCAGGTTTGAAATCATGTGGAATGCTCATCCGAACTTCCGAAACAAGATTGCTACCTAGTGAAATATCTTGATGCAATGCTCCCCTATGTTTAGGCTCTCTCAAAGACTCAAACATGTCAAATACAAGGTGAAAGGGTGGAATAAATGTGTTTTTGGAGATGTCTTCCATCAAAAATGGGTGCTGGTTGATAAACTTGGTGAATTACAAAAAGGAATGGAAGACAAAGATAACCGTATTCTGATGGGTCAATAGGAAAAGGAGGAGCGATTGGAATGGGAGAAAATTCTAAAGAAAGAAGAGGTTTTCTGGAAATAAAAGTCTAGAATACAGTGGCTTGTTAAGGGGGACCATAACACATCTTTCTTCCATGTGTCAACTATTAAACATAGAAAAAGGAATCAGATAAAAAAAATGGAAAATGAGGCCGAGGATGAAGTTTTTGATCCCTTACTGATTGGCCTATTGGCTGCTAATCACTTCAAGCATGCCTACTCGCTTCCTTTAGAGGACCTTGACCCTGGGCTGGTTGATCTGCTGTCGGAACCTCTTCCTACCCCTGTTACTCTTGAGGATAATGATTCTATTTTGAGGGCGGTTTCTTCTGAGGAGGTTCAGTCTGTTGTGTTTAGTATGGGTGCCTATAAAGCCCCTGGGATTGATGATTTCTCCTTGATATTTTTCCAAACCTTTTGGGAGATGGTGGGGGAGGACCTTACCCTTGCTACTAGGGATTTTTTCAACTCTGGCAAATTTCTGAAATAGCTAAACCACACTTTCATAGCTTTGGTCCCCATGTCTGAGGAACCCCTGACCATGTTTGATTTTTGTCCTATTAGTCTTTGCAATACTATTTATAATATTTTCTCTAAAATATTTGTGAATTGGTTGAAACCCCTTTTTGAGAAAATGATTGGTCCCAATCAGAAAGGTTTTGTAATTGGCCGACATATTCTGGATGCTGCTCTATCTAGCCATGAAACTCTGCACTCTATGGATAGGTGTAACAACCCTAGCATGGATTTTAAGCTCGACATTTCAAAATCTTATGATAAAGTCCTATGAAACTTTCTCCCTAAAGTCCTTGTTAAGTTTGGATTCAACCAAAAAGTTATCAAATTAATCATGGAATGTGTCTCCATGGTGAAGTATTCTGTATTAGTCAATGGAGTTCCCCAAGGGTTCTTTGAGGCTGGGAGGGGAATCAGATAGGGAGACCCCCTTTCCCCTTATTTATTCATTATGGTGGCTGAAGTGTTGAGCAAGAATGTGGTGTGTATGTTGTCAGAGAGCTCCATCAAGGGTGTCAAACTGACCTCCACCCTTGATCTTGTTACTATCCAACAATTTGTGGATGACACTATTCTTTTTGGAAAATCTTTGATGATTGAAGCTAGGAAGTGGAAAGGCTGCCTCAATCTATATATGGCTTGTTCTGATCAATGCATCAATTACAATAAAAGTACAATCTATTTATTTCACTGCTCTCCTAGTCTGTAGGATTGTGTGACCATGGTGTTAGGTTGTGTGAGTGCCTCTCTTCCTTAAGTCTATCTTGGCCTTCCCCTTACTGTTAAGGAATTTACTCCCAACTTCTGGAATTTTGTCCTTGAAAGAATCCAAAGAAAGCTTGTTAGATGGAAAGGTTCTCTTTTGAGTCATACGGGCAAGCTGTAGCTTGTCACTGCTGCCCTACAAGGCATTCCTATTTATTTTTTGTCAATGTTCAAAATTTCCTGTAACATTGCTGATAAATTTGAGAAGATTTAGAGAGTCTTTATATGGTTTGGTACTGAAGATAAAAATAAAATGTCACTAGTCAGCTGGGAGAAAGTTTGCCTTGCCAAACTAGAAGGGGGGCTGGGCATTAGGAAAGTCCTTGCTTCCTAAAAGGCTCTACTTGCTAAGGTTTGATGGGACCAATTAAGAGATAAAAAGGACTAGTGCATAATTATGAAATCCAAATACTTGGCCAACAGTCCCCTAATAAGGTGTATTGAGAATGATCATCCCTGTGGGTCTCTAGCCTGGAATAATATATGCAAAATGAAGAAGCTTATGTTGTATGGCCTAATATGGAAACTTGGTAATGGAAATAAGATTCACGTATGGGAGGATTCTTGGCTCTTAGACTCCCCCTTGGCCCTCTCGGAGTTCAAAAATCTAATGGAACCCACTTCTCGGTTCTTTGGTAGGAATGTGTGTGATTACATGCATGGTTTACAGGGTGCTAGGTGCTGTAAAGTTATTAGTTACCGTGGACCTCTTTCTCCTAACTTGCTTGGTCTAGTTTCTTCTTTAGGGTTCTTAATTTCTCAACAAAAAATTCCTCTATCGGTTGTTAAAGATGATTTCTTTTGGGGCTTGGATAGTAAAGGTGAATTGGCTATTAGGATGGCTTACAGTTTGTTGTCGGACAAAGGCCTACATAGTAAGTTTTGGAAGAAGGTTTGGAACTGTCACTTGATTCTCAAAATAATTTTTTTCTGGTGGACAACCTGCCACAACAATATTCTAACCCAAGATAATCTAAGAAAGCAGGGATTCCAAATCTCGAATAGGTGCTTGTTGTGCAAAGACAACAAAGAAACTGTGGATCATATGCTTCTGCACTATTTGTTTGCTATTGGTGCTTGGGATCTTGTTTTTCAAAATTTGGAGACACACTGGACCTTAAATAATGATTTAGTTTCCTTTTTTGAAGGGTGGAGTGGTCCATTTCGACACCCCCTTCCCCTGGAAATTTGGAGACAAATTCCCCCAATTATTAGTTGGTGCATCTAGAAGGAAAGGAACAACATGATTTTTCGTGACATTGAGAAGAATCTGAAGGATGTGTTCTCTTGTGGGCTGAGACTTATCTCTGAAAGTTTAGACACGAAAAATATACAAGTTGATCCAACACACTTGATCTTGATCTTACTAACATCGTTTCTTCTTGAATCATCCCCTTTACTAATTAATTTAATTTAATAATCTTTATTTGATTAAATTCATCACATTTCATCTTTAATTAAATAAATCCCCTTTAATCTGATTAAATCATCATCTCCTATTAATTAAATAAATCAGTTTGTTTAATTAATCCTATAGTCCCTCTTTTAATTAAATAATTCATTTTATTTAATTAATCTCTAAAGTCATCTCATTTAAATTAAATAAATTTATCTTTATTTGATTTAAAACTAACACCATTCTCTTTAATTAAATAAATCAAAATTTATTTAATTAAGTCTAAAATCATTATTCCTCTCATTTTGATTTGTTTAAATCCTGAAATCCAAGTCAAAATGGTCAAATCAGCTAATCCCCCTCTTAATTAATCAAATCATGATTAATGCTAATCCTAATCACTCAAATTATCTAGATTTTGCAACTTGCACAAAATTGATTTATTAATTCATCAATTTCCATTGAAAAAAACATATTTTATGGAATATTCTTCCAATTCAAAAATCCCTCCAAAAAGGGATGGGTACTTCAAACAAGGCATTCAATGCCTCTTACATGTCCTTGGCTTTGAGCCAAGTGACATTAACTCCATTTCCCTTCCTTCTAAACATGTCACATTCAAATTTCAAATTTGAATCTCATAGCATTTATCATGCACATTGACCAAAATGTGCTCATTTCTCCTCCAATCACATATGGACAAGTGACCTTCTCTCATTGGTTGGTCTTTTGTCCCACATTCACCCAAATCCTTCAATTTTCCATTCTTCAAATCTATAAATAGAGGCCTCCTCTATTGCAATATCATCCACAATTTGAGCAAAGTTACTCTCTTCACATTGAGAGCTAATTTTGTCTACTTCATAGCAAGTGTTCATCATTTTTATGGTTTCATAGCTAGGTTATGCCAAAATATCATCAAAGAGCCTCAATCATCCATAAATTATCACAAAGCTTACAAAGGAGTTGGGAAAGGGCCAATTTCGACACACCAATTGGCACCAACTCCCCCATGGGATCAATAGTTTGCATTGCTTAATTAGGATTTCATTTATCTTTTCATGTTTGTTCTTCGTTTTTCTTATTATTAAGCATTGTAAATGGATTTCATGGGGAATCCTAGTTTTATCTTGCATATGAGCTTCTTAATGTGTTTGCTTCTTGTATTTGTGTAGGTATAGGATTGGGGTTCACATTTTGGCGCTAGAAGGAGGGCTCAATTGGAGAAATTCATCACATTTTTCCAAAATTCTGTAGTTTTTGACATTTTTGTGCTTGCATAAAATTTCACCGCTTACAGACCAATGGCACCATATTGCACCGCTATTAGTCCAGCGATGCTATATTGCACCACTGCAACCTCAAACTCCCCCGCAATTGCTTTTCCGCCCAAAAATTTGAAATTTGCAAATCGTGTCGCGCTCCAAACTGTGCCGCATTCCAAAATAGTGTCACATTTGTACTCTCTATCTGCTGCAGAGCACTGTGCTCAGTTAACATGCGACGCTATATTGCACGCTGGATTTTCAAATTGCACTGCATTTGCTGATTGCGTCGCTGGGTGACAGAGAAAAGTTCAAATTTAATTTTTTTAACATGTGCCATTTTGTTTTCAACTTTTTGAGTCATTAACTTATTTGTTGTCTCTGTATTTCTGGTTTTAATCATTTTGCAGGTTAGGGAAAGAAGGAAAGAAAAATGGAGGGCTGCATTATTACATCATTCTTATCCTATACCAAGTGTTTTTAAACACTCTATTGTTGTTTAACACTCTTAGAGAGTTCTCAATATCTCCTAAGAAATTTGTCATCTTTTATGCTTTAGGGAACAATAAATTTCCTTTTGGGCTCTAAAAAGAACAATACAAATTTTCTTTCAAAGTTTGCAAACAAAAGGCTTAAAAAGAACCTTAGAAATTTTTTACTAGATTTGGTTTAAGGTTTAACAATTGAACAAGGAAAATTCCACATTTGATTTTGTACTATAAAAAGAACTCACTCTCTCTTTGTGGACTTAAAATGAACAAGTGTTGTTTTGTTTTGTAATTGTTTACTCAAAATAATATCATCAAAAGGACGTATGCGCTTCTATCGCACCTCACGGCGATCTTGAGAATCAAAATCTCTTTTGGTGATATTAAGTTGAGTAAAACAATTACCTCCACATTTCATTGAACAAAACATCTTGCGAGTGTGACTAAGCTTATTGCGTGTGTTCTCCCTTTGTTTCTAAATGAAGGTTGATCGAACTACGAATATGTTTGCTCGATTTTGTTTATCTTAGTGGGCCTGCCTTGTGGGAAAAAATACTCACCTAAGGGAACGACCCAACCATTAACACACTAAGGACAAGTGTATTTCCAACCGAGATATAAAAGTGGGTACTGGAACAAAAGCTAGTATCACGTGGCTGGCTCTGATGAGAAGGGAAACAATGGTCTCTTGTCGCATGGGTCAACTCCTACGAACATAAAGTTTGAATTAAAACCCCTTATTTAGAAAAGGAAAAAATCGTTTACTATTTGTTGGTGTAAAAGGTCATGTCCTTTGAAGCCGCCCCACATATACATGTGATTATGTTGTAGAGATGAAAAATATGCCATGGGAGATTCATGGGTACTGATGCTTGGCTGACCCGAGAAGTGAGTGCACTATAAGGGGGAGCTTGTGTGGTCAAGCATCTAATCATCCACATTGAATATGCGCAACTGGATTTATCCAAGTGGGAACACAACAAATATTGTTTCTTCATCCTGGGATTGTGCATGTTCTTGAAATCAAAACATGTTGCTTGGGTCTCAAAACAAATGAAAACAAACGTTCAAAAAAGCTTCAAAATTTCAAACCCTTTGGGGGAAAGAAATACCCTTGACGAATCCAAGTGCTCTTGCTTTCCCTAGGGATTCCATCCTTAGAAGTTTCTAAATTCTTGGGTTTAATCATCATTTGTTTTCACTAAAGTCAACCTAGGAAATTATGCTCTTGAAACCTTGATTTTCACATAATGGACATTGTGGAATGAAAAGGAATTGAGACATAGACATTCATTTTGAAAAGCATAATCAAGAAAGTGTTTGTGGTAAAAAGAACCGAACCTAAGAAAGATAACATATAATTGAACCACACATGTGCTTGGTCCCTTTTGAGTCATTTGGTTTTCATGCAAACATTGGTCTTTTGGTTTGGACCACTTTTAGGGAAAAGCATGTTCTTCAATATCTTGGTCTAGTAAACAAGTCCTCTTAGGATCATCTAGGATCAAGTCAAACACTTCACCCCATCCAAACATTTATCAAAATCCCATTTCACTAACAACTTTTGGAACCTTGGAAAACATCACTTATGCTAGACTTTTAGGAAAAATCAACATCACTTTGTTTGTCTTAACACACCTAGCCAAATTATCCTCTTGTGTACGAGTTTACTCTAGGATAACACAACTTCTTAGGGTTTACAAGTACATTATCAACATCATCTTGTTTGACTTAACACACTTAGTCAAACTATCCTCGTGTGTACGAGTTTACTCTAGGATAACACAACTTCGTAGAATTTACAAGTTCATTATCCAAAATTATCTTGTTTGACTTAACACACTTAGTCAAACTATCCTTTTGTGTGCAAGTTTACCCTAGGATAACAAAATTTCCTAGAGTCTACAAGATCATTATCAATCAATCAAAATCAAATCAAATCAGGTCCTAAAGTCTAGCATTGATCCAAAGTTCCTAAAAGTTCAAACACCCATACCCCTCACTCTTTCATTCTTAATCTCATCATTGGTCCTAAACACCTTAGAGGTTCACTTTTGCAATAAGGCCAAAACAAAAAATGGAAAATTCATTCAGCATCATGTTGCAAGCACTCCAACAAATGCATGCTCAAGCCCATGCTCTATACCATGCACAATTACAAGCAACTCAACAACACCAATTTCAACAAGGCCTACAACAGTATCAAGCACAATAGGAAGCAACCTAATTACTAGCCCAACAACAAGCTTTGTTGGCACATCAACAACAAGACCAACAACAAGCATTGTTGGCACAACAAATGTAGGCATATCAACAAGCCCCACTCACTCAACAAAGCTTGAAACATATTCCCACAATAATCATTGAAAATGATGATCAAGATCCTTTGACCAATGATCATGTTGAAAATGTCTCTACATCACCTAATGCGTTAGATGACATATCTCAAGAATTTATTCCAAAGAATGATCAACATCATTCGCCAGAGTCTAGCAATGGACCTTTCCAAGACATATTGACATCCTTTGACCTCATGGTTATAGATATTGAAGAAATCCTCAACTCACCATTTGATCCAAGTCCACTCAAATCTCAAGAGGATATCGAGCCACTTCCCATTCCTAATAAAGATATCCAAGAACCCTTTGAAATCAATCCATCCTTTGAAATTGACCCATGTCAAGAACTTGATCCAATGCATGTCGAAAGCAATTCTGAAATCATTCGAGATCAAGAATTTATATCTCCAAGCTACTACAATGATATAATGGATACCCTCCTATCTATACAAGATGATCACATCCACATAGCACATACTCCTCCATCTACCCATGAGATGCTTTCCTTGGATGGACATGTAGATGATATTCATTCAAAACAAGAGTCTCATACTCTTGACATCATTACCAAGGTACAATAGTCTCCTACTCTTAACATTTGTACACATAATCAAGGTATAGAAAAATTTGGAGACATACCAAAAGTGGATCATTAAGAAGGCTTTTATAGAAGTGGTGAATCAGAAAAATACTGTGGAAACATATCAAAAATAGATCATGAAGAAGGCTCCTACAAAAGTCATGAATTAGAAACATCCTGTGAAATGAATCATGAGGAAGACTTTTATGTGGATAGTGAATCATCAACACTTCTTGAAGAAGCATTAAAATCTGATATTTCACAAGCTCAAACCAAAGATATCAATCATTAATTTATCTCACAGATGGAGGATCCTATCACCTATAAACTTGGATCACTTACTTTTTTTAGGGCAAGCTATCTCATCAATAAAGAAGCTGCCACCTTTGAAGATCCACCACAGAGAAAAGAAGGAGTAGCACCCTATTTCCAAGGTAAATCATATCCTATTGCAAATAAAATGTTGCAACAGATGAATTATCAAGGCAGCGGATTAGGCCTACATGAATAGGGTATCCTCGTATCAATGCAGATTATTGGAAATCGTAGGAATCAAGGTCTTGGTTATTCGGTAATTAAGAGATCTAACAATATTAGTGATACCTCTATAAAACTGGGGGCAACTTCGTTTCAAGCAAACGTCAACATAGGGGGCACAAATAATCTTTATGGTGAAACCAATGCCAATACTACAACCCGCCACATTATGAATCTTCATCCACCTATCACCCCATCCATGAATTGGGACCAACATCAAAAGGGATATTTGAATCAAATCATGAAGAACGTTACCAAAGCAAAAGAAGCTAAGAAGCACTAAGGACAAATCAAATATACTTGGATACCAAAAAATTCAAAGAAAGATGATCCTTATCATACTCCATTAGTCAAAGAAACTATGGGGCAAAATCAAAAAGGGAAAAGTATCCATCAAAGATGTCCACAAAGGAAAAAGCAATCTTTTCAAGTGACATGCAAGGTATATCAAGTTGTTGGTCCTAATTCTATGCACTCTTTCGTATCCATCCATCATTGCTCATCTTCCCGAGTTTGGAGAGTCAAAGGTTCCAAACTGTCAACCAATCCATCTTTTATCCCTAAACACACTCCATCCATGCCTCCACACATGATATCCAATTCTCACATTGACCATGTGTTGGAAATGACCCTTCATCATGAGGATTGAGAAGGCACTCTATCGCGATGTGCACACAAAGACAAAGTTAACTCCAATATCAACAAAGCAGGACATATCTCTCAAAATTTGCTTTCAAGTGCACGTATCTTGCAAAGAAGCTTCTTCAAGTAGGATATCAGTGGCACATTATGACAAAAGAATCAATGTCAATAGTACCAGGTGATTCAACATCAACTTAAAATCTCTAAGAAAATACAAAAAAATAAAAAAATCCAAAAATCCAAAAAATTAGAAAAATGATTGAAAACAGTAAAGAAAAAATTGTCCTCCAGTGAAAACCACTTTGTTGGCGCTTTGGGCAGGTACCATGATGAAAAACTGGCAAGCAAGTGTCATGTGTAGAATCGAGCATCTACATGCGCCATTTAAGGAGAAAGCATCTTATCGTATATGTTGGCGTTTTTGACTGTAACCCACAAGTATTTCCTAAAAGCTCCTATGAACTTGCCACGATAAATAATAAAAGTTTAGGAAACGTATGGCCAAATTGATGAGAACATCAATAAGGCTAATTCTCCTACACTTCGGACTCTGGAAAATCCAGGAGGGTATTCCCTAAAATGTGCTCTTAACATACAACATTTAAACGATTCATTTGCACACAGGTAAGCAACAAATAGATTCTCCAATTATTGTTAAAGGATGAAATCCTTCAAGAAATTGGCTATTCCTTGAAAATTCTTGAGTCCAATTAATAGAGAATCGAAAAATCAACTTAAAGTAAATTGATAGGAAATGTTTGAATAAAATATGCTGAGGCCATAACACAAAACATGAGAGAATAAAACATGATTAGAATTCTAGTGCCATATCCCAGAGTGTGGAATCAAAAGAGAAAACTGAACTGCAGGGCAAATTTCATCTCAAGCATCCATGATCTATATGAATTTCATTACAATCCACATATCTATACCTGAATCTATTACTTCTTTATGAATCCTATTATTAGCTTGCATGAACTTACTGATTAACTAAAGCATTTAACCGATCCTTTGAACCAGAGCTATGGTTAAACGTAATTCATAGTAAAGAACAAATGAAGATCAATGAAAATAATCTTGGATCAATATTTTATTAATAATTCATGCAAAGTATCACAACAGGAGAGAAAATAAACTCAAAACATTCGCCTATTTAACATAAAAATTCTTAAGAACCCCATAATTGACCAAGTTCTCTTATCTAACTCAAAACCTCCTAAAACTTGGACTTACATACATTCATACTCTCTGTATAACTAGAATCCTGCTTCTCATATCTCAAATATTTCAACAGACCTCTCTCAAGACCCAAAATTCCCTTTTATAAAACAAAGCATCGAACAAGCCTCAGGCTAGAGAGTACACATGTCCATTTGTAATTGGACCACTAATTCTTAATTCAGTTACAATCCCAATATGTGAGTGGACAACATAAGACAAGAATCATCATTAGTTTTTATGGAAGAAGAGAAAATTGCCCTCTAAAGGGCCGCTTGTTCACGTTGTAGAAGGCATCTTTAATCATTTGCAACACTTTACTCCAGCTCAACACCTTATACTTGAATTTGAAAGGAGAATGCACATTTTCCAATATAACCTTCAAGGCCAGACCTGTACAATACATGACCAAGTTGCATTTCCCACATAATAATCATATTTCAAATTCATCTGTAAACACCTTTTTCCATAATTCAAAATCATCCTCAGATGGCCAATTAAAAGCCATAACCTGATCAATCTTATCTCGATAAGGTGCATACTTCACCATCACTAACGTGGCCTTCTTATCAAAGACCTCTAAGAAATTGATGACAAATGATAGTTTCTCTAATGTATTCTCCAACATTCCTACATATCTCATGGATCTGAGCAATCATGATATTAGTCGCCTGATCCTTCCAAATTTGCAAAGGTTTTATCTCGTCTTGACTATGCAAAATGTGTGGTAGAGGAGTTAAATTATTTCCATCATATATAGTCTTTAACCCTTTGATCTTTAATTCTATAGGGGCAACATACCCCTGAAACTTCTGCTCAACAACTCCCTTGACAAATTGGTAGGTTGGAAAAACCATAGGATATTTATCCCCATGTTGTTTTGCTCCCATTGCCATGAATTTCAATTTCTCAATCCTGGAGCTCCATCTATCAAGCAATGGGGTGGCGAACTCTCTATCCTTTGGGAAAATCCTGAGTCCCTGCAAGATTAGAGCATAATTTGAATGAACACTATTCAGTCTTCCCTGGACCTTCCTGCTCAAATGTTTCATTACAATGTCCACAATCATTGAATTGCTCTTTCCTGCAGACTCTCGGATTTGTTGTACCATCTCCTTA
This sequence comes from Sequoiadendron giganteum, assembly GCA_007115665.2. NCBI lineage: Eukaryota > Viridiplantae > Streptophyta > Pinopsida > Cupressales > Cupressaceae > Sequoiadendron > Sequoiadendron giganteum. Next base: position 473,146,451 of record CM021109.1, read on the forward strand.
TATTCCTCAACCTTCTGAATTAATTTCTCCCTAGAAAGTCCTTCTCCCGAGCTATTAGCCCTTTCAATTGCAATAGGTACTTGTCCCATGTTATAGGGAACAATAGCTAAGGATTGTTCTTGTGAAGAGGGTTGAGATTGTTCAATAGGTTGGCCATAGATAGTGTGGCTAGAACTAGCCTACCCTTGAGACCTCCATGTTTCCATTTGTTGTTTTAACAAGGCCAACTCATTTTCTACTTCTACCACCTTTTGTTGACTCTTATTATATTCAATAATAACTTCATTATACTGGCCTCTAAGAGTATATTGATCCTTGGTCAAATCCTCAACAGTTGCCCTTGTGAATTTGGCAACATTTACAACCATATGAGCAACATCTTATGCTGGGGTATCAGCAACCCTTGTTATAACCAAAGGACCACTGAAATCAGATGGTTCTGCAACAATTGGTTTCTTGGATCTAGTGGACAGAGACCAAATTGCCAAAGCATCCCACTCTTCACTAAAAGCTAACCCCATGAGCGCTAGCATAGATTCTTCATCAGTAGCAAGAAGTGGCCTATTGGTCCTTCTTATTGTATAAAACACCACAACATCAGAAATATCCCATTGAGAGAGTAACAATACTCCACTTTTCTGTACTAATGCTCGCCCCTGCTCTGGTGTTGTTTCTCTGAATTTTTCTTTGATCTGTTCTCTGAATTTAGATTGAATTACCTTCTCTGGAAGCTCAGGGTGCAAACTTCTTTCTTGTGCCTCTTTCTCAGCATATAATGCAATATGTGCTCTCCACACAAAATCTTTAAAAGAATTTGTTTGAATAAAAGAGTCATCCATCATGAAGTCTTTGTAGACCTCCATTCTTAGATCATGATTATTTGTTACTCCCCTTATTCATCCTTTCCCAACCTAGGAGCAATTTCCCCAGAACCTGATGGAGTGTCCAGTGGGAAAGATGGAGTTCCTTGATGCATTTCATGAAGAGTAACAATGATATCCTCATCCTCATCTCCATCACATTCAACCAACTTTGCCTTTTCAATTTTCTGCCTCTTTGGTGATGGAGGACATGTCTGGTCAACAATTTTTGGCGCCGAATGCCCCGAAGAAGATGGTGCAACACCCTTGGCAACTTCACCAGCTCTGTTTCCCCTTTTCCTAGAGAAAACTTTTATCTTCTTTGGAGGCTGATAAGTAGGCCTCTCTTCCTACCTTACCTTAGGGTACTCCTCAATATTTTGTGACTTTCCCCTTTCTTCCACAACTCGTTCATCCTTCAAAAATCCCACCAAGCTCTCAAAATTATCGATGACATGCATAGCCCTATTGAACTCACCATTAATACTGGGGATAGGATTAAAATTAGGTATCCTTTCTTGCTTGCTCTTCACCATCTTGGTGAAGGCGAGGTATTTTTCCTTTTTCTCATCTTGTTCTTCTATATCAAAAATATTTCTGATAATATCCTCAAGAAAGTAGAAGTTATGGGCAAACATTCTAGTCTGGTGCTTAGCCTTCATTTGAGAGATAAAACCCTCAGGATCATGATTCCTAGGGCGTACTATTTTGAGTACATAAGGTCTAAGCAGTGTGTGCAAATCCTTCCATCCTCCCTTTGCCATAACAAAATATGCAAAAGATGTATATTTAGGGAAGAAAGAACCTTTCTTCTGTTTTGCTGGAAAATGCACTTCTTGAGCACACCCCAACTATCTCATGACTTCTAGAAAACCAATTCTCAAAGGCACATCCCTTGGAAAAACATATGGTTTGACACTTGTTCCATACACTCTGAAAATAGTTGTATTGTGGTAAGGGATGATATCTCCCCAATTATGTGTCAATTTCAATTTAGGTCTTCTCTCCATCGGCCTTAAGAAATCATGAATTTCTTTAGGAATCCTGGGAGGGTCAAGAATAAGAGCCTTCTTCAATTTTGATCCAAAGACATTTTGGAATGTTACATAATCAAACTTATGATTATGCATATCAAGGATCCTAGTCCAATATTGGACAGGCATTTCAATACTACCCTCCCTTTTCTTTAACTCCATATCCATTTCAAAAACTGCCTAGCCCCTATATAGAAACATATGAATCAGCCGGGAATACCATTTGAAGCCAACTTGTTGTGCAGTTTTTGCACACACGCACCACTGAAAGTAGGAACCCTCATTTTTGCTTTTTGGGTGTCTTGGCGTTTCTATTTTGGAGTTTTTCTTGCTTGGGCATGTGCTTTGATGATCTCCCTATCAGTTGGAATGGCCCACTTGTGATTTATATTGAAAACCTTAAGGTCTGGGCACATTTCAGGTTTTTCTCTTTGTTCAGGAAAATCTATCCTAGCCATACTTTCTCGGTTTCCCTTTGGTGCTCGGTAATGGCTTCTTTTGCTTGAGTCCGGGAAATCCGTCGAGTCCGTTGCTCTGTCGGATTCCCGGATTTTGGTCCTGGCCGTCTTGTCGATCGCATTAATGGTGATTGAATGACTTTTGGGGCAATGTTATATTGAGTTTTGGGTAGTAGTTTTCCATTTGAGTTTGATTATTTACTTGCTATTTGGGTGTGGAGTGCTGGAGTTTGAGGTGTGTTGTTGGATTGTGCATTTGGAAGTGATATCGAGTGTTGCATTCGAATTTATTGAGCCCTATTCGTATTCTGCTCGTGCTTGAAGGTTGTTTGTTGGAATCCTTGGTTTCAGTTCCTTCTATTCTCATGGTATGTAGATATCCTCTCTCTCTTTTTGGTTTGAATTGCTTTGCTTCATGTGCTTACATGTCATTCGTTGCCGCGTTCTTGCTTGAGTGTGCATTTTCTTGGGCATTTCGGGGTTTCGTGTTTTGCCAGTCTTTTCAGATGTTTGTCTTGGGTGTTTGCTTGGGGCTGGTCTTTCATTGTCATTTTCGGGGCTTGCTTGCATTAGCCATGAAGTTCATATCCTTATTTGCAAGCAAGTTGGGTTTGAGATTTTTTGTGCTTTCATGGTAGAGTTTTTTGGGGTTTTGACCTAGGGCATAGTCGATCCCTTTCAATTTATTAAGAGGAGGGTTTTGAATTCATGGTTGATCCATTGGAGGTTTAGGCCAAGTCATTGTCGAGCTTCAGGCTCTTAGTCTGTGTTCATTCGATCTATGTAGAAGAGGATGAGAGGAATGGGCATTTGGGTTTTCAATGTTTCATGAAATTTCGTGTCTGCTGGATTGCCCCGATTTTTTTTGTTGCCTTTCTATTTGCCATTTTTTCGAACTTTTGCTTGCCTCACAGAATTTCGCTTCCTCTGGATTTTCCTGGTGTCCATTTTCGGGTCGTTCTACCGATTTCGGGCTTTCATGGTAAATTTGCCTTGATTCTGCTGAAATCTGTGCCTTCAGGATTTTCTCGGATGTTCCGCGCCTCCCTCATTTTCCTGGGTAGTTGAAACTGTTGTAGTTTTCAGGGATTTTCGTCTCTGGCAGATTTTTTTGAAGTTTTGTGGGAATGAGGAATTTTATAATTGTATAAGGGTTTTCTTGATGATTATGTTTTCAAATGATTAAAATGAACTTATGCTAAGTAGTTTTCAGGTTATTCCTTTATTATACTGATTGCTTAGAATGATTATGTGGGGTTGTATGTCTATTTCACTGGATTCTACCTGGTCTGGATTTCCCCGAAATTCCTCTCCAGTCCGGATTCCACGAAGGAGACTAAATCCCGAACTTTGAGATGGTTGATTTAATATGGATTTATGACACTTGTTGTTTTTCTTGGATCTCATTCTGGTTGTCTTTACTTGTTTGTAGGCAGGATCAGGACAAGATGTTGCTGGGCATGGCAAGGGAAAGGCCACAGACCCAAGTGCAGAAATTTTTGCTATCTCTGAGGTAGAAAGGGTAAATATGGACATAAAGAGTAAGATTCCTGAGGGTAGATTGACTTCTGAGGGTAGATTGACTTTCGTCTGGTCAGGAATCACTGATACCAATGTGGGTATGTGGGATTATGAGGAGTTCAAGGCTAAAATGGCAGCACAAAACCTCCCTTTGTTGGCTAGAAGAACTTTGGAGTCCGGATTGGCACATGTAGTAGGTTTCCCCTCCACAGTGCAATGCTATGAGTTGGTGCTTGAATGTGCCAGGAACTATGACAGGGGAATGCAGAGGATAATTGGTTCGGAGGGAAGGATTGTTGCAAACTTTGACCTTGTGTCTTTTGCTAGAAATTTTGATATACCTGATAAGTCACATGTGGTGGATTTTGATATAGATGCAACCAAGAAGTATTATGAGGATAATGTGGTTAAGTCTCAGCAGGTGATCAATTCTTCGTTGGAGAAGCCTAAGTCTCACTTCTCCAAGCTGCCCAAGCAACTATTCAGACTTAAATTCAAAAAAGAGTACTATAATGCCATCACTCTTTTCAACAGATTGGTAGGACTGAAAAGTGTAGGGGTATTTGAGAGCTAGATGTTCAATGTCATTGCTTAGATGGAGCAGGGTATAGACTACCACTAGGCAAGTGCAATAAGTACAATAATCCATGAGCAGATGTGCAATGTCTTGCAAACCAAGACTTTCACCATGACTTCCTACCTGGTGTATGCATTGGAAAAATTTCATCCATACAAGGGGTTGAGCACTAGGGGTACATTTGGGCAGGATGCAATATATGAGGTGTATCGACAGCTTCACCTAGGAGGAGGAAGCTACAGAAGGGAAAATGATGCCTTTACTATGTATATTACTAGGTTGCTGCAGGGTGCAGATCATGTGAGAATTTCAGACAAAGCCAAGGAATTGATAAGGAGGTATGGGGCATGGTTCATCCAATTCTCTACTTTCTCCTACATTAGGGTTGATGGCTGCCAAAGCGATCCTTATAGACTCCGAAGGTACCCAACGGATCATATCATACTTTTGGAAGTCACTAGGCAGATTTGTGACTTCGATGTAATTGTGAAAGGAGATAAACATAAAACAGGATTTGGGAATGAAATCCCCTTAAAGATAGGCACAAATGAGGTCTGCCCTTCCATCCAGTCAGCTCATGCTTCTGAAGAGGAGATGAGTACTTTTGGTCTCTCTTTCCATTCTAAGAGGGCAAGGTTTGATATTACTGGGGAGGCACAAAAGAAGGCCAACAGGGAGTACAACCACAAGGACAACATTGAAGATTATTGGGCTAAACTTGGTGATGAATTTGATGTAAGGAAGAAGAAATTCTCCAAGCTGCCAGTGGACCTAGTAAGATTGTATAACATAAAAGCCATTCATGACCAAGTGGAAGAGGATGGAAATCTGATTCAGGGTCATATCTTTGAGGCTGTGAAGGACAAACCAGTTGGAGAGATTGACTGGTTAGAGGAAGAAAAAATAGAGTTGGAGCAAATCATGACTCCTATGATTAAGTATACCAAAATGTGGCTGAAGCACAAAATGCTAGAGTTAGAGAGTGAGGGTGTCTAGTGCACATTAGGAGAAATTTACATAAAAAATGGGCCTCCTAAGGATGACATCATTAGCTTTTTAAGTTATCAAAAATCAACTAAAAGATGACATCAACCTGTACGGTGACATCATCCAAATAAAAATAAAATTATTTATTTTATAGAATAAAACTTTCTAAAATCTTATGAATTAACTCATGATGGTTAATTTAACTCTACATATCTTATTCTATCTCATTCATCTTTCTAAATATAAAATATTCTTTTTGTTTTTTAGATTTATATTCTTAAGTTCTATTATAGAATTTTTATATTTTGGAAAAAAAAAAATTTATTCTTTAAGAAAAAAGCTAATGATATTCTTAAAAAAAATATTTTTTTTTATATATTAAAAAAAAATTATTCTATCTCATTCATCTTTCTAAATATAAAATATTCTTTTTTTTTTTTAGATTTATATTCTTGAGTTCTATTATAAAAAAATTTATATTTTCAAAAATATATTTTTATTCTTTAATAAATCTAAATCTATAAAATCATATATATATATATATATATATATATAAAATAAAATACTAAGTAAAAAATAAAATATCTAAAGTTACTTTTACTTTGGCACTTTTTAAATAAAAAATAATAATCAAGAAAAGAAAGTGAACTTGACTTTTTAAATAAATTATAATAGAAATATAAATTACCAAACTTGAGTTTTAAGAGTTTTTAAATAAAAAATAAATAATGAAGAAAGTGAACTTGAGTTTATAAATAAATTATAATCAAAATATATGTTAACGCCTTTAAAAAATCATGTACTTCAGTTTTTTAAGGAATTATAATAGAAACGTGTGTCCCCAGTTAACTCATGTAGTTAAGTAGTTTATATTTTTTATATTTAAATAATTTGTCATAATTTTTGCTTTTTTAGAGTTCCTTAGGAGGCCCATTTTTTATGTAAATTTCCCCTAATGCCTATGATTTGATGGGAGACTTGGAGTCTCATTCTGCTTCCAAGGAATCACATGAACAAGATCCTAAGGGTAAGGCTAAGGTGGAATCTCCCTTCAAGATTAAAGTTAGGGATGTTCAGACTAAAAAGGCAGCAGATGTGGGTAAACAAAGAAAGCCTATTGCCAAGAAGAGAAGGCATGTTTCGAGGAGAGAGGCTGAGAAGGATAAAGAAGAAAAGGAAGAAGTGGATGTCACTGCTCCCTTGAAAAAGAGAAGAAGACTTGTGAGGCTGTCACATAAACAAGAGGAGGCTCCCATGACTGATAAGGAAGTTGAGCCACTTGTGGTGGATGTAGAAAGTTTAGGGGAAAGGACACAATTATACATGAGGAGGTCAAGGACCCCTTCCCCAAAGGATGCTACAACAAAGGAGGATGTTCCTGTGACTGCTCCTATCATAAATCAGGAGGGCATTTCCCCTCCTCAAAATACTGACAGTGTGTTAGAAGAGCCAAGGAAGGATGAAGACCCTAAGGGCTTGGGTGAAGAAGAATTGAAGGAAGGAGACCTCTACAATGCAGAGGTAGAAATTGACAAGGTGATCTAGTCTCCCTTGGTGGCCTATGCGGATTCACCAACAGAAAATCAGGAAGGCAAGTTCCCTCAACATGAGGAAATACTAGCTAGGATTCCCTCACCAGCACAGGTTGTAGAGGAGCAGTCTTTGGAGAAAGAGGATCCAACTGAGGAAACCCATAATGTGCCAAGTATTGAGAAAGATGCACCTAATGTCCAACAGGAGTAGGATAAACAAGATAAAGTGCCAATCGAGTCCACTATTCCAGGCTGGCTAGATAGAGAATTAAAGAGTAAATTGGTAATAGTGGAGGAAACTCCTCCCAATTGGGATGAACTAATGGCTAACATTGGGAAAGGAAAGACTAAGAAGAAGGCCAGGGTTGTGTCCAGGATTTAAGGAGATGGGTCAGGCAACAGAGTGGCTCAGATTGCTACCCCTGCTCCAGACAAAGACAAAGATGATGTGATAGAAAAAGACTATCATGTGCAGACTATTGACTTAGGGTATGCTTCTATGGAGCAGGACATTGAGGAGTATGAAGGCTCCAGTGCTGTAATAGTAGGTAGATTGAAGAAAGAGGTACAAACCAGGCATGAGTTGGAAAGGGAGAATGAGAGATTGAAGAGATACTTGTAGGAGTTGATGACCCCCTTGCAATCCATTGGTTCTTTCTCCTCTGCTGCAGGTTTCTTGCCTTAGGAAACAATCTTTGAGCTCGAGAAGATGAAAGGCACTACACATGCCACAGTCAGTTGGTTGCAAGGAGTTCAAACCAAAGGAGATGGTTCCATTAAGGATATCTTGTTGACTATAGGGGATTCCATGAGTTCGGTGGATTGGCTGAAGACTGTGTTGGTCCAAGATAAGGAGGATATTGATCTCCTGTTTTAGAAAACATAAACAATCATGGATTATAGAAAAGATAAGTTGGTAAAGAGTGGGATTCTTCCTTTCCCAAGGGTTTCTGAACCTTGGGAATGGTTCAAGATCTTGTAGATGAGGCAAAGAGCCTTGAAGAAGATTCACAAAAAAGGGAAGCAAATTGAGGACAATTTGATTGACATTCATGATAAGTGCATCTCATTCTTTGAAATTATGATAGGGAGGAAGAAGTTCGCTCCAAAGCATCTCAATTTGGAGCAAATTAGGAAATGGTGGAGAGATGTCTACTCTCCAGTCAGTGAAGGTCCAGTCACTAAACATCAGCTAGATGATGCTGCAACATATATTACAGTTATTGATAGGTATTTAACAAATAGGGCTGATTGGGATGGCATAGTAAAGCAGGCAAGAGATGACATCAAGTCTCTTGAAAGAAGAGTTAGGGTTTTTCCTGTGCCACCTATTGCTGAACTGGACAGAGTATTGCTGGCAGTGCATGGTGAAGTGGAGCGTGCCAAGGACAAGGATGGGAAGTAGTTATATAGGGCTACACCAAAGTTTGTGCTTCCCATTATCCACATGCATTGGGACGACTTTTTGAGACCCCAAGCTGACTTGGATGAAATTGGTGCAAATTGCACATTTCATGTTGTATTCGAATATCTTTTGAGGCCGATCTGTTGTATGGCATTTATTATTGTAAAACTCTTATTTGGGCCGACCTATCTTGGGGGTTCTCTATAAATTGGGCATGTTGCCTCATTTGGAAGATATAGATAGAAGACACACATATAGAATAGAGGAGATAGACAGAGGATATAGAATAGAGATTTCATATTTGAGCGAATTAGGGTTATCTTCAAGCAAGTATTGTAACAGAAGACTGGAATTGTTGCCATTTTGGATGATTTAATATAAGGAGGGATATTGTTATTTGGTATCTTTCTTGTGTTAAGTTTTATCTAGCATGGTTCTTGTTGTTCTATCTTTAAAATTGCTTAAGTTCATTGTTAGATAGTTTGATGGTGCTTAGGGTTTTATGTTTGAAATGTTTGTAGCGATCTCTAGTCCATACTTTTTGCAGTTAGCTAATTGTTAGCTGCTTTGCAAAGTTAGCCTAGACTTAAAATTGTGCTTAGTTCAATTATGAGGGTTTTTTCATTTCGATTGCAATAGGATTGTTTTGAATGAATGTTTATGATTTGAAAATCTTTAAATACTTTAGAAGATTGCACTATTTCTATGAAATTGCAAATTTATCTGGGTCAAACATAAAATAGTTTATGAGAGATCGGTCCATTTTGAGCATCTTATCTTTTGCATTGTTGATCTTAGGGTTAGAATTAGTCTTAGAATTATTTCTGAAACCTTTTATCTTTTGTTATTTCTTTATTATTTGGGTTCAATTGAGGATTTAAAGTATCAATTTGTTGCTAGATTTGATAGATTCGAAGTCTAGTGTTTGCTTGTTGTAAGGTCCCTTTGTGATTACCAACATTTTCACATTATCTCTGAGTTGTTTTATTTGCATTGTCAAGACCTGGCATTAGAGACCTTGGGGTTATCTCTTTTCCATAGAGATTTACCTTTCAAGAGAGATAGGATATAATATTCTATCTGAGTTGTTGCTGTGCAGAAAACACCATCAACACAACCCACTTCTTTCCTTCCTTTAGAGCCACTAAATACCCATGCATCTTCTTTGCCAAATAAGTGGCAAAGTCATATACCACATTAAAACTTGGATGTTGAATGTTCACAGCCATGTACATGACATCAATGGGCAAAGTATTCTTCAAACTGATTGCCAAGATTTGGCACAAGGAACAAATTGTCTTCCTGAAATAAGTAGAGAAATAGTTTATAGGGAAAGGCTCTGGCTCATTCTTGCCAATTATGACTTGCTTCTTAGCCTTTCCTCTTCTCGAGATTTCCAAATGAGGCACCAAAAGAGATGTTTTGAACAAACCTTTGGTGTTTCTGTATTCTTCTTTGAAGGCCTTGAGATTTATGGAAACCATATCCTAACTCCACTCATGCAAACCAAATATTTTTGCAATTTCTTCTTTGGTTATCCTCACCATTTCCAAGCCAAAATGAGTTCTAACAACTCTAGTTATAGGGTCATATCTTGCAGCAAAATCCTTTAATAAGTCTACATCCAAGTAAACATTAGGGACTACCAGCTTGCCCAAATCCAACCTCCATGGGTTACATAAGGGAACACATAGATTTCTATTCCCAAACCAGTTTAAGAACAACTGCCATCCAGTATATGGTAATTCAACATCCCGAACCACACATTGCTTGTCCGTTAATCCTTCCACGAGCAACAACCCATAAAACAAATATTTTCCCTCAATCTTCTTGCTAGTAGAAGGCTTTAATAAATCTATGATGTTCTGGGAAAAAGGTCTGACAGTGGCCTTAGAGCCAGAGCTTCGGGCCTTGGACGCCATTTATACAAGATAGAGTAATTCAAGCTAGGCTTTGTATATATCTAACAGTTACAACTTTCACCCTATAGCTTTAAGCATCAAATGCTTTACAATTCTATAAATCTCAATAATTATCAAGACTAGCCTTAAGATCCTTTAAAGAAAATCTATCCGAACAATCTTTTAGAAATGGAACAGGAAACAATTGAAAATAGTTCTTCAAGCAATCATAAAACTTTCTAAAGGAACAAAAGATGGTATACGGGTTACTTACGGTTTCACTTGCAGAACGCTATTGACAATGAGGATGGAAAATCACAAGAATGGTTAGCTTTGCTCGACACCAGGCAATTCTTCTTCAACGTGGAAATAAACACGAAAATAGCAATTCGCTAATCTTTTAGCATTTAATTATGCAGGCATAGTCGAACTCGACCATTGCTATTCACTCACGTGAGATAAAATGACTATAGTACAACACCAATCTATTCAAATGTGATTTGTTGATAAAAAACAATGCAGGCGAGGACACCGGTTCAAATTAAGTCAAAATAGTTTGAAAATGCAACATCGTTTCTCCAGTCTTCAGGAGAACAGGAAATCACCTACCCGACATCACATCAGCATGGAATGGGCCCCACCTCGGTTTTTCATCATACAACATTAGCGTCCACGTGTCAACAAATCACACACCTCGCAACATTATTGAAACTGAATTTTTAATTATGCGAGGTCAGCGAGGGACGACCACGATGCGTCGGTAAAGAAATAGCTATCAGCATCAGCATTCATCATCGATCAGTGAGCAAAACTGGTCCCCACCATCAAATATGACAAGTGGCAACATATCGCACACCTCGCACCACTTTATGACGTTAGCAGAAAACCTTGCGAGGTCTGTGAGGAACGGTCCAGATGAAGATCACTTCATCTGACAGTCACACAATCTGCACGTGCAAAAAGGTTATTTATAAAGAAGGGGATCGACTAGGTGGACGAGGAAATGACCCTCGAGGTCAAAAATATTATTTAGAGGTTAATCTAAAACAATTTATTAGCCCGACACTATGAAAAATATAATACGGTCAAGATGCAAAAGACCGAAAGGATGGGTAAAAGGGGTCGGTAAAGTCATGATCAAAAAAGGATAAAACATCACTTAAGCGAATGACCACCGTTAATAACAAGTCAACGTTCGAAAAGAAAACCCATGACCCATACTTGTTTGTAGAACCCAAAACCCAACCAATTAGAGCCGAGGACAAAATAAACCTACAAGGGGAAGAATTTAAAAGCTCCACTAGTGGCTCCAACTGGGGATGTATGCCCCCTGTGGGCATATCAAGATTCTAGAATCTATGGTTACGCAGACCAGACACAAAGAGAACCAAAACCAAGGACCTGTCCAGAAAAGACAAGCAAACAAAAGCAAAAATAGAAGGAAACACACCTATATACATAATTTACAGGATTGTACAACGTACATGGAAAGAGAACTACTTCAAGAGAAATAGTATTTCAAGAAATTTCCATGTACTGGTAGTTCAAGAACTTCACTTGCAAGTGACTGTAAGAAATATGAGTCTTCTCCATGTGTATCCATAATTATGTATGGGCCTAGCCAAAGGGGATCAAACTTTCCATGCTTTCCCTTATCTTCTGATCTTGCATTTCAGAGCAACACCATTGATCCAATGTCAAATTTTCTCTCAACTGCTCTTTTGTCATAAAGGTGCTTTACCTGAAGTTGTAGTCTTTCATTTCTCTTATGAGCCTCTCTTCTAGTTTCATCCAATTGATTCAATTCATCCATTATGTATTGCATCTCATCACATATATCATCATCATATTCTTGGACAAATTCATACATCTTCAACAAGTTGTTTTGTGGGATACGTGCTTCCATCCCATAGAATAGGTTAAAAGGCGAATGACCAATTGCCTTCTTGACAGTTGTCTTATCAGCCCATAGTGCCAATTTTAATTTTGAATCCCAAGCCCTTTTGTTCTTCTCAATCATACGTTTGATGATCTTCATTAGACTCTTATTACTGGACTCTGCCTGTCCATTTCCTTGGGGATGATAAGGGGAAGAATATGAAATAGTTATACCATATTGATCGTAGAAATTAACAAATTCCTCAGATCTGAAACACATTGCATTGTCTGAAACAATTCTTTTAGGTACCCCAAAATGGCTTAAGATATTATCAGTCAGAAAATCAATAATAAATTTACTTGTGGCCCTTCTGGTTGGGATTGCTTCAATCCATTTAGTAAAGTAATCAGTTGCCACCAATATCCATGCATGTCCCCCACTAGATTTTTCAGAATATCTCCCCTATGAAGTCAATACCCCATTGCTTGAAAGGAGCTGGAACAGACACAGGTCTCAAAGGAAAATTACCAAAAAAATTCAACTTACCGGCAAACTTCTGACATGCGTCACATCTTTTGACATACCTATGTGCATCTTTGAATACAGTAGGCCACCAGTATCCTGCTCTTAAAATCTTATGAGCCATTATCTTAGCCATGTAATGGCCACCACAAGCTCCTTTATGCATTTCTATCAGTAGATCCTCAGCTTGGTCTCCATCCACACATCTGAGTATAATACCTTCAGGGTTCCTCCACCATAGGTCACCATCAATAATGACATACCTAATTGCTTGCAATTTAAGGGTTCTTTTCTTAGCAAGAGGCATACCTTCAAGACATTGTACCGTTTGTAGATACTCAACAATCCGCCTGTACCAGCCACAAGTTTGCATATCATAGATAGGTGCAATGTTCTTTTGCTCTATTTGGTTTATTTGATTTGCCTCTAGATTTTCTTCTGTCATTATTTTGGCTAAACCTTGACCCCTTACAAGCTTAGTGATTTGTATGTCAATATTAAATTCTTGGATTCTATTTATCCATCTACATCTCCTTCCTGTAGTCTCTTGCTGAGTGAAAATATCTTTAATTGTAGCCGTTGGCACATATGCAACAACAATTGCTCCCATCAAGTAAGGCTTAAAATTCTTAACTTCCTTTACCAGGGCATATGCCTGCTTCTCTGATATATCATATTTTAATTTTGCAGCTTGCAATGATTTGCTAAAGAATGCAATTGGCTATTAAAAACCATCATTGTTCTTCTGTAATAACACTCCAGCTATAGTATGAAAAGAAGAAAAAGTAAACAACTGGAATGGTTTTGAATAATCAAGTGACTTGAGAACAGGGGCCTGCTTGATTGCATCTTTGATAGCCTGAAAGTCTTTGGATGGTTCTCCTATCCATACTATCTTTTCTCCCCTCTTAAGAATCTTAGATATTGGGCAGACAGTCTCAACAAAAATTGTGACAAATCTTCTTAGAAAATTTATCTGTCCAAAGAAAAATTGGATGCCTTTTACATTTCTTGGCTGTGTAATTCTGTTAATAGCAGTCACTCTTTCAGGATCAATCCGCACCCCATCTTTTGAAACAAGATGCCCCAACAATTTTCCTTCTTTTACCCCGAAGGCACACTTCCTAGGATTCAAAGATATCCCATATTCCAAAGCTCTGATAATTTTTTTCTCTAAGTGAGGACAATGGTCCTCCTCACTTTTACTATGGGAAGTAAGATCATCTTGGTAAATGGCAAGGAACAGATCAACAAAATCAGTAAAGACTAGATCCATAGCCCCTTTGAAAAGTTGCTCCAACATTTATTAATCCAAATGGAATTCTTACATAAACATATGTTCCCCATGGTGTAGTGAAAGCAATCTTGAATTGCTCGAACTCTTTAACCATTACTTGATTGTAACCGGAGAATCCATCCATCATGGATAATAGTTCACATCCTGTGACCTTTTGTAAAATAGCCTCCATATTAGGCAATGGGTAATTATCCTTTAAAGAAGCAACATTCAAGTTTCTAAAATAAACACATAACCTGATGTCCCCATTTTTCTTTCTAACAAGTACCAAGTTAGAGACCCAAGATGAGTGCCTAATTGGTTTGATAATTCCCACCTCCTTTAGTTTAGCAAGTTCTTCTTGCATTTTGGGTTGCAGGGTAGGGTTAATCGGTCTCTGTTTCTGCCTGAAAGGTTTCATGTCAGGATTCAATGGGATTTCATGTTGAAAAAGATCCTCCCTATATGCTTTAAGGTCCTCATATGACCAAGCGAAGACATGTCTATATTTTCTAAGTACAATAATCAACATACTTCTAATATGTGGCTTCATTTTCCTTCCAATATAAACCTTCTTAGGAGCACCTTCTGTTCCTAAATTTATTTCTTCTAGGTCCTCCTTATGAGTGGGTGCTTGCTTAGTATTTGATAAATCTGGACCCTCAAAAACCCTCTCAAGAGAAACTAAACCTTGAGGGATGGTATTTGTTTTGAGCTGAATCACCTCATTCCCAAACAGGGTTTCCTTCCCATCAATTTCTTTTACAAATGAGCCAAAATCAATTTCCTGGCTCTCATACTGATCCACACAATGCAAGAATTTCAATATGTCTGTGCCATCATCAAACACCTGCCAATTACATATGTTATCAGGTATTGTAGGCCTGGTCTGTACTTCTATTTGTGAGATACCACCAAAAGTGACATCATCCAGTTTAACAACTATGTTTGCCAACAAGTCAGCTTTAGCATTTTGTCCTCTTTCAATCCATTCAATACCAAAAGCACTAAATCCTTCAATAGTCTCCCATACTGCATTTCTGTATTGCCTAAGCCTTTTATCTTTGGCTGCAAAGTAGGATCTAATCTGGGAAACCACTAATTCAGAATCTCCCAAGACTTTTAACACTTTAATACCATGCTTTGAAGCTATTTTAAACCGAGTATGAGGCTTCTTTAAACCGAGTATGAGAGCCTCATACTCTACAACATTGTTAGTACAAGCAAACTGCAACAAGAAGGAATATTTGAATGTTTTACCTTGTGGGGAAATGAAGAAAATTCCCGCCCCTGAACCATCTCTGGAACAAGCTCCATCAAAATGCATCACCCATAAATCACCTTCTGATGATATCTTCAGTACTTATTTTTCAATAGGTGCTGACTGGATTTTTTCTTTTGTTTTATCTTCCTCAACTCGGAAGTTTTCTAGATTAGTTTCCACAAAGTTAATTCTGATAGGCTCTAGTGGTTCCTCAACATTTTCAATCATGTGAGGGGCTCTCTTTTCCCTATCTATTTTAACATCTTTTTGTTCAATATAAAATGTAGCAAAAGACAGATCACACATTGTATGCTCCCACCCATTGAAGCACTCCAAGGCCTAGATCATAACATGCCATAAGTAGGTAGGATATCCACCACTATTACACTCATGTGTAGCTCTTTCTCAGGAAATGCTGCCAGTCTATATGGAACCTTATTTATAATACCTATGACAGGCACTTCCCGAGAATCCATTGCATAACAATTACCATATATATTGTCTACTTTTAGACCCATTGCATGCATTATTTTTACTGGCATCACATTGTTAGAAGCTCCCGAGTCAATCATACAATTCCTCAACATTTTCCCATCAATAATCAGACTTAAGAAAAAAGGATTGACATGGTTGGGATTAGCAGTAATAGTGGTACCTAAGGATATTTGGGGACTTTCTGTGATACTTTCTTCCACACTTTTTTATCTTTTCTTGATCCTCTTTTGACTTACTTGATCAGAAACCACTTTACTCTTTCTACTTGTAGGAATATTGTTAATAAGTGCAACAGTATTATCCTTATGTTCATCTATACACATCATTTCTGAAAAAGGAACAGTAACCCTAACTTGTGAAAGTACTTGGAACATATCTATTGAAGTATACTTTGGTAATTTAGGAAAATTTGTGTTTTCAGAAATTACCTTTTCTTTTCCTTTGGGATTTTCATCATTAGAAGAGTGCTGATTGCTGTCTTTGATGTTCTAGGGTACAACTTCATTCTTTGTCTTGGTTGTATCAACTTTCTTTTCCCATATCCGGGGCTCCCTTATTTCCTTAGGCTTTGAAACAACATTCTTAGCCTCCAAACTGGTATTTGTTCCAGTTACATCTTTTTCTTTTATGAACAAGCTACAAGGCTTACTTGAATCACCTAGAACAATTCTGTTTCTCAATTGTATGTTATTCCTTGCCCTAGCAACTAAGGCAATCGTGTATTTTTCAATTTCTTCATCAGAAGGTCTTCTCAAAACAGTATTATCCACCTCCAATTCATTCACAAAATAGTCATCATTTTCTCCTTCATTCAAAAACACTTGTTGGTGGTGTACATCATTATGTTGTCTCTGAATATCAACATCCATGCCACAAGGATCATCATTTGAGGTATAATCATCATAGGCCAGATCAGTTGGTCCTACTAATACATTTGTCATTGTATCCTGATCTTGGGGAGACTGAGCATCTCCTTGATCATCCTGAGATTCTACCATATTTTGTGCTACTGCACACTATTGTGGAGAATGTGGCATTCCACACACTTCACACCAAGGTAAATTTTCTATGGAATTCAGAGAATGCTTCTATAAAGGATCAGGTGGAACTTGATTGTTTCTCTGGTTTCCTTGCAAAGGTTTTCCATTATTCCAATTGGTATTATAGGGATAGTCCTGTAGCCTAGGGGGCCTATCATTTCTTTGAAAATGAGGCTTGTCCTTTTTTACTTGTTTCTGCAGCAGGGTAAGGACTTGATCTATCTTCTCATCAACAGTAGTAGGTTTACCAACCTTTTTAGTCTAATTCTTGGTGCCTTTAAATTTTTTAGGATCTTCTCTTCTCCCTACTTTACCAGAAGCTCGTCTATTGTTTTCAATGTTCACCGCAATCTTATATGCTTGCCTCAAATTTTGAGGGTCTTTATCTCTTAATAAATAACACATTTTTGCATCATAAGCATTACAATACACAACTAAACATGCACTTTCATTAGGCCTCAAATATGTAGAAACTCTTGTCATAGCCTTTTCGAAATGAGCATTAAACTCAGTAACCAGTTCATTATGCCCCTTGGTAATGTTATTGAAATCATTTAATTTAAATCTGGGGTCAGTTTGATCCCCGTATTGTTCCCTAAAAACTTTACAAAAGGCATCTTTGGAGTCAATACTAGCATCAGGTAACCCTCTATACCAATCCCTAGCATCTTCAACTAATGACTGCATAAAGTATTTCATTGCTACGTCATCATCCCATAGCTCAAAGTCTTCAAAAAAGCCTTGAAAAGCTTTCAAATGGTCTTCCCCACTAAAAGCATTATTACTAGTGAATTTTGGGAGATGCTTTCATGCATTATTTGGGACTGGATTAGGATACCCCCGAATATTACCAAAACACAATTGTCTGTATCTATCAATTTGGGGTGCTCCTCCACCACGTCCACTTCTAGGGGTGCTTTGTTGCTCAATATCTTTCTTATCATCCCCCCGTTTACCCTTGTCACCACTACCTTGTTGTTTATCCTTGCCAGTGCTTCCCTCTTCATCCTCAGAGTAAGAGATGAAGTTTTTAGGACCATCTCCACCTCCACCTCCACCACCTTGGTTACCACCACCCCCACCTTTAGGAATTTTCTTCTCAGAATTCTTGCTCAATGACTCATTCTCACTCTTTCCTGAACTAGAAGCTTGGGGAGTAGGTATAGATATCTTTAAGAAAGCTATCTTTCTTGCCATCTCAACATTAGCAGCTTCTATTTCAGCCTTTCTTAGATCAGCCTGCAACTGATCATTTATTAGTTGCAATCTTAGGAGCTCAGGATTTTGAGGAAAATCCGATGGTCTGGGATTAGCTTCATTAATTGTTTCATCACTAGTTTTAAGATGGCTTTTATAATTTGAAAAATTGTAGGCACTTTTTTGAGGTTGATCAACATGAGATTTCCCATGGTCTACAAAGCTTGTCTTCATGGATCCAGCAAATGGATCTGGAGTCTTGGTAGCTGATATAGAAGGGGTATATGTGGGAGTAGCAGAAATTCCCATAGAGACTGTTGCCTTAGGGACTTCACGAGCCCTATCAACAGCTGCCTTAGCCACCCTTTCCTCAAAGGTTTTTCTCTTAGTTGCTTCTTCCCTCATCTTTTCAACTTTCTTTTTCTGGGCATTCCTTTTAGACTGCTTAGCCTGGAATCTTTCCAGATTCTCTTTTCTAATTTTGTCCCTATTATCCCCTGCCTCTTGCAACCTCTTCTCTTCTTCAATTAAGGTTTGCATATCCTTGTCTATATCCATTTCATTTTCAAGGATATCTCCTACCTCACTTGGAGCAGGAGTATAGTAAGGCTGTTCTGCCTGATCTTTATCTTGAAGAAAAGGCACTTCCTCATTCAGAGAGGTCCCTCGTGGTTTGAAATTTTGCCCAGTAAAAACGGACATAGTACCAGGTGTTGTGGCTTTTGGAAACTATTTATCCTATTCCCAAAATCCCCATCGCTCCTCCTCTTTAGACATATCAGCTTCAACTGCTCGAGCCATTTCAAAAGGAAAACTACCATGATACATTTTAGACACAATAACTTCTGATGAATCTCCACTGATAAAATCACTATTCATTTTTGCATTTAAGGTAGGAGAAGAAACAATAGGAGATGAAACAGACTTACTTGGGGTATCATTTAATTTTACCCATTTCTTGTCCTGTCCCGGTTCGAGCTCTAGTATTGGCTCCGGGTACTTTTTTGCATAGTTTCTAGTCTTCTTCATAGTCCTTGGTGTACATAGACTCTCCTTTGCATGTTGCTGTTTGTACTTTGTATGAATAGTTGTGTTTGAGATATTAGATTCACCACCCAAAATATTGGGAATTATGAAGTGATTGCACTTCGCTTTTGCACTCATGACTTTGGACAAGAGTTTGAACATTACCCAACACACCGACAAAGAACTTAGGAAAACTAAACACATGCAATGAATATGAAAAATATAGGCACACAATTTAAACCAAATATATTGTAACAAATGACTCTAACTCAACCAGTTTTGCACTAGAGGTTTTCATTTGATAATTCCCTAGTAGAGTCGCCATTCTATTGGCATTTTTTACTACAACCCACACATATTTCCTAAAAGCTCCTATGAACTTGCCACATTCAATAATAAAAGTATAGGAAACGTATGGCCAACTTGATGAGAACAACAATAAGGCTAATTCCCTTACACTTCACACTCTATAAAATCTAGGAGGGTATTCCCTAAAATGTGCTCTTAAGTAACATACAACATTTAAACAATTCATTTGCACATAGGTAAGCAACATATAGATTCCCCAATTATTGTTAAAGGATGAAATCCTTCAAGTAATTGGCTATTCCTTGAAAAGGCTTTAGTCCAATTAACAAAGAATTGCAAACTCAACTTAAAGTAAATTGATAGGAAATGTTTGAATAAATTATCCTGAGGCCATAACACAAAATATGAGAGAATAAAACGTGATTAGAATTCCAATGCCATATCCCAGAGCGCGGAGTCAAAAGAGAAAACTGAACTACAGGGCAAATTTCATCTCAAGCATCCATGATCTATATGAATCGCATTACAATCCACATATCTATACCTGAATCTATTACTTCTTTATGAATCCTATTATTAGCTTGCATGAACTTACTGATTAACTAAAGCATTTAATCAATCCTTTGAACCAGAGCTATGGTTAAACGTAATTCATAGTAAAGAACAAATGAAGATCAATGAAAATCATCTTGGATCAATATTTCATTAATAATTCATGCAAAGTATCACAATAGGAGAGAAAATAAACTCAAAACATTCGCCTATTTAACATAAAAATTCTTAAGAACCCCATAATTGACCAAGTTCTCTTATCTAACTCAAAACCTTCTAAAACTTGGACTTACATACATTCATACTCTCTGTATAACTAGACTCCTACTTATCATATCTCAAATATTTCAACAGACCTCTCTCACGACCCATAATTCCCTTTTATAAAACAAGGGAGCAAACGAGCCTCAGGTTGGAGAGTACACATGTCCATTTGTAATTGGACCGCTAATTCCTAATTCAATTACAATCCCAATATGAGAGTGGAAACCATAAGACAAGAATCATCATTAGTTGTTATGGAAGAAGAGAAAACCTCCCTCCAAAGGGCCGCTTGGTTACGTTGTAGAAGGCATCTTTAACCGTTTGCAACACTTTACTCCAGCTCAACACCTTATACTTGAATTTGTAAGGAGAATGCTAATTTTCCAATATAACCTCCGAGGCCAGACCTGTACAATACATGACCAAGTTGCATTTCCCACATAATAATCATATTTCAAATTCATCTGTAAACACCTTTTTCCATAATTCAAAATCATCTTCAGATGGCCAATTAAAAGCCATAACCTGATCAATCTTATCTCGATAAGGCGCATACTTCACCATCACTGACATGGCCTTCTTATCAAAGACCTCTAAGAAACTGATGACAAATGACAATTTCTCCAATGTATTCTCCAACATACCAATGTCAACATTCCTGCATATCTCATGGGTCTGAGCAATCATGATATTAGTCGCCTGATCCTTCCAAATCTGCAAAGGTTTTATCTTGTCTTGACTATGCAAAATGTGTGGCAGAGGAGTTAAATCCTGTCCATTATATATAGTCTTTAACCCTTTGATCTTTAATTCCACAGGGGCAACATACCCCTGAAACTTCTTCTCAACAACTCCCTTGACAAATTGGTAGGTTGGAAAAACCATAGGATATTTATCCCCATGTTGTTTTGCTCCCACTGCCATGAATTTCAATTTCTCAATCCTGGAGCTCCATCTATCAAGCAATGGGGTGGCAACCTCTCTATCTTTTGGGAACATCCTAAGTGCTTGCAAGATTAGAGCATAATTTGAATGAACACTATTCAGTCTTCCCTGGACCTTCCTGCTTAAATGTTTCATTACAGTGTCCACAATCATTGAATTGCTCTTTCCTCCAAACTCCTGGATTTGCTGTACCATCTCCTTATATTCCTCAACCTTCTGAATTAATTTCTCCCTAGAAAGTCCTTCTCTCAGGCTATTAGCCCTTTTAGTTGCAATAGGTACTTGTCCCATGTTATATGGAACAATAGCTAAGGATTGTTCTTGTGAAGAGGGTTGAGATTGTTCAACAGGTGGGTTAGAGATAGTGCGGATAGAAGTAGCCTGCCCTTGAGACCTCCATGTTTCCATTTGTTGTTTTAACAAGTCCAACTCAGTTTCTACTTCTGCCACCTTTTGTTGACTCTTATTATATTCAATAATAACTTCATTATACTGGCCTCTAGGAGTATCCCGATCCTTGGTCAGATCCTCAACAATTGCCCTTGTGAATTTGGCAACATTTACAACCTTATCAACAACATCTAATGCTGGGGTATCAACAACCCGTCTTATAACCAAATGACCACTAAAATTAGATGGTTCAGCAACAATTGGTTTCTTGGATCCAGTGGGCAGAGACTAGATTGCCAAAGCATCCCACTGTTCACTAAAAGCTGACCCCTTGAGCGCTAGCATAACTTCTTCATCAGTAGCAAGAAGTGGCCTATTGGCCCTTCTTATTGTATCAAACACCACAACATTGACAATATCCCATTGAGAGAGTAACAATACTCCACTTTTCTGTACTAATGCTCGGCCCTTCTCTGGTTTTATTTCTCTAATTTTATCTTTCATTTGTTCTCTGCCTTTAGATTGAATTACCTTCTCTGGAAGTTGACGGTGCAAACTTCTTTCTTGTGTCACTTTCTCAGCATATAATGTAGTATGTGCTCTCCACACAAAATCTTTAAAAGCACTGGTTTGAATAAAAGAGTCATCCATCATGAACTCTTTGCAAGCCTCCATTCTTAGATCATCAATATTTGTTACTCCCCTTATTTCATCCTTTCCCAACCTAAGAGCAATTGCCCCAGAACCTGATGGAGTGTCTAGTGGGAAAGATGGAGTTCCTTGATGCATTTTGTCAGGAGTAACAATTATATCCTCATCCTCATCACCATCACAGTCAACCAACTTTTCCTTTTCAATTTTCTGCCTCTTTGGTGATGGAGGACATGTCTGGTCAACAATTCTAGGAGGTGAATCCAAATCAACAATTTTTGGTGCCGATTGCCCAAAGAAGATGGTGCAACACCCTTGGCAACTTCACTAGCTTTGTTTCCCCTTTTCCTAGAGAAAACTTTTATCTTCTTTAGAGGCTGATAAGTAGGCCTCTTTTCCAACCTTACCTCAGGGTACTCCTCAATATTTTTTGACTTTCCCCTTTCTTCCACAACCTGTTCATCCTTCAAAAATCCCACCAAGCTCTCAAAATTATTGATGACATGCATAGCCCTATTGAAGTCACCATTAATACCAGGGATAGGATTAAAATCAGGTATCCTTTCTTGCTTGCTCTTCACCATCTTGGTGAAGGCAAGATATTTTTCCTTTTTCTCATCTTGTTCTTGTATATGAAAAATATTTCTGATAATATCCTCAGGAAAGTAGAAGTTATGGACAAACATTCCAGTCCGGTGCTTAGCCTTCATTTGAGAGATAAAACCCTCAGGATCATGATTCCTAGGACGTACTGTTTTGAGTGCATAAGGTCTAAGCAGTGTGTGCAAATCCTTCCATCCTCCCTTTGCCATAACAAAATCTGCAAAAGCTTTATATTCAAGGAAGAAAGAACCTTTCTTCTGTTCTGCTGGAAAATGCACTTCTTGAGGACACCCCAACTGCCTCATGACTTCTAGAAAACCAATTTTCAAAGGCACATCCCTTGAAAAAACATAAGAGTTGACACTTGTGCCATACACTCTGAAAAATAGTTGTATTTTGGTAAGGGATGATATCTCCCCAATTATGTGTCAATTTCAATTTAGGCCTTCTCTCCATCGGCCTTAATAAATCATGAATTTATTTGGGAATCCTGGGAGGGTCAAGAACAAGAGCCTTCTTCAATTTTGATCCAAAGACATTTTGGAATGTTACATAATCAAACTTATGATCATGCATATCAAGGATCCTAGTCCAATATTGGAAAGGCATTTCAATACTACCCTCCCTTTTCTTTAACTCCATATCTTTTTCAAACACTACCTGGCCCCTATATAGAAACATATGAATCAGCAGGGAATACCATTTGAAGCCAACCCACTTCTTTCCTTCCTTTAGAGCCACTAAATATCCATGCATCTTCTCTGCCAAAAAAGTGGCAAAGTCATATACCATGTTAAAACCTGGATGTTGAATGTTCACAACCATGTACATGATATCGATGGGTAGAGTATTCTTCAAACTGATTCCCAGGATTTGGCACAAGGAACAAAATGTCTTCCTGAAATAAGTAGAGAAATAGTTTACAGGGAAAGGCTCTGGCTCATTCTTGCCAATTACCACTTGCTTCTTAGCCTTTCCTCTTCCCGAGACTGTCAAATGAGGCACCAAAAGAGATGTTCTAAACAAACCTTTGGTGTTTATGTATTCTTCTTTAAAGGCCTTGAGATTTATGGTAACCATATCCTGACTCCACTCATGCATGCCAAATATTTCTGCAATTTCTTCTTTGGTTATCCTCACCATTTCCAAGCCAGAATGAGTTCTAACAACTCTGGTTATAGTGTCATATCTTGCATCAACATCCTTTAATAAGTCTACATCCAAGTAAACATTAGGGACCACCAGCTTGCCCAAATCCAATCTCCATGGGTTACATAAGGGAACACACAGATTTCTATTCCCAAACCAGTTTGAGAACAACTGCCATCCAGTATATGGTAATGCAGCATCCAGAACCGCATATGGGTTAATTGCGTGAGGTCAGTGAGGGACGACCACGATGCGTCTGTAAAGAAACAATTGTCAGCATCAGCATCCATCATCGGTCAATGAGAGAAACTGGTCCCCACCATCAAATGCGACAGGTGGCATCATCTCGCACACCTCGCACCACTTTATGACGTTAGCAGAAAACCTTGTGAGGTCTGTGAGGAATGGTCTAGATGAAGATCACTTCATCCGACGGTCACGCAATATGTACATGCAAAGGTTATTTATAAAGAAGGGGACCGACTAGGTTGACGGGGAAATGACCCTCGAGGTCAAAAATATTATTTAGAGGTTAATCTAAAACAATTTATCAGCCTGACACTATGAAAATAATAATACGGTCAAGACGCAAAAGATCGAAAGGATGGGTAAAAGGGGTTGGTAAAGTCATGATAAAAAAGGGACAAAACATCACTTAAGCGACCGACCACCGTTAATAACAAGTCAACGTTTGAAAAGAAAACCCATGACCCATACTCGTTTGTAGAACCCAAAACCCAATCAATTAGAGCCGAGGACAAAATAAACTTACAAGTGGAAGAATTTAAAAGCTCCACCAATATCCATAATAAAGCCAACATTCCATCCATATCATCCATTCATCCATGAATCATTTATCCAATCCATTTTCATACATCTGTATCCATCTTCCAAATTATCTTGATCTTGACAAACTTTGGTGCACACTTTACACTTGCTTATGGTAAACATCTTGACACGGGTCATTTTCATTGATCCTATCCTACCCAACGTTATTTGAGCCTTAAAGCATTATCCAAATGTGCATCCACTACCTGAACCCCTTATATTATAACAAGATAATCCTTGGAATCCTTTGCATACTTACCATACCCATCCATCCATCCATCTATCCAAGAATCCACCCATGGCCTTTCAAACATTGCTAGACACTGGGGCCAGATATTTGCATCTTGCTTCGGGAATAAATCTTGATATATATCCTCCAACTTATGTGGTG
Organism: Sequoiadendron giganteum; assembly: GCA_007115665.2. Classification (NCBI taxonomy): domain Eukaryota; kingdom Viridiplantae; phylum Streptophyta; class Pinopsida; order Cupressales; family Cupressaceae; genus Sequoiadendron; species Sequoiadendron giganteum. The sequence goes on from CM021109.1 coordinate 473,171,507, forward strand.
ATCCGAACATTGGAAAACATAAAATCAAATTGGTCAAGCATTTGTGAGCACAAATCCAAAGCACTAGCCCATGGCATATTTTGACTAAAGGATGTTCTTTATCAAGCTTTATCTTTCATTGAACATCAATCCAAACAATCAATATCAGTTGCATCTATCTTACACTTCAACGTCACATAATATCATTCAAAACAATTTTGTTCCAAATCAAACTTCAAAATATTGATCAATCAAATCCAATCAATCCATCATCATCTCGGGGTATCCTTCCCAATCCTTGTGTTGCTTAACACTATCCTTGCATTGTTGTGTATCCTCAACAATGTTATCATCATGAATTCATCATCATCCTTGTGTTTTTTAACACTATCCTTGCATTGTTGTGTATCCTCAACAATGTTATCATCATCAATCCATTGATCCGATCAATCAAACCTAGCTTGGTTTTCAAAAAAATCCCAAAACAGAGCACTAATATCATATCCATATCCAAATTGTCAAAATCATGTCGAAAATATGAAAAAATCAAAGTTGTATTAGTCTTTCATCTTGCCAAACTACGTCATCTCTGAGATTGAACATAGGAAAGGTTGATCTTTGATCATCCCCCGAGACACCCTAGGTTAGTCCTTAGGTGTCTGTCACAATTTGGCAATCCATTTGCCCATCTTTCTCATCATCGAGTCAAGTCTATCGTTAGTCGAACTACGAGGTCTCTGCATATATAACGTAGGCAAAGCTAATCTATGGATCAAATACCGAGACCCCTAGGATAGGTCTTTAAGTTAGTCTCTTCATCATAAATCTCGAAAATACCAAAAACATTTGTAAAACATCTCAAAATACCAAAAAAATTGAAAAATCCAAAAATCAAAACAACCTCAAAACATTTAAAAAACCCAAAATGGTGCATCCATCTCATCTCGCTTTCACCCACGATTGTCTCATTCCTAATAAATCAATCATCACTGGGTCAGTCTGAAGCAAGTCTAGTAGGTTCCAAAGTGAACACCCTAATTGTCAAAGTCTGAAGTCTATGTCAATAAGCAAGCAAGTTGATCAACTCGGAGTATCAATAGCTTATCATCCAATCAATCTCATCAAAATCCTGATCACAACATGTCCTAGGATGCATCCTTCCTACACTGGACATCAACATCAGGTACCCTATAGTAGTTTAGTCTTGGCTAGCAGTATGAAAAACATTAGCTTGTTTGTTTACTTTATCTGGTCTTTTTGACTTATCTTATTTTGCACTCATTCCAAGGACCTCTCGATGATGCCGAAACAAAACAGGCTTAGAGAGAAAGGAATGGGGCAATGATCATTATCTTTTTGTCTATTGTGCTTGTTGGACGTTTTTGTAATATAACTTGGAGAATACTTGCTTTGTTAGGTCCATCCTAGCAAGGTTTTCGTATGCCAAGTATGATCAAGAGAACTCTTATCTGATTGTCGAGTCAAAGTCCATCACACTAGGTACAACGCCATCCTGGTCCTTCATACCTTGATGCATCATACCTATGTGTGTTAGCAAACATAAAGTAATTGGTCTTTTTAAAATCCCAACTCCTGGTAAGAAAATCATCATCATCATAGTGTAGGCTTGTGGATCCTCCTTTCATAATCTCATTCTTCTTATTCTTCTATCTTTACTAACATTTCTATCTAAAGTAGGTGTGAGATCTCAAAATATACAAGATGCTACTCATGACCGATGACTATCTATACATCATCAGAATTGTCTACATCAAAGAATTATTTTTCATCCTCTGATCAATAAAACCACTCCTCTCACATTTTATTGTCATCTCGATACGAAAATCATTTCATTTCCGCTCAATCTCTCTAAGGGGCAGTATACCAGCATAATCCTTCTCGCTAGGGCAACACTGGGGCATTTTGAAAAATTGAGAAATTTTGAACTTTGATCACAACAGTTTATTCTTTGAACCAATGCAACAAATGCATTGCTTCAAAGAGGGGCAAAATGTAGACATGAAAAATATACAAGTTGATCTAACACACCTGATCCCGATCTTACTAACATCGTTTCTTCCCGAATCATCTCCTTTACTAATTAATTTAATTGAATAATCTTTATTTGATTAAATTCATCACATTTCATCTCTTAATTAAATAAATCCCCTTTTATCTAATTAAATCATAATCTCCTATTAATTAAATAAACCGGTTTGTTTAATTAATCCTATAGTCCCTCTTTTAATTAAATAATTCATTTTATTTAATTAATCTCTAAAGTCATCTCATTTAAATTAAATAAATTTATCTTTATTTGATTTATAACTAACAACATTCTCTTTAATTAAATAAATCAAACTTTATTTAATTAAGTCTAAAATCATTATTCTTCTCATTTTGATTTATTTAATCCTGAAATCCAAGTCAAAATTGTCAAATCAGCTAATCCCCCTCTTAATTAATCAAATCATGATTAATGCTAATCCTAATCACTCAAATTATCTAGATTTTGCAACTTGCACAAAATTGATTTATTAATTCATCAATTTCCATTGAAAAAAACATCTTTTATGGAATATTCTTCCAATTCAAAAATCCCTCCAAAAAGGGATGGGTACTTCAAACAAGGCATTCAATGCCTCTTACATGTCCTTGGCTTTGAGCCAAGTGACATTAACTCCATTTCCCTTCCTTCTAAACATGTCACATTCAAATTTCAAATTTGAATCTCATAGCATTTATCATGCACATTGACCAAAATGTGCTCATTTCTCCTCCAATCACATATGAACAAGTGACCTTCTCTCATTGGTTGGTCTTTTGTCCCACATTCACCCAAATCCTTCAATTTTCCATTCTTCAAATCTATAAATAGAGGCCTCCTCTATTGCAATATCATCCACAATTTGAGCAAAGTTACTCTCTTCACATTGAGAGCTAATTTTGTCTACTTCATAGCAAGTGTTCATCATCATTTTTATGGTTTCATAGCTAGGTTATGCCAAAATCTCATCAAAGAGCTTCAATCATCCATAAATTATCACAAAGCTTACAAAGGAGTTGGGAAAGGGCCAATTTCGACACACCAATTGGCACCAACTCCCCCATGGGATCAATAGTTTGCATTGCTTAATTAGGATTTCATTTATCTTTTCATGTTTGTTCTTCGTTTTTCCTATTATTAAGCATTGTAAATGGATTTCATGGGGAATCCTGGTTTTATCTTGCATATGAGCTTACTAATGTGTTTGCTTCTTGTATTTGTGCAGGTATAGGATTGGGGTTCACATTTTGGCGCTACAAGGAGGGCTCACTTTAATCTCTAAGTTGGAAAGGTATCACTTGGCTCATATTTATCAGGAAGGTAACCAGGTGGCTGACGACTTCACTAACTTGGGGTCCACCTGGTAGATCAACAAATGTTGAAGGAAGTTAGATGTTCTACTGATGTCTATTCTAAGGTTAATCCTCTTGGAGCAGAGGAATTACTCTATTAATCATGATTAATATGTCTTTCTTTTTCAGGTACATGTGGCATTCCTTGACGGATAATTGGTCGGTTCGTTCTTTGGTGATTATGGGTGCTAGACTCAAGTGAGTGGCCACGGGGGTTGTGTTTCTTTTATTTTTCTTTAGTGGGGCCCCTATCCTTTATGGGCCGCCTTATCAATGGTACAAGACATCTTTTCAAATCCTCGGGAGCTCATGTAAAAGGATTCTATCCAGCATTGTGATTAATAATTTCAAATTAAGGCACCTTTTGATTTGCCTTAGATTTTATTAGATGTACTTGAACATTTCGAATCTACCTCCTGCATTCATTTGGCCTTGGGAAATGTGTGACTTATTTAAGTTGATTTTCTCTTGGGATTTAAATCCAGATCCCATCATTATTTTTAATTATTTTAACCTTGGGTTTTTTTGTGATGATTATGGGCCAACGTGGCAGTTGTCATCGAGATTGATCGTCGACGTGTGTAAACATCACTTAGCCTTTATTATGCCTTTTCATCCCAGTTGGTGATGTAATTTTTTTTGCAACGGTATTCTCTCTGGCGAGCATTCCATTTTTAGGTAGTGTTATGTTGGCTATTGTATGCTGTGGGTCACGATGGGAGGAGATAAAGTTCAAACTGAGCCTGAAAATTGTGAGGAGTTTCGCTAGGACAATCTGGCTTGGCATATCTGTTCAGAAGGTGGGCTAGCATCGCTTATGGAATATCTTGTGGGCCATGACAAGATGTTGTCGGCCCAGTTTGCTAGCTCCTGAAAGGATTGACGGGTCACCATGGGTGGCATTGCTTTTGACATTAATGAAGAGGTGATAGGTAAGGCTACTGGCCTTTCCTATGAAGGAATGAAGTATAAAAAACACACTAAAACGTAGGACTTGGTGAGTCTCAATATGTTCTTTAAGGGTAACAAAAAACTGGTGAAAAAGTAATTGGGTTTCGGTTGTGTTGTGCTGCCTAAGCCTTGGGATAAAGTCTACCTCGCCACCATGAAATATGTTAATCTCGAGGGGAGATTCAAGGTTTTTTATTTCTACCACTTACCTCTGCTAAATCATCTTAGGTATAAAATTCTGCTTAGCTTCCCTTTCTTTTTGCTATGTTCTCTGGAAAGCTCCATCAAGGAATCCCAAGAAATTGCCTCGCTTAACCCTGATTCACCGCCTCCTTTACCTCTACACCAAGGCCTAATCCACAATCTCTACCAATTCCATTCGGCTCTGGTCCCTCCCAAACCTATCTTGGCTATGTGCATTGAAGAATTGAAACCCCCGAAAAATATTCCTGCTAACCCTTGCTCTGCTATTTCACAGGGCTCAAAGAGGAAATCCCCCATCCCTGAGGATGATCCCGGTACTGAAACCTTAGCCAATCCTCCCCTGAAGAAAATGAAAATGAAGGTCAGGGGGCCCAGTTGAGTTATGTGACAGGGCTTTGTGAGCTAAAACACAAGAAGGTCAGCAAACCTGCAACTAAAAAGAAAGGGAAAAATGTGCCTCAGCTTCTGAGAGTTCCTCCAGTTTATGAGGAAGGTAAATGTGTGGAGGAAAAATATTCTAATGGGGATACAGTGGTGGGTGCTAGCTTTGAGATGGGGATGGAACAAACAAGTGTGAGAAGGTCCCACAGGTTGGTGAAACACAAAAAGGAGACCCCTGTTGATGACATATCCAACGACTCGGTTCATATGAGCGACAGTATTGAAGGCACTAAAGTTACTAAAAAGTGAAAAGATAAAGGACCCATAGAAGATCTTAGTCACTTCTCCAATCTGAACGAGATGCTTCAGAATGACTCTACCAGGTCCTCAGATTCTAGGGCTGGTGATGATACAGAGATCCAGAGCAAGGATGACAATGTGGACGAGCTCAGTGTGCTGAAGGAGCTAGTTGCTAACCTGAATTGTAAGGTCAACTTCTTGGCCCAGTTCACTATTAAGATGATTCATAGGTCAGCTCTCATGCTCTTGGATGTGGTCAAAGAGGAAATGGACAAGAACACCATGGATGAAGGCCCCAACTAGATTGGGGAAGATACGTTAAACCTCCTGGTCAAGAAATGGGAGGGTATGGACAATTAGTGGTTGGGTCTGTGTTGTGTTGTCTCTTTGCTGATTTTTGGTTGTGTCTATGTCTCTCGATGCTGCTACTATAATTTTTTTTGATGTTTAATGGTCTTGCTCCTTTTTGGACCTTTGGGCTCATTGTGTAAAGGGTACATCACCCTATAAATGCTGCTTATTTGATTAAAAACATAATTTTATAGTTGCTCTCGATTCTCACAAAGAATAATTATGAACTCAATACTTTGATTTCCTAGTTTGATTGGGATTTTGGTAATGAGCACACTAAGATTATTGGATATGAAAATCAATACAAATTATTTGAGGCTATGATATTGCATTTTGTTGATTATACTTTTGCACTCGAATTCTAGGTTGAAAGTTACTTGAAAGAGTGTCTTACAAACTCTTCCCTTTAAGTTGAGACCTAAAAGGGCAACTTAATGGAGACTCGTGATGAAAAGGTTTAAGAGGGACTCATTAAGTTGTGCATCTATATACACAATTTCATATATGTTTTTCTCTTTCTAGGGGGCCTTTGTCGTAGATATCCACTCTCATTTTATAGGGTGAACATTAGGATTCAAATTTTGAGTTCTTCGACTGTGGTGCTTGGAGATTTCTCATATTGACCATTGAGGATTTTTTATTGTAGCATATTGTAAATCATCTAGCATTACTACTTATCACTACAACATCTTAGTATGTAATGTTCGACTCATCATTTTAACACTTGAGATTACACACTTCATTTTAGATTCTAATAAATATACATGGAGTGAGATCATCATATGAGTTTATTTTTACATGGTTGTTTATGTCATAGGAGAAATTTTTAATTTGTTGAAATGTGTCATAAATTGAGAGAATTGTAGATGGCAAGTGGTTCACTACATGCTTCAACATACTTTTGGGTTACTCATGGATACAATCTACGTGGGTTATCTAGCTTTCACTCTCTTTGGAGATAGAAGTTGAACAATCTTATTTTGCAAATTTATTTGTCACTTAGAATAAAAATGATGGTGAATTCACAAATTTCATAGCAAAACAGTGCATTAATTAATAGAAATGAGATATAGCATCATGGATAATTGACTCAACTTGAGAAAAAATTAGAAATAAACTCGTCTTTACCAAGTCAATATCTTGATCATTAAATTTTTTAAAACTACAAAAGGAAACAAGCTATCACTCAGAAATAAAATTTTACATAAGTTTGGAGCTTTGTATCAAAAAAGTGATGCTTCAAATACATAAGAAAGGTTGCTCAATGTGCAATAAAACCTTGGCTTTACAACCAACCTTGTTGATTAAAGGGGGATGCAACACTATTGTACATAATCCTAAGTGTAGTCAAACCTAATAGAATAGTATTTATATATTTATATTTCTTGGATATGCTAGAAGATGAACAATCATCTAGAAGACAAAATGAATGACCATTTCATATTGATAAACATTAATGACTCATATTAAATTTATTGTTAATTTCCCATCCATTTTATTTTGTTAATCTTTCATCTACATTTTATTTCTAGGCATGATAATTTTGGTTTGAAATGACATGTATAAAATATTTAAAGAGGTTGGTCGATATTTGAAAGGAACTATAAGACTACAATTTGACTTTAAAAATTAAAATAAATTATGTAAACCAAAATAAACTATAGCATTTGGTATAATGATGCCTCCAGTTCACTTTTATGGGTCAAACCGTTGTAGTTGAACTATTGCATCCAGTGCCTAATATAAGCACAACAACAACGCTTGTGTTTGCCTGTGTATAAATTCTAGGTCTATTAAAAATTAGTAGAATACAATTTCATATTTTATATTTTCTAGATACACTAAAAGATAACTAGTCATCTAGAAGATGAATTGAACAATTATTTCATATTGACAAAAATGTACATTATATCACATTTTGGATGAATGGAATACAAGTTTCACTAAATACTTCCTTGTTGTCTATTTTCCCGTCCATTTTATTTTGTCAATCTTTCCTTTGCACCTCATTCTCAATTCTACATGAATGTCTTTGAATACAACAACCAAGCACACATATCAACACACACATTTTCTTAATTGGTTAACAATGGCTAATAGGTGGGAGTTGGCGGGATTTATTTTGAATTTAAATTTTAAAACTTAGGATTCAAATATGCAAATTTGAAAATTTCTTGGGTCAACTTTGTACCTATAGATTTGATCTAAGGCAATGAATGGGGACTCTAGAAATTCCAACCAAAGCAATTTATTTACTTACTTTTACTTGAGTTTTTTTAAATTTTTTTATATAAATATCATTTTTAATATCTATCTAAAATATTTAATAGATTCATGAACAATAAGTAAAGTTTATATGTCCCCACACACATATATAGTAAATGAAATAATTCTAAAGTAAACTAAAGTATATCTCGAGTAAATAAAAAACTTTGATATCTCTAGACGTGTTTTAGATAAGTATAATTATTTTACTGAAAGAAATATAAACATTTTGAACAAATAAACTTTAATAATACTAATGGTATTTAAAATTAGAACAGGGCTTTGAGATCTAATAAGGCATATTGTGACTTGGTCAAGTCACAACATTGTTGTGGTGGCCACCAAGGTTCAAACCCCCGTTGAGACGCTAAGCTTGTAGGCCATATACTTTCATCAGGTGAACATGCCTATAGGATGTGTGTCTTTGTTGGGTTGTTGTACTTGTATACTATGGGATTTCATTGGACTCTTGAGCTCACATGTTTGAACAAGGTGATAATTCCTTGGGGACTGAGGCCCCCTAGTAGTGGCCTTAGGGATAAAGCCATTGGGAAGAGATCCCCGTGTAAGTGATCTCTTTGGGCTCGAACCAAGCTAAAAATCCAAGTTTACCAAGTTAAAAAAATATTTTAAGAAAATGAACAACATTGGCAATTCTTAAAGTTTTCCAATAAAACATAATTCATAAATTGATATATCAATCATATGTCAGATTGATATAGCTAGAAATAAGAAAAGATAACCCAAAAAGCAAGTGGCTTAAAAGAGAATAGATCAAATTTTTGTTCAAAAGGATAAAGTGTTTTTTTGTTTTAACTTAGGTTGACATGATCCACTTTCCCATTGGTAAAGAATACAATATTTTATTAATTTAGAATATTTGAGGATTTTTAATATTAAACCTATAAATTTGTTTTATCTATTTGATAACATGAGCATGAGCATGAGATTGGAACCTCTTTGATTGAGAGCCAAGAGCTAAGGGGTATCCATTCTACTAAAATCGCTCAAGGTATGATCCCAACCTCATCCATCATGGTGCCAAGGCTTTGTACTCAACAAGACTTGATCCCTGGTGGACTCATTCAAAACCATTCAACTTCACTAGTAGACCAAGGGCCCATTGACTTATTAAATATTTAAATATAAATATTAAGTAAATTTATTGGTAAAGGTAAATTGGCATCATATTTGCTGTGTAAAATTTATAAACATTCTTTTTTAGGGATAAAAGGCATGAAGCCTATAGATATTTTATTTATATAACATAGTAGATACATAAAGATTACAAATCAAAATCTGATCAACCATTGATCAATGTGGCGTTCAGATCTTACAATATGACATTCAAACCTTATTCCTTCATCTGATCAATTGCAAGAGAGTTTTCACCCTGCTATTCATGCCTACCTTCTGCATCTATCAAATTTATAGTGACATTGATATCTGGTATCTTCATTCTCAACAGAAATGGGCTCCCACAATTATGTACTTTAACTTGACATATGATTTGAAATACAGCTTATGATGTAACAGATTGATCTACCTTGCTTGCCTTTGGCATTAAGTTCAAAATTGACAAGTTTGAACCTTGAGGCAATGAACCACCTCTCAAAAACCAATTGGTTTTTATATACAAGGGACCTAAACAAGTGAACAAAACAAGTGAGCACAGTGTGAAAACCCAGCTTCATATCTGCTCACATTATACCCTGACAACCCACTTTCAAGAATTTGTTCCAGATTGTCTTCACTGTTATTATCACACAGAAAGAAATGCTCTACACCCAAATGGGAGTTGTACATTCCCCATTCTCTTATGAATTTCGCAACATTTGAACACCATGATACAGGCACACAAGCATACTGCAGAGATCTGCACTAATTTTTCGTATTGTGGTGCAACATTTTCCCATGTATAGACTTGTAGCATTCCTCTTTTCATGATCCCTTTCCATGAAGATTTATGGTGATGGTATGTTTCAATTGCTATCTTCAGCGTTCCAACCATAGCCTCCTTGGACAAAGGAGAAAATCTCCACCCTGTCCCAGAACCTGCACCATCATTATCAAAAGGAGCGAAGTCCTCCACAGTAACCCTGAGGCCCCAGTGCAGTGCACAACTGGAACTGTCCCATATCTCATAGCATAAAGTTGGTTGAGACCACATGGCCCAAATTTTGATGGCATAATAATATGTCACATTCTGCAGTTTTTGTGCAATTGGAATACTGAACCCAACCCAACCTCTGAACTTGTTTTTATAACCAAGCACCAAGCATAACGAACTGCATGCATCTCCAGAACCAAGCATAACGAACTGTAAGTTGCCTTGTATTAATTCTGGAAGAGATGATTGAATTAGAACATGTTCTTTCTGCAGAGCAGCTTTGCATTCAGCCTTTCCTGAAAGAACCTCTGCAGAATATTGATGCGCAATGTATTATTCTGAAACTGGAATTGTTATGCCATTAATTACAAATTTTCTGCTTTGTAATTAATGGCATACACAACTCAACATTCCATTCACTTGACAACTTTCATAAAATTATTCATCTCAAACAATGATTAAGTGCATTCTAGATCACAGTGTAATCATTCTCACAACAACCCACAATTCAATGCAACAAACAGTCATTAATAACTTCCATAAAAAAAATAATGAAGCCAATCTTGTCGGTGAGATTTAAGATAAAATAATTACAGACCTCCCTTCCAATTTTTATGAAGATCCAATGGTGGAAACTAAAGTTATTGCATTTGTCCCAAAACTGCAAACCCTGGGCAGTGTTCAAACCTGCCCTCACCAAAATAGTCATATTTTCCACAAAAATCAATAAAATTCAATGAGACAAAACGAATTGGAAACTAGAAAGAGAGATCTTTCCATCCATATATGATAATCCATTATTTGAGTCCATATCAGGCCGTACAAAGCACAACTTCAACCTGAAAACAATCTAAAAATCAGAAAATGCATACAAAACTTCAGGTTGCCATTCTTCAAACTTCAAAAATAATTTCTCCAACCCCCCAATTCGAGTTTTGGAGGGTGTATTTATAGATTCCCAATCAAAACCAACTATTTTCAACCAACTTTTAATTAGTTTGTTGACAAAACACCTTAATGACACTTTTGACAAGTTGCTTGACAATTTTTTTGAACAACTTTTACAATTTTTACAATATGGAACAACTTTAAACATTATTTGACAAATAACTTCCTAAGACTCAAACACCTATAAAATGGTTTGATAAACCTTATTATAGGACTCAATACATAAAATAGACAAATTATTTACAAATGACCTCATGGAGACTTAAAAGCAACTTGATACTCTGGCACCATAAAATCTCATCAAGACCCCATCCACCTACACTTGTGGTTATTTGGAATATTCGGGAAATTTGAATGTAGTGCATGCAATGAGATCTTTTGAAGATGACAATTTTGAATATGACAGTGGACATGAAAATGGCAGTGTATCTAGCTTTGAATTCCACAAGGAGGATCGATCTATTCATCGCCGGGTTTTGGAACCACATTCTAAACCTGCTCCATCAAAGTGGGATGATGCAGAGAAGTGGCTGGTAAACCACTCTTCAGGAGACAGTCACATGAAACCTAAATCAAAATCTGGCTCTGGTCAAATACAAGCTGTAGCTACAGGCCTTGGAAGAAACGTTATTTTTCCTGGTCAAGGGGGACGTCTGATAAGTGGTGCTCATATTCACATGGCAAAGAGTGCATAAAATACTTTGGAGGCATTGAAACTACAACTACAGATGGGAGAATACTCAAGGAGGTGATAGTCAAACAAACTTGAAAACTTAACAAAAAATAATGGGCAATGACAATTAAATCACTACCAAATTTAAAGTGATTAAATTATAAATAATGACAACCAAAATATGGTCAAATTTAGTATGTTTTTTATTTTGGTTGGTGAAAATCATATTAGTCAAATTTTAACATGGTGAAATCTTGGGGAGTGATGATCAATTGGTTGCCACTTTCAACAAAGAGAATGTGACAACCAAATTGAATCCGAATGAGTTCTAAGTGATGACAATCAAATGAACATCTCATTTAACATATTGAATTTATAGATAGTGACTTTCAAATGATTGTAATTTATATCAAAGGATTGAGCACAATTCATGAGGGTGATGGTATATTCCTTGATTATACCATCCACTAAAGTTCAAACCCTTAGAGATATGATATAAGGGATGGCGTTGATATCATGCCCTAAGTGACTTTGGTGGAATAAATACCCCTTAATTCTTGTCTCTTAATTGAAGAGATCTTGGCATAGGTTTATGCTTCCATATCGAATAACAAAATGAACTCATGAATGATAAAATTTTCTATTAAAAAAAAAAATTATTTAATAAGAATGAAGAATATCTTATTTATGACAATCAAATGACCATCATAATATATTTAAATTACATCACCTAAAATACACATGAAAATCTTTCAATAAGAAAGATCTATCATTAAAGTTACCACAAACCAAATACATACTTAATACTAAAACATTTATGTTTCTCATTAATTGAATAGCTTCTGCCAAAAGGTATTTAGTAGGAGAAATGAATCTTAGTTAAAACTGGGTTGACATTCTGGATAAGAGTCTGGAACCTGGCCATTTCACGCACCTCTAAACCCATATGTATCATTATACCATTATCATCCTTTGGATCATTCATAAATATCACTCTCTTTTCCCACTCTTCTACCACAAGTCCTCCATACATTGCCTTAATCCCCAATCCTAATTCCAATTCCTTGAATCCCATATGCGACCAGGTCGATATAAAAAACCCATTCTCCACACATGCCACTCCATCATGTAATTCCAACCAATCTATTCTCGACTTCAAATACTCATCTGTCAATCTATCAACACCTTGCTCTAACAACTTCACAATCTCACAAAATGGCTGCTCCTGCAGTTGTTTGGCAGTGGCCTTTGCATAGGCAGTCAGTATTGCATTTCCTACAAACTCCTTAGGAAGAGGGGGTCTGAGCTTCGACCTAATAACAATCCACAAACATGCAAAAGAGTTATAGAACAGTGAAAAACCTTCTGCCTCTAAACAGAGATAAGTTTGAATGTGATACCATAAATCAATAGTACTATAGACCTTATGTTAACTATAAATTGAACTGTTGAAACATCGTCTGCATTCATGTTTATTGCAGCAGTCCTTGCACGCCACAAGTGAGCCAGTGCCGCCATGAATCTAGTGCAATGCTTAACCCCACCATCCTCTGCCTTCACCTTGAGGGCGTCAAGCATTTTTCCTGATAATGAGAACACCCTATAATCAAATTTCTTTGAAGGAGAGATAAAGGCCGATTTGTTCTGCACAAGATCTTCCTTTCTCTCCACAGATGAAGCTGCAATAATGGTGTTGGGATCAATTTCAGAGAGCTTTATGTACTCTTGGTGGTCGAAAATTATGTGGGGAGGAGATCGAGCCATCAAGCGGGTCCGGTCGATGACCGGTAAGAATGCTACTTCTCCCTTTACAGCCAATTGACTGAAGTTCTTAACAAATTCCTGCAATGAAATCCCGTCCACAAGAATGTGATTTACTGCAATTCCCAATGCGAAGCTGCCACATTTGAAACGAGTTACCTACAAGCAAACCAAAATCTTGGTTCAGTATCATGGTCTCACTTTTATTAATATTGCTAATCGTTTAAAAATATTTTATTCATCTGAGCATCAATATGAGTCAATACAAATTCTTATTAATGAGCATAACGATGAGACTCATACGAGCATCAATATGAGATCAATATCAACTCTTTTGAGCAGTCATACTAGAAATCACCTATGGAAGATCAAAAGTCACAAACACTTATTTAGAAACCACCTCCACACTAGAAACCGCCTATGGAAGACCAAGAGTCACAACCATTTATTTAGAAACCATTTCCACACTAGAAACACACCTATGAAAGACCAAGAGTCACAAGTACAACCATTCATTTAGAAACCATCTCCACACTAGAAACCACCTATGAAAGACCAAAAGTCAACCATTTATTTAGAAACCACCTCCACACTAGAAGCCAACTATGAAAGACCAAAAACTCAAACCATTTATTTAGAAACCACCTCGACACTAGAAGCCAACTATGGAAGACAAAAAACTCAACCATTTATTTAGAAACCACCTCGACACTAGAAGCCAACTATGGAAGGCCAAAAACTCAACCATTTATTTAGAAACCACCTCCACACTAGAAGCCAACTATGGAAGGCCAAAAACTCAACCATTTATTTAGAAACCACCTCGACACTAGAAGTCAATTATGGAAGGCCAAAAACTCAACCATTTATTTAGAAACCACCTCCACACTAGAAGCCAACTATGGAAGACCAAAAACTCAACCATTTATTTAGAAACCGCCTCCACACTACAAACCAACTATGGAAGACCAAGCGTCACAGTTTAGAATTTCATATTAGATGTCCCTTCCGGATATGAACTTGGGTCTCCCACAATGAGAACTCAGTACTTTGAACAATTAAGCTCAACTCCATAGACATCATATTCTCACTTTTAACAACCAGTTGAGTCTTTACAATGAAAACTCAATAGTTTAACCAATTAAACTCAACCCCTTAAATGTCATAATCTCACTTTCACAACAGCCATCAATCTTATCTACTCATTCAACTTCAAATCAATTTTGTTTCTACTAAAATCAAAATTAAAACCTATCCACTGGTTAAGCTCTTCCGAGTACCATTGTTACTGCACAAGAACTCAAATCAAGTTACCAATTTCTTATGTTTCTACTAAAATCAAAATTAAAACCTATCCACTGGTTAAGCTCTTCCGAGTACCATTGTTACTGCACAAGAACTCAAATCAAGTTACCAATATCTTATTTTTGAAGAATCAGAAGACATGATGTTTTAGCATTACCTGAAAGGACATGAGTTGCTCATCTTCTGGAGTTTTATTTTTGTGTCCGGGCAGAAAACAAAGCTGACTAAGAGCAGGATTTGGATATCTGATATTCCCCAGCTCTTCTAAAGACAGAGGACTTGTACAAATGGCAAGAGGCACTCCTGCAGCATTACAGTCGATCTCAAACCTTCGTTGCTCTAGATTAAATGTGAGTCTGCCACACATAAAGTCATAGGCAACCAGAATCTTACTCAATGCCTGTGTGCTCAACTGAACTATTGCATCGAAGGGTATATCAGGGTGAAAAGCAAAAAAGTGCACGTTTTTTAGGACAAAACCCACCAGATTTTGGTCTATGTTGCTCAGGAAATATGTACCTCTCTCTTTGATTTTCTCTGGCCGTATCATTGAAATTTTCTCCCTTCTAACTTGAAGATCAGAAACTGGAGGAGTTGTAAGAACCTCCATTTGTTTTGATGCAGATTACAAAATGCAAAAATCTATCTATATTTAAATTGTGAACTAATCTTGATGAAGAACAATACCACTGGCATAAAGGCAGGCCAGCATAATGGTGTTGCCGCCCAAAGTTATAATTTTATATCCTGGTTGTTTATTCACATTTGTATTTTGTCCTAAATGTTTATTGAAGACATAGGTTGACATTTTCTTCTACATTATAAAATTTAATTTTGTATGTCACCAAACTCCATATTATGTCGCCAACCCTCATATTAGTTCTGAACTGGAGAATCTTGTCTTAACTTCCACTTTCATTGGTAGTTATTGGGTAGGTTTAATCACTGCTTTATTGTATTTTCCCATTTTTAATATGCATAACCAATTATGATTTGACTGACTTATAATAAATACTACATAATTGACTGATTTATAATAAATACTATTCTAAGTGTATATATTTAATACATAGTATATCTCTATGTGGTGAAGAAGTTGCTCTTAATTGTCATTTTGCTGATGATAGCTTATTATTCATTCAAAACTCTCAAGAAGAACTCAGCAACACCCTTGAAGTCTTGGACTTGTTTTTATCAGCCACTGACTCCCAACCATCTCTTAACAAAACTGAATTTTGGATGATTTCATCTGATCAGCCAC
The DNA here is from genome assembly GCA_007115665.2 of Sequoiadendron giganteum. NCBI lineage: Eukaryota > Viridiplantae > Streptophyta > Pinopsida > Cupressales > Cupressaceae > Sequoiadendron > Sequoiadendron giganteum. Next base: position 473,187,395 of record CM021109.1, read on the forward strand.
CTCCTTGGATACCTCCTCAATGGAAATTTAACAACCATGGTGTTATTTCAAGATACCTCGGCATCCCCTTTGGGATAGGAGTTTCATTATTTGAAATGTGAAAATGGTTCATCCACAAATTAAAAAGCAAGCTTGAACTATGGTCTAATAAATTTCTCTCTATGACTGGAGGCATTCAAATTGCAAACAAAATCCTCATAGCCAGTCATGCTTATATTTCTTCATGTTGGCTTCCTTCAAAAATTAGCTATAATCAACTAACTCAACTAATTAGAGGTTTTCCTTGGAGAAAATGGAATAACAAAAAAGGTCATCAGGTGGCTTCATTATTGTATTGTATTCAGCCAAAAAATAAAGGAGGTTCAGGAGTGATTGATCCCCTTACACAAGGGATCTGCCCATAGCCAAATGGATTATTAGATCCTTTCATGGGGCTGCTCCATGGAAGTCTCTTATTAGATACATAATAGCTATGGCTAAAGCCAACAATTCTTGGAAAGAGGTTGGGTGGAAAGATAAAATTCTTATGGCAAGATATTTTAAACCTCAAGCTTCTAGACAATTTTGAAGCATATGGAAAGCGTGACAAAAAGTATCTCCTCTTCTTGAATGGAAAGGACAAGACCTTAGTCATGGGATGAGATTTTCTACTTCATCTATTTGGTGGAATAGATTGATTTTCTTATATGAGCAATCTCTTGCTATTAATCCTCATTTGCATAGAAAGAGCTTTTCAGAAAAGGCATCACCAAATTTAGGGACATTTGGGAGTTCTCATCATTAACTTAAAAAAATGACTTGCAACTTAAATGTGATTTCAATCTGTCCAATGCTCTAATCAGTGACATCCACAAGGTGCATGATGTTGTCCGTCTAGATCTTCAATTGAAACTTTGTACTCCCATTTCATGCAATTTTTTTAAAGATTGGAGGTGGCTTCTAGGTTTTAATATAAATTTTTTCTCTCTGAAGCTAATCTCCAATAAGGTTCTTCCACCAATCCAAATACAACCAAGGTTAAAATTGAAATGGAGAATGAATTGGTCTGAAGCCAAGTGGTTTAGTTTGAGTCTCGCTATTTGGAAATCCAAAGCTGAAGCTAAAGCATAATTTCTAGCATGAAAGATTATCCACTATAAAATTGTTGTGGGAGAACGCCTCACCTTTGTCCCTACCCACTCCTCTAGATGTCCTTTTTGTCACAAGTTAGAAACCATTAAAATGTGCAAGTATGCTTAGAAAAATTGGCAAACAATTTTGGCCTTTATCCCAACTATATTTAACAGAAAATTAAGATGGAAATCGACACTGTTAGGGCTGCATTGTTCTCAAAGCATGGTTTCAGAATCTTTTTGGCAATGTATACTATTGTATATTTGGAGGCTTCGATGTAAAGTTGTTTTCTCTAATGCCTTTCCACCTATAGAAATAATTATGCATGGTTTATTCTCTAACATTATCTTACAACATTCAAAACTTGTTAGAGCCTTGAGAGAAAAACTCTGTTACAACTCAGAGCTCAAGACACAAATAGCTCAAGTGCAAGCCGAGCTGACAACTATTTCTAAGAACCACCACATATCTCTTCTTACGTCGGTGAAAATTATTACAGAGGAGCAAGTTCTTTCTACTCTCGGAGAAAAGTGATATCTTATTGTAATGTGCAAACTACAGCTATACAATCTCATTCAATTGATTCATGTTGATTAGCTTTGTTGCCGAACCCTTTCTTTTGTGGCTTCTTTCAAGATTTTTTGTCTTGAAAGTGCCTTCTTCAGTCTTTGTAAATTATTTTTATTATTAATAAATGTATTTTTCCAATAAAAAAAGTGTATATATCTAATTAAAAACAAACTAGTGAAATTATATATTGATAAATGATATATTGTCACTTCTCTTTAATTTTGAGTTTATTTTGATATAGTTTTTTTAATTATATATTTATAAATGATATATTTATGTATAAAATTGGCTTTTTTTTAAAAAAAATTCTTCATTTTTATGGAGGATTTTATATTATTTACAAGTTTATTTTGTTCATCTTTATTTACACATATATTCATACATTTGAATTATTTGTACATATTTTTATACATTCAACATTGACAATTATTTATTATGACTATCATTTTATCCATTTCCATACATTCATTTCTTACCTCTATATTTACACCTTCCTATCTTAGGTTAATTCCAGAAAGTGTAATTTTATTTTCACCTATTACACTACCCACTATGGGTTGACTTGATACACATTTGTACAATTTATTACTATTCTTTGGTATTTAAAAGCATTCAATGTGCATTAATTCATATCAATTATCAAGGGGACAATCCTAAGAAAATCATTTTGTTTTCGAGCACTAAAAGGAACCATAATATGCATAAAAGTCATTTAAGACATTTGCATGCTTGAGAGTATTGTCTTTGATATTCATCCAAATCTATTAATTGGTCTAAACAAAGGGGTTGATCTAAGAGAATACAACCCTTGTGATTTGGTGATCTCTTCAAGGTATTTTTCAATATCTCTAATCCTTACACATTAGTAAACACCAAAATTCAAGACAACATTAATTTCAATAGTCTACAATCACCTTGATCAATCATACGAGCTTTAGGATATTTTTTATGTATTGAGTTGAAGTGCTACAAGTGCAAGAATGATCCCACTTAGCATAAATTTGACCTATAGAATTTAGCATTAGTGATTCTTTTGAATCACAAATATTTTCTAGATTGAGAACATCAATTTTAGTAGTACCAATGAGTGGAATTTGTGCAATATCCACATTCAATTAAAGAAGTGAGATATTTTCTAGATTGAGAACTAAGTACCTATCCTTTCACATTTAATTTCCAACTATTCATTACATTTATTGTATTCTTAATTTCTAATTAATATCAATTAATTTATGTTAAATTTATACTTCACTTAATATTACCATACATTCAATTAATTAGCTTAGATTTACACTAGGAATCTTTGTATTTTTCCTTCACAAATATAAATGTAGTGTCGAAAAATGTCATTGTTCGCATTTTCACACTTAATCTAGGAATAACTAGAATGATAAATTGGACTTGATATCATCCTGATCTAGTGTTGTGATGTGTTTTACACATCCACATTAGGTTTTGGGCCCTTCAAAGCTAAACAAACCTACCCTTTTCCTTAATTTAATGTTGTAAAGTGTATTTATTTACACCTTCACATTAAATTTAGGAGGCTTGTAAACTAAAGTGGACCTAATCTAGTGTTGTAATGTGTTCTACACATTCACATTGGATTTAGGGCCCTTCTAACCTAAATAGACCCAATTTTGTCTTAATTTAGTGTTGTAAAGTGTATTTATTCACACTTTCACATTGAGTTCTGGGACCTCTCGCATTTATGACCTTAATATCATCATTAATAGGTCCCTAGGACCCTATATTGTGCATCCCAAGGCATATTTTAACCAAAATATCGACATAGACCTCATATAAACTTAATTTGCAAACTCCTTGACACTTTAGCAATCAAAACAGGCCCTATGGGACCCATACGCCACCCTAGGCGTATGAGTCCCATTTGGCCTATTTTTAAGGATTTAAGCGAGAAAACAAGGTTTTAAATTCAAATTTTTTCTATGTCGACCTTTGGGATCTAATAAATGGTCATTTGGATGAATTGCCTATATAAATGAGGTCTCAAAACACTATTTCATTAAGCATTAACGATATCAAGCCAAGCACTCAAGAGTTAAGCATTCCAAGACTTCACAAGATTGTTAGGAGAGTTTGCAAGATCATTTCTAAAGCATTTAAGAGCATAATTCTTCATCAATTGTTGTAGCAATCCAAGATCCATCATCATGTCAAGATCATCAAGCATTAAGCATGTTGTTGAGCTAGTGTTGTGATGTAGCATTGAAGATCCAAGATCAAGCATTGTTCTACACTTATTGTCAAGATCTAGATCTATATCCTTCATGGCCACTTCATGCTAGATTGTTGATTTGTATTAAAAGACATCATTCAAGGTATCATTTCTCATGTTCCATGTCCTATGTTGCATGTTTCATGTCCATCTTTCATTATTTCATCATTTGGTTTAATTACCTAAAAGGGGTTTGACCAAGGCAAATCCCTATTCTCTAAAAATCACCTCTCTCTCTCTCTCTCTCTCTCTCTCTCTTTCTCTCTCTCTCTCTCTTTGTGTGATTGCGAATCTAGATGCTTTGAAGACTTGAAGATCCTTTGAAGATTAGGTTGCAAGGTTGGAGAAGGTCATCAAGTTGTCACAAGGTTATAATCTTCACTAAAAGGTCATCTACAGGTCTGAAATCAGGGTTTCAAATCCGAGAATCAAGTGGAATAGAAAGAGAAGACACTAAAGAATAGATTCAACCTTTGAAGTTCCAAAAAACCCTAACTGGAGTCATTCGCTAGTCCTAGCGTATGAGTCCCATTTTAGGTCAATTTTGAGGTTTTTGCAGTTTCAGATACCCTTTTTCTAGAAACCCGTTCTTGTACAAAAACCCAGATCTGGGATTGATTCACCCAGCTTGGCGTATGAGTCCCAATCAGCATTAAAGTCATTTTTTTTAGCATTTCAAAACTCCATTCAGTAATCTCCAGATTTCCAGGTGCATACATTTCATCTTGCAACTTTTTGCTTTGTTTTATTTGCATTTCTAGGTCATTTAGTGAAAGATCACATTGAATTAGGGTTAAGCATTTTCATTTGTATTGCATTTGTCTTTCCAAGCCCTAGGTTGGTGGTGAACCCCTAATTTAGCCTCAATTAATCTTTAAACACACCTTGGGATACCCTATTGTTAGGTCTCTTTCCCCTTTCTTCATGGGATTGAGATCTCTAGGGCATCCTTGAATGAGAGAGTGTGAAGATTGTTATTCTATCCTCCAAGCATAAAAACCAACAATTTTCTATCTTACAATAAATAGAAAATGGACTAAAATAATTTTTTTAAGAGAGACAAAATATATTCACTATTAAAATTAGTAAATACTCACTATTCCTCTCTTGCTATATTTTTTTTTATAAAATAGTTTTCTCTTGTTACTTGTAAAATGGGTGGTATGAGACCACTTTTTAAAATTCTCCCAAGTAACAAGTAATCTAGAGAAAATTGTAGGTGGTTCAAAATATTAGTTCATGAAATATTACATTATTTAAAAAAATTAAGGAACAAGTTAACATCCTAATAATAGGAGGTGGATCACATTTGTTTGGTTTGGAGTTCCATCTAATATTTGGAAAATTCTTTTTATCTAGATTAGGTTTCAAACTTGTATTGCAACTGTTTGTTTTATTTTGCTTTTGTATTTATTCCACATGATGCTTATCATCCTAAGAGAGGTGAAATGGCCAAAGCAAACCAAGGATATTTATTTTACCTATCTAGTTAAGCCCAATCAGGTCATTGAGAATATATAGAAGGATGGAAATCGAACAAAGAAGACCATTCTACATGACTATGAGAGTGCCAATAAGATTTATTGTTGTCACCTCACCTTTGCTCCCAATGTGAGGAATACTTATCTGGTAAAAAATTGTGGCAATGCAGGTTGAACTTGATTAAATATGCAAAGTGCATTGCACAAACAATTGAGTAGAATCTACATCTTGGCCAAGGGATCTAGAAGAACCTTGTTGGCCTATACTTGAGTATGGAAAAAAATAGAGATAAACCTATATTTACTATGAGTAGATAATTAATTATAGACGAGTGTGTTATTGAATATGACATAACTTCTTTCTTTCCAATAGAAAAAATATGTCAACTTAGAAACTATGTCAAATTTATGTGAGATTTATAGGAAGAATAGATTAATCTCCCATACAAAAATTATGCCAAGTAAATTCCTCAATTCAAAAGGGTTTGAAGAATTCAAGAATCCATGGTCAAGTAAACAACTTTATTGCAAAACTAATTTAAGAAATACTTGATGGTGTTTGCCTATCCACATAAAGGATATGGGTCTAATACTCCTAAGTGGGCTAAGTGCACCCCCAAAGATAATCCTTGGTAGAGAATACACAAAGTAAAGTGGGTGATTTTAGGCTCTATGATGGTATTCTAGATAGTTTTAAACCTCCCCCTCCAAGCCTAACTAGAAAATGAAGATACCATCTCTCATTTAACTTTTGTATCATTGACAAGTGAGGGGAGATCCATTCAAATCCTTTTCTAGGAGTGTAATTACCAAATAATGTTTCAACATGTACCATTTCTAAACTTTCCATCCAGGATGGCTAGACCACACATCAATTTTGTATTGCATAAGAGGGAGCACAACATCAAGAATTTCTTTTAAAAATTGTTAATATGATTTTTTTAAGTTAAGCTTTCATGTAGCTTTAAATGGGGAGAATAAAAAGTAGGTTGTCTTGAGAAAATATATTAAATGGTCCAAATACCTCTTCTAAAAAATTGAGGGCATGGATTCAAGGAATTTCAGCCTTAATGTAACATTGTGGAAGGTGAAAAGTAGAGTCTAGATGAAAGATAATGCTAGTTAATTGAGATCCCATCATGAGAGTCATTAAAATTCCATAAGTGCTCAGGCTTAATAGTGTGCATGACTTTCCAAATTGTTTTCCAAACAAAAGTCTCTATCATCTAGACAAGGGTTTTAATAATAAAAAGATTTGAAATGCCAATTTCTCCAAGTTGTTCAATCACATTGAAGAATTGATGAGATACAATTTCTTAGATAGAACTTCTAGGCATCATCCCCTTCAATTGAGTACAAATAATTCACTTAGTGTAGATGACCATGCCTTAACAATGTGCATCAAGCAAGCGTAGATTGCCATAATCCTTGAGAAGGCAACACAAATCATAGGATACATGATGAAATCCTTTACATTTCTCAAAAATAGCCAAAATAAAATCCCTAAGAAATATTTTTAATTTATGATAGGATGCTTTTGAAGGAACCCAATAAGAAGAATAGCATACCTGGGTGGTTGAAAGAACCTTAGAGAAAATCTATAATTTGGTAGCTAAAAAGTGTGGCTTTGTATCTTGTAGGATATTTTTTCACCCTATCTATGACATACTATAACAAGGAAGCAAAAGAAACTTAAAAGGAAAAGTGCTAATGCCTAGAAAGTGAAAATATTCACCATGATTACTCCACTTTCATGCTTAGGCTAACAACTAAACAAAGATTAGCAAGAAGGATTATTATAACTCTAAGCTTTATACCATTGAACATGCTAGATCTTAAGGCTAAGTTGAAGGTGTTAAGACACTTCAAGCCTTGTTTTTTATTCTCCTCATCCTTAAAGAACAAATTGTCATTGAAGTTACCAATGACAACCTATTGACAATTTTTAGAAGGAAGTTTGATACGATAATCTAAGTTTTAAGAAATGACATTGGCTTGCAAGTATCTAGATCTTCTAGCAACAAAACCAAATAAAGCAAAGGCTAAAGGAAAACCTTATCAAATGGATTTAAAGAGCACAAATTGTTTAGATCGGTAGCCATTGATTGAAAAACAAGCATAAACATCAACAAAAAAAAATGTATAGTTTGAAAGAAATTATGATCAAAATCAAGAGCCTTAAACATAATAAAAATACATAGTCATGTAATTCTCAAAATTGATTTAATCAAAATAACTTGCTAGCTTGATTTCAAAGCTCATTACATACTTCTATATTGTCTAAAATGTATCTTATTATGGCAAAACCTATATGTTTAAGAAAAATAATAAAAAATACATAGTATTAAATATTTTTTTATAAATAATTTAGAAGAGATAAATATAAAAAAAAAATTACAAAGATATAAAAATTAAAAAACATAAAGATGAACATTTTTTTTGACTGCAAAAGACAATTTTTACCTTAAAATATGATTAAATTTTTGAAAAAGATTATATTACATAAAAGAAAAAACTTCAGTCCAACTATTTAAACTCTTTCCAAAATAAACAAACAAAAAATACTATCGATTAGTATATAAATTTTACCCTCCAAAAAATATTTATCTTTAACTCTAAATTTGGTCATTTAAGCTTTTCCAAAATGACAAAGTAAACGGCCAAAAATGACGTTGGCTGTTAAGGTCTTAATTTTATATATATTTTTTAGAAAACTATTGAAAATTTATTACACCAAGAGGCATATACAATTATAGAGGGAAGAATGTTTCTCCGTAAACATTAACCTTTTTTCATTATTTTTGACAGTCTCACTGGCTGTCACAATGGCAGTTACGTTATAGAAGCAAAAGCCGAATTTATTTTGACGTGGTGGTTACGTGAAACATATAACTTGCTGGTGGAATATTAATGGTTCTCGACAGTTGTATACTCCATTCGTAACTGAAACATAAAGGCACATCATTTTGAAATGGTCTTTCGTGAGTTTTTAATCACTTAGTTTAGAAGAAAGGCGACCCACTATCCAGGCATATGACGGTGAATGGTAAGCCGACAAATCCTTCATGGTTTGCCCCATTTTATTGCAAGCGACTGTTGTCCATTACAATGGAAATGAAGCGACTACTGGCGTTTTACTCATGAGTAGGCAGATGCGATTTCTTTATTAGTTGGGCGAGTGATTTAAATAAATATTATCGCTCTGGCATGGTGGTGGTCTGTTGCAAAATATTCATGAAGTTTTCCTACAAATAATAGGCAAGAGGAGAAACAGACATCGAGTCTTTCATGTACGCCCATGAGAGAAGAGATCACTAAAATTTATGGCAGGTAATACCCAGTTTCACAAAATCTTTTTAACTTTTTCTTGAGTGCAGATTATTTGCATGATATAGTTGATTGCTATGATAGCAGATGGATCTTTTAACTTTTTCTTTAGTTTGGATTATCTGATCACCAATTGGGCATGGAAACTTGTGAAGGCGTAAAAAAATGTGCAGGTCATGAATCCCAGAATCGCTCAAGAGGGGCCTTAGACTTCATGGAGAGGTTTGTGCTTGTGGGCATACTGGGTGCCCATGTAATGGTTGCATTTAGACCAAGTATGAGAGAGGTATTGAAGATGCTAGAAGGGGATGTTGAGGTTTCCCCAATTCCAGATAGGCCTTTGCCTTTGGAAAATCTTGGGACTTTCACACTTATGTATGGTTCCTTCCTGGATTCAATTTCGCACCCCTCTTTCAGCTCAACCGTTATCTTAGGGTGACTTACTATGGCAAATCATAAATCTTCCGTCTTCAATTCTCTCTTCATGTATGTAGATGTATATAGCTCCCTTTGTATTATTAATATCATTATCTGTTCTAAAAACATTCGAGAGGGCTTGTACTGCATGTACAGATCATCCCGTACAACGGCTATTTTTCAGTCTCTTCTAGGAATTCTTTATTAAAGTCTCTCAATTTTAGTTTTCAGTGAACACACTGAAACACGATACAAGAGTCTATTTCGAATGGGGTTGAATGTTTTCTTATTTATTTGGCATTCCACAAAATCTCTGCTATCATTGGCCTGCCTCCAAATGCAAGCATACAAAACTTATAATATTTTATAAATTTTGAAATTACTATCCGCAAAAAAATCCACAAAAAAATCCATATGTTAGGCATTTTGATTCTTTTAAAAACTTTTGCTAAAGCTTTATAGGTATATATGGCTGTCAAACTACGATGTGATTAGAAAACAAGAGCTGGGCTGCAACTAAGTGAGTAACTTACGTTTCATTTTGAACTCACAAGATGGTTTGATAGTTCAACTAATCACCGACAACAATGGACGGTATTCCACGAGCCAAGGATAGAAGAAGAAAAACACCTGATTATATTTATTTTGATAAGTCATTGAAAGATCGCAATCCAAACACTGAGTGCTATTTACCAAAGAAAATGAGGATTGAAGTTGATATTCACTACTTGACAAGAAATGGGCATCCTGAACAGTTTATCTACCTATCAAAACACAATGTCGTCAGCAAATCATATTATTAGATTATGTATACGCCTTATTTTTATAAGAAAATTTACAAGTTACTTTGGCTCTGAAACTTGTTCGCATGGTTATTGGGGAACTTATGTTTACTACCACAGGTGATGTCATCTGCTGTACGCCTAATATCACTCTCAATGTAGACGTTTGTTTCAAAATTCAAACAGCTCTTATATAGCATTTGAAATCGGTGGTTTTCAGTTTGCTCTCGGTCAACCCAATAATAGATTTTGATTAATATGTGTGTGCGTGCAGGAATCTAAGCACAGTATTTTAGGTGCTCAAGTTAAGATGGCACAATGTGTTATACGCTACAGCCAGCGATGGGTACATAAAATTTTAATTCGGTACCACTGAAATTTATGTAGTATAAATATTTACTAATACTTTTTAGTTAGAAAGTTAAAAAAAAATTATTATTTTTTTCAAAAAATAAATATATCAGTCAAAGGAATCTTAGAAAATTATATAATGATTTTTAAAAAGTTATAGTTGTCATTAGAGTTCAAAGATAAAAGATTCAAGGAGGTTTAGCACAAACTTTTCATTTATAGGAATGAAAAGTGAGAAATCTAATATAACACAAATCAACCATATCAAACCAAATCATTATGAAGGAGTCAAAGAAACTACGTAGATTCAACATAAGAAAGAGACACCTAATCTATGACTTTCTAAGTATGATTAACATTAGAAGCTCATTTAGCCAAATTGTTTGCAACAAAATTTCATTCCCAAGGAATATGAACAAATGAGACAAATTCAAAATTTTGTGAAAGACATAGAATCTAATCAACATAAGAAGCCAACCTCCAAGAAGAATCTTGAAATAGGCCATTAAGGGTAGCCAATATTATAGAATCTATCTCACAAATAATCTTCTAGCCCAGTTCACAAGCTTTTTCAAGTGCTACAAGGAGAGCCTCAGCCTCCGAATGATTAATAGTACCAGTCCCCATAGCAAAAGAAAACACAAGTGAACTGAACCAATACTATCCCATCTAAATCCACTTATCCTTGCACCTACTAGGTTATCACAAGAAGAACTATCAATGTTAATTTGGAAGAAACCCAAAGGAGGATGAGATTATTTACCATCTTTATTTGACTTTACTAAAAGATTTAAGCCTAGAGCCAAAAAGAATAAATCCAATCAAATGTTCTGTATCAATTTGCTTCAAGATTTGAATGTCATAGAGATCATAGTCACCATCCAAACAACACTTAACCATCAAGTTTTATTTTAAGGAGTCCTAAAATATATTTTCAAACATATTGATTGAGACTTTGACAACCTTGGAAAATTTGATAGATTCTTTCCAACAAAATTTACCATAGAAGAAAAATAGGACCAATATCCTAGGCCACCAAAAGAGCTAAAGTAGAAGTAGGAGGGCATCCCAAATTGCCCCAAAACTTAGGCGAAGAAGTAGCATGAAAATATGTTGGCTCCAAATGGACTGCCATTATTTTCAAAGACCCTCAAAAAAAGGATATGGGTGGTACGCTCCTCATTAGCACCACAAAGAACAACAAATCTGGAGGGACCATTAAAATATTTATTTCTTATGTTTTCCAAGGTAAAAAATTTATTTCGACAAAAAATCATATAAATAAATTACATTTAAGCCAACAAAATTTATTCTAAATATTTTTCCACCAAGGAAAATCTTCATACTCATTTTTTTCCTACTTTAAGATTTGACACCCACTAGAAGTTGCAAACACTCATTTTGGATCATAACCCCAAGCAAGAGTATCATCTCCCTCCAAGAAACAATGAGGTCTTTCATCCAAAATAGAAGAAAGAGTTGTCTGAGCTTTCATAAAATCTCCCAAAGGCTAAGAAGAAGGATCCTTCCAAGAATAAATAAGAAAGTTCCCAACTAAATGAGAAAATTTAAAGTCAAAAACTTTAGACAAACTAGCATCCAAAAATATTTTATGAAGGAAGTAAGAATTAGAGGATATGAATCCCATGAATCCAACCAAAAAAGGGACTTGTAACCAAATTTTATAATCTAGAAAAGACATTGTTGAAAAAGTAAAGAACCTTTCTTAAGAATATTTCAAATCATAGAAATTTTCCCAATCAAAACCATTCTTGAAATCTCATAAAAAAATCCCTCAAAAATACTTATAGGTGAGAATTTTGGCCCTAAGATGATATTGTTGGTTACTCCATCTCCAATAAAGTTTAGCTACCAAGCTTCACTATTAAATTTAGAAATTCAAGAACAAGATCACCAAATTATCTTGGTCTACAAATATGATCTCAACTAATAAGACTTTGTTTGTGATAGTCCAAGTTTCTTATCCAAATAAATTTCCTAGAAGGTGAGTCAAACTCTTTTTAATAACTCCTAGGAGCATAAAGTAGAATGAAATTTTAAATTATAAGAGCATGCAATACACATTTTAAAAGAGTAATAAATCCAACAAAAGACAACCATTGGAAGGTCTAGTGAGAAACTCACATTCAAAACCAATCAAGAAGTCATTTTCACTATTAAAAATTAGTATTATCAACTAGAAAAGGAATCCCAAGATAATCTAAAGGAATCTATCCAATTCTAAACAACAAAATAAGATCCCAACTAATTAAAATTTAGTTTGGTTTTAGGATGAATTTTAAAAATTAGAATTTAGTTTAATTTTAGAATGAATTTTAGAAATTAGAAATTAGTTTAATTTTAGAATGAATTTAAATTTTAATTCATCTATAATTTATTTAGAATTTAGTTTAAATTTAATATGATATATGATTTTAGTCTAATTTTTAGTCTTTTATTTATTTTAAAATGAATATTTTATTTTATTTCATTCACTTTTACTAGATAATTATTATAATTTAATTAATTATTGATGTAACAACTAGATGGTAAATATTTAATGAATTTTAGAAATTAGAATTTAGATTAATTTTAGAGTTTGTAAATATTGTGATCATTTGATTATTTAATTATTATAATATGATTAATTATGATAACAATTAGTGTTAGGGTTGGGTTAAAGTTCAATTATGGTTAGGGTTAAATTTAGGGTTCTAAGAGAAAGCTTAGGGTGTGGTTGGGGTTTCGGTTAGGGTTTGATTATGGTTAGAGTTTAATTAGGGTCCAAATGGGGTTATCGTTCTACAATAAAGCTTGGGGTTATGGTTAACATTAGGGTTCAGTTAGGGTCGGGGTTTAATTAGGGTTACAATTTAATTAGGGGTCAATTTAGGTTTGGTTAGGATTAGGATTAGAGTTCTAAATTAAGGTAAGTTTTAGTGGGGTTAGGTTTAAACTATGGTTAGTGTTAGGGAAAAGTTAGGGTTACAATTAAGTTAAGGTTCAACTAGGGTTAGGGATTAATTAGGTAAGGGTACGATTCAAATAAGGTTAGTGTTAAATTATGGTTAGGGTTAGTGTTTAATTAGTTAAGAGTTACAATTAAAATAAGTTTATTGTTTAATTAGGGAAAGATTATGGTTCAATTAGGGTTATGGTTTTATTAGGATAATGGTTAGTGTTAGGGTTAAGGTAAGGTTCAACTATGGTTAGCATTATAGTTAGGCTTCTAGCATAAAGCTTACGGTTTGGGTTTGGGTTTTAGTTGGGGTTAGGGTTAACGTTATATTATAGTTCTAGGATAGGGTTAGGGTATCATTAGTGTTCAATTATGGTTATGGTTCTACAATATAAAACTTAGGGTTAAAGTTAAAATTAGGGTTGAATTAGAGTTTGGATTAGGGTTAAGGTTCAATTAGGGTTATGATTAAGGTTTAATTAGGGTTCAATTAAGGTTTGGTTAGGGTTAGGGTTATACTTTAAAATTAGGGTAAGGTTTAGTGTGGTTGAGTTTAAATAATGGTTAGGGTTAGGGTTCAACTAGGGTTACAATTAAATTAAGGTTCAATTAGGGTTGGGTTTAATTAGGAAAGTTTTACGATTCAAATAAGGTCAATGTTTAATTACGGTTAGGGTTAGGGTTTGATTAGGATAAGGGTTAGTGTTAGTGTTAGTGTTAGTGTTAAGATTCTACTACGATTAGGGTAGGAGTTAAATTAGCATCATGATTAGGTAAGGGTTCACTTATGATTAGGGTTTAATTAGGGTTCAGGTTAGCATTAAATTAAGGTTAGGATTCCAATTAAGTTCTAACTGTAATTCTATTTCAATTAGATTAAAAATAATATTTTATAATATTAATTTTATAATATTTATTAAATATTATATTGAAATATGATTTAATATTATATTATAATAATTAACATTCTTATAATATTCTATTATTATATTAATATTTTACATGTTGCACTGCAACTGCTACTAGCATACATATATTAAATACTAATATATATAAAAATATGTCGAGAGTGAGAGTTATCCTTCTCGAGGCACTTATTTTCATCATTTTTTATTAGCGCAATAGGTGCCTCGATAATGATAACTCTCGGTGTATTTTATATATATTAAATATTAATATATGTATGCTAGTTTTACATACATCAAAAATATCAAAAACCTGATTTATACCATTTGCTGCTATAATGTTTTTCGTTTGTTTTTTTTTTAAATTAATATTATTTTGTTTTTAGTATCGTGGGTATCTTTTGTTTTTATAGTCCAAGATTCTACGGTGAATGGAACTTTTTAAAATTACTTTTATATTGTTTTTTTTTGGTTAATTATGTAAATTGCAAGCTTTTAATCAAAGGTCAATGGTTTTGGGCATATCAATCTCAAAGGTTTGTTTTAAAAAAATAAATCAAATAAACTGGTTGGTTAACAATTAAGAGAAAATAATAATAATTGTTTATATAAAATGTTTTTAAATAAAGTTCAATGTTTTTAATAATTTTTTTATAAGCTTTTTTAAATTTGATTTTTTTTTTAAAGTCAAAGGGTTATAGTATGATTGGTTGAGTACAATCAGTGACGGTGATGTTATGTTTTTAATTACATTATTTGTCAAGCTTCAAATTTCTTAGATTTTGGAGGGTTAAGCCTTCTTTCAATCTGTCAGCAAGGAATCATTTTATGTGTCAAGTGGATTATTAGAGCCTTATATGGTAATTAAGCTCAAAAAATCCTCTTCAAACATTGCATCAGGTCTAGTGTGCCTTTTGGTAGACTAGCTTGAAAAGGGCTTGAATTTGACACTCTTCTCACCATGAGAGAGCTTGTCCAAATTCAAGACACTTATTATTAAAAGCATTTAGAAAGCTTGGGAGATTGTTAAGCCTTAGCTTTTATGGGCAAGAAATGACTACGACATTGGCCTCTTTATTAATCAATAATATATTTGGTGGTCTCTATTTCTTTTGTGTCAAGATCATCCTTTGACTAAGGTGCTGTGGATTCATGTGCCTTAATTTTTTTAAAAATAGGCATTAGAGTGTCACTAGATTTCATTCATCAAGCTACCAAGAATTTTCTCTCTTGGCTAGATTTCAAAATGAAAATTAAGCTTGTTAATCAAGAAAATAACATTTTTCAAGTTATTATTGATATTATCCCTACCTAGATGATTCATAAAATTGAGGTGAGATCTTGTAAGCCATGGAAGAAGGATTGAAAATGGTATCTAGATACACCTTTCCACAACAACAAGCTTTGTAAAGGATATATGTGGCTTTCACCTCATCTTCCTTTTGTTGATTAGTTGAACCATCATTGGCAACTTCAATCCTCTATTGGTTCATCACATTGTCATTTCTAGTGTGTTTTGGTAAGCTATTCTTGAACCTAAGTTGACATTCAAGCCTAATGTAATTTCTATCTTAGTGCTCATTTAGTCCCATTTGGGGTTCTCAATTCTTCTTGTCCATTTTGTGGAAAAATTGAGAATCTCAAACACATTTTTTAGTTTTGTCTCAGAGCTTAAGAAGCTTGACCTTAGATCCATGATTTTTGTAGGCCTTTTAGGTCCACTCCATCTTTTTGGCATAAGGTTTTGTTGGAAGACTAGCCTTGTCTCCCTTCCAAGTATAACTAGATTTGACATGCTTTTAAGATGAAAATTCTCTTCGATATTTCTAAAGATAGAAATATGGCTTTTTCTTCTAGTTGTTCTACAAAAAAGCATTTTTTTTTGTCTATTAAAGTTATGATTTGTTTTAATGTTCTCATACAGATTCAGGTGCAAGCTCATAAATTTGCACTTGAAGTTGCTCATTTATAGGAGCTTTTGGACCATTGGAGGAATACTACTTGCACTATTGCTAGAGTTCCTCATGACCCCTCTTCCCTCAAGGACATAAACGTGGTCATATATAGTCTTCTACACATGACAAAGGCTCATAGTCCTATGATACTTAGCTTTTAGGTACCAAACATAATGTTTCCTATAGATAATGGTCTCAGTATTCTCAACCACCTTTGCTTTCTCTCATGGGTGTGGTGTTACTAGGTGACACAATTTAGGCAAGGTTACACACCTAGATTTGGCCATCTCCCCAATATGTGCTCAACCCATCTCAGAAGATACTCCTAAAGTAGAGGGAGCTCCCATTGATTGGGAGCCTATTGATGTTTTATCCTTGGAAATGTCTGGGGAAAGCCCAATAATAAAGATCATCCTTTTGCTAGGATTGCTTTAGTTACTTAATATTATTTGGTTTTTCATCTTTGCTTTGAACTCTATCCTGCTTAGACTTTGAGGGTGTGCCATTATACTACTCATATTTTTTGTGTGAATTATGTGCTATTATCTTTTTAGTTTAATAAAAATTTAATGAGGACTTATTCATTAAAAGATTCCCTAAGATATAATAATCAAATGATGATGTAGAGACCATTCCCAAGGCCACATTGATAGGACAGATAGCTTCCAGCCCTTATCTCCATGCCTAAATTTAATAATACAACTCAAAGAAAATTTCAAATACCCCTCAATCTTTCCCTCCATGACCAAAAGAAGCCTACTTAATCATCACATTATCACTTCGAAAACAAAATAAATTAAAAGCTAAAATCACGTGGCTATAAAAACCTTGTTTAAAATAATAAAAAAACATGTTTGAATGCCATTATTATTAGGGAAATTAGATTAAAAACAGTAAAACTTAAAATATTTTTTACCATTAGATCATTACTAGGTTAGAATTTTGTGTGATAAAGATAATAATTTATTTTTTTGTAAATATTCTTAGCTATTTCATCTATCCTTTTTCATTCACAACCAACTTGAAAGCCAAATCCATCATGTCAAATATATATGAAACAACAAAAAATAGGGGGTACGATCTTTTTAGGAGATGGAGCACAAGGGGTAGAGTGCCTCCTATTTCGCCTAGTTTCACTCAAGGAAATCCTAGAGATCTCAATCATATGATAGAAAGAGAGAAAGAGATCTGCTAAAGGTTGTCCTAGGGTATGATTAATGACTAAAAGTGGGTTCACCACCAATCTAGAGCTTGGAAAGACTAGTAACATGCAAGATCTAATTATGAAACTCAATGATATGTAAGACTACAATAAATGACCTAGAAATGAATGCAAAACAAAACAACAAACTGGAAAATCAGAGAGGTGCACCTAGAAACCTGTAAAAGTTTGGATGAAGATCTAAAATGCTGAAAATACTGAATTTAATGCACACTGGAACTCATACGCTAGGCTGGGTGATTTAGTCCTAGATTAGGGTTTCAAGGCAGGAGCAAAAATCTGGTAGAGACAAGTTTGAAACACCTAGAAACTGGAAAACCCATTGTACTGGGACTCATATGCCAGAAGTGGTGTATCAATCCTGCTTGGCATTTTTAGAATGTCGAAGTCTAAATCTTCTCTTCAATCTCTGCTCTATCTTCTCAACCTGATTTTTTAGATCTATAATGTCAAATTTTGCTCTGTAGGTGTCTTTTTGTGATCTTCTAAACAAGGTGACAACTTTGACAACTTTGCACACTTGAAAACTTCTTTCCAATCTTTCTCTTTAATGTGTCCTCAACCTAAACCTACAAATCACACACTAAAGAGAGGGATTTTTTTTGTTTTGTTAGTGGAAAGGGGTTTGCCTTGGTCAAACCCTGTTTTGGTAATCAAACCTTAAATTGAAATGAAATAGGAAAGGAGGAATGATGAATGAACAAAATGATATGTTGCAACTCACCAAACCCTTGGAACAAAGTGTTGCAAACATGTATGAGATGGCTAGCATGAATGTGGATCTTGAATCTTGCTTGAATTTAGTAAATCTTGAATTGAATGCTTGCTTGAATCATAAAACCCTACATCACAAATGTTATTTCAAAAACAAACATGATGAATGATGAATTTGACATGATGCTTGATACTTGAATAATGCTCCAAAATTCTTGATAATCACTCTTGAATGCTCTAGAATGCTAGAATGCTAGAATGCTTAGGTCACACTTGCTCATGAAAATTGCTAGGTGGAAAATGAGTGAAATGACCTTATATTTATACTTGTTTATGCCAATTTCCCAAAATTGCAACACTACAAGCCGACATCAGATCTAGGAGAATAAAATCCCACCAAGAATTTGAATTTAATTTAGGTCTAAGCTAAGTGAGACTCATATGCTAGAAGTGGTGTATGAGTCCCATTAGGCTAAGCTTGGGACACATTTTTCAAGAAATGCTTAGATTCATGTGAAATCTAGATCGGGGCCCCGAATCTTAGGTGTGACCCATACGCCCAAGGTGGCGTATGAGTCCCAGATCACTCAATTTGGGCCATACAATCCAAAAACACTTGAATTATGATTAGATGTTGGTTTATGTCAGAATATCCTCAGAAAGATGCATCAGTTAAGGCTTGTGGATGCAAAATAGGGCCAAATAAGGCATAAAGAAGCCTAGTTAATAATGAAAACCCTAGATTAGTGTGAAAGTGTTAGGATACACTTTACAACACCTTAAATAACACACAACTAAGTCCATTTGGTTTACAAGGGCCCAAGACCTAATGTGAATGTGTTAAACACATTACAACACAAAATCAAGGCAACATTAAGTTCAATTTACGAGAGAGGACCCGAACAAGTGCGAAAATGTATAGGGATAATTTTTTCGTTTCCACATTTAGCCCCCACTTTAGTGAGAGGAACTTGCTTCAAACTCACACTAAAGTAGATAAACTCACATCAAGAGGGGTCCAAATGTACTAATGATAGTGAGATAGGACAAAAATGATCAAGAGGGATGATCAAGCCCCCAGGATCAAGATCCTATGACAAACCAACATAGGCACAAAAGAACACACATGAACATGATATAAGGATCAACAAAAAGGTACAAGCATACATTGCCAAAGATAAAGAGAATAAAAATAAAAATAAAAGATAAAAATAAAAGGGGTTGATCAAGCTTCAACCATTTGTCCCACATGTTGTGGATTAGATCTAAGTTGTTTGTCCAAAAATGCACGCTCACTTTGAGGCAAAAAAAATCTAGTTTGTCCATTGGGTGAGTATCCAAAAAGGTGAGACACATATGCACACGATCGATATGCGCTCACATAGACAAGCAAGTGGCTATGGGAAAATCATGCCTAAGTTTGGCTTCCCATTCAACCAGACCAAAGCTATACCTCTTGATAATTTTGATAAGGCACCACACAACAATGAACTTCGAGCTTCATGAGGAAAGAAAAGATTCGTATGCTTGAAACTCATGAACAAACGAGATGGATCCATAGGAAAGAAAATTGTATTATTCTAGGTGGCCATATAACCAAAATTGTAAATGAAAAGGGTAGTGTAAGGAACGTTCAAAGGAGTTTTTCTTAGTTCATGTAAGGTCTTAACTTAGGGAACATTGTGCCTAATGTCTCCAAGAGAGGACCGATCAAAGAATAGAAGATTCACAACTTAGGGGATGCAGTTTGTTGCATTGAGCCACTGAGAGGAATATAATATGCTAAGAGAGATCATGCTCTTGAAGGAAATCACACCCAATGTCAACCACAAAGAAAAAGATGCATCGCATGAAGTAAGAAGACTACACAATGAAACATGAAAAAATGTAAAAAGAATAATGATAATGTATTCCCCCACTTTAAAGAAATTTCTAAACACCATGCTATGAGCAATTACTTTAAAGTAGAAAATGATAAATGCTATCAATAAAGAAGACATGAGAGCTAACTTGGAAAGCCCTATGCCAAGTCATATGTTTCCAAATCAAGCTACATCATGAAAAAGGAAAGATGGGTTTCTTGCAAAAATTCAAACACATGAGGGATCCATGGTTTTGGGGTTAGTATGCTCTTGCTACAATATTTATAGAGAGCTCAAAACTGTCATCATTCCCCAATACTCATGGAATAAGAAGAATGAAACAAAGAGAGCTAAAAATAAAGAAAAACCTTTTGGGTCAACATGGAAGAGATGTAAATGTCCTGATGCCTTGCGTCATCCCGAAAAGGAAAAGACAAGACAAATGAAAAAGATAAAGAATAATATTTTGGGTCAACATGGAAGAGACATGAATGTCTCGACGCCTTGCATCATCCCCAAAAGGAAAACACAAGACAAAGAAAATATAAATATATATGACATAGAGAAGAATGTAGGTACAAATAGAAGAATGTCACAAAGAGAGATATACATCAAACAAAATAGTACGGGGGATCACGTTACGCACATGCAGTCACACAAAAGAAATAGAAAAATGATTCAAAAGACTAGTAAGTCACATGCAATTCAACCTATTAGCAGGTCTTCTGCATCCTAATCTTGTTCATCATAGGCAAAAGGTGGACAAATAGCCAAAGGGACAATAAAAAATGTGCTACTAGGACACAATTATCTAATTCTTGCCCCTATTGAGTGCAAGACAAGAATGAGATGAGGTAGGTGATGAGGGAGAGCTCCTTGAAGTGATTTGAAATGAATGTAAAGCATGTAATAGTGAGCATGTTAAGATCCTACAACCATTACATGGCAACAAGCAAAAGGGTCCCGCTTAAGGGACTATTTCTATGTTTAATGTCGTAAAATTGCACCCCTTGCAATTTCACATATATTCTTGTATCCACTTTAGTATCCACTCCCTTAGCATCTTTTGTAGGCTCATTTTAGCCCCTACATAAGCCTTTTTCCCCTCTCTAGATGCTCAAAACCCCTTTTGGCAGAGCTACGTTCACGCATTAGCTTTATGTCGAACCTTGTGATTTTCCCATTCATGTTGTTTTGTAGCGTGATGTGTCTGGACACTAGAGCACCACACAAGCATTTGCGCATTGCGCTAGCATCCTGCGATGTTTCAATGTTCAAACGACCATGTTTTCCACTTGTCAACTACTTTTGTCGGTGGTAATGGCTTGGGTCATCTTGTAATAGCTCAAGAATCTTCTTTTCCTTTCTCTCCTCTCTTAAAATGATATCTTTTCAACTAATTTGGCCTTCTTCTTCTCACTCTTGGATTCTATCTTGGAAATTCTCCCACATTCATCTTGTTATCTTGCTTGCATAGCTTTCTACAACCTTCTATAACACTTTCAAGCCCTCTTGGAAAATTTCCTAGTAGCACTCTCAAGCTCTTACAATGCTCTTTGCAACTCTCTTGGTTCTCACAACTATTCCTCCCTTTGGCTTCCTTAAGCCTTACAATTGAAATATCTCTTGCCTTATCCCCTACCTATTGCATCTCTACTTTGTGATACGGGTTCTCCTCCTCGAGCGGGGATTGCTTTTATCACCTATATTTTGTGATATAGGTTTTCCTCCTCGAGCGGGGATTGCTTTTATCACTCTTGCATTCATTTAATTTTTGTCTATTATCTTTCTCTATTTATCTAGTTGTTCGTGGAGGTGGGAACACCAAGACAAGGGTTTGACTGAGGCAAACCCCTATATAGTCCCAACATTTTCTCCCTATCTTACACATACAGGTATTGAATATATTCATTTGTTGGAGGCTTCATTACTTGGGTTGTTGTGAGAAGTTTCATTCTTATTCTCTTACTTCATAATTTATTCTTTAGTTTGCTTCAGTTCTATTTCATTCTGACATTTTCCCACATTTTGTAAGATCTTAGTGATCTGATTGCTAGTACTCATTTAGCTCTTTTATGTGATAAATTCAATTTTTGGTACGTACAAGATGCCAACACACCTCTTGGACACCAGTGAGCCGTGTTGTCATCTGTATGTTGTGTTGGCATCCTTTGGCCGAGAGCTTGTCAGTTTGACCATAAAATCTTTGTGACCTGCTCTTTCTAATTCTAAAACTCTCACTTTGTTCCTTGAGGTAGTTAAGGGCAGTTCGCCCCTTGGGAATGTCTTGAGAATAAAGAGACTCATGAGTAGTGAATCCCCCTTCTCTACACTATGATATCAATTTTTTTAAATATTTGTTTTAAAGCATGGTACTCATTGGTATTGTGTCCAAGAACTCTATGGTATTGGCAATGTGATGTGTTTTTATTCTCAAGATTTGGAGATCGATCTACTCTTATGAGTGGTAATGTAATCAGTCCTTGGTTTAAAAGTATTTGTAAAGTTCTTTCAGTGGCAGTTGGTGGACAAGGGAATTTTAGTTTCTTTAGTTTGTAAGGCCTTCGTCGCTTGCTAGATTCACCAATTTATCGAGTTGAATGTTGAGGAGGAGGACCTAGGATGATCCTATCATCCTTATCATCATTATGAAGTATTGGTTGTTCGTTAAGAAGGAGGAAAATCATATCGGGAGGAGGATCTTGATATCCTAACCCTTTAGTATCTTCAATTGGTAGTCTCTCTAAGAGTTGATGAATTTTATTTCACTTGTTGTATCATATCCTTGTATGCTTAAGATCGTGAATCCTTTTTCCATATGTCTCTTCTAAATTGATGGGAGTGTTGGTTACTTTGTTAACATAGAATGGTTGAATGTTTTCTTGGTTAGAGGAACTAGGTTCACCTATTGTAGGGAAGTTAGGCTTAGCTTGTGTATCAGTTTCAGGATGTAAATAGCCAAACATCTCAAGTGGTGGGATGATAGGAAGTGTTGGTTGTTTCATAGAAGGATAAAAGGATGCATTATTTTCAAGGTTTTTAAGGCAATTGTTTAGGAAGTTGTTCATGCTATCATAATCTTCTGCAATGATGTCAACATCATGAGGAGGATGTGCATTAGGAGTTGAGTGAGCATGAGTGAGTTCAATTTCATTGGGATCATTTCCAAAAGCACAACTTGACACATCCATTAATGATTTAAAGGACATCCAAAGCTTACTAAAGCACATATCCATGATGAAATGCAATGCAATGACCTAGGATATAATGTGTAAATGCAAGTTTGAAATAAGGAAATACACTAAATAAACCGATTTAAGCTAGATGCAATGAAGTGGAGAAAACAAAAACTCTGTAAACTAAAACATATAACTAACATCAACAAACAAAAACACATAAACAAAGATTTTAATGTCGAAAAATGTAGTTTAAAATCTGAAATGGGACTAAATCGCCTAGAGGGGTGTATGAGTCCCAATCAAGGTTTTTTAGGGATCTGAATGTTGAATAATAATCACCACAGAATACCCATAACTCACGCAAAACC
The DNA here is from genome assembly GCA_007115665.2 of Sequoiadendron giganteum. NCBI lineage: Eukaryota > Viridiplantae > Streptophyta > Pinopsida > Cupressales > Cupressaceae > Sequoiadendron > Sequoiadendron giganteum. The sequence goes on from CM021109.1 coordinate 473,210,839, forward strand.
ACTTGTACTAGGACTAAATTGCCCAGAGGGGCGTATGAGTTCCAAATTAGGGTTTTGCATCATTTTTCAACAAATTCTATGTAAATTTTATGTTTTCTAGTTTGGATGATGTCTAGACTAAGTGCAAATGCAAATTTTAAGTCAATTTTAGGGATGAAAGATTAAAAAATGCAACCTATATGCACTTTCACTAATGCAAGGTTTAGAAACCCTAGATGCAAATTAACTAATGTAAAACCTAATGCAATGTTAATGCAAGCTAGATCTAGGAGTAAAATGCACTCCAAATTAGAAAATAAGGGTGTTCTAAATGCAGGTTCACCAAAATGAAACAATGAAAAATAGGGGGTACTATATTTTTAGGAGATGGGGCACAAGGGGTAGGGTGCCTCCTATTTCACCTAGTTTCACTCAAGGAAACGCTAGAGATCTCAATCCTATGATAGAAAGAGAGAAAGAGATCTACTAAAGGTCATCCTAGGGTATGATTAATGACTAAAAGAGGGTTCATCACCAAGCTAGGGCTTGGAAAGACTAGTAACATGCAATTTCTAATTATGAAACTCAATGATATGCAAGACTACAATAAATGACCTAGAAATGAATGCAAAATAGAACAACAAACTATGAAATCAAAGAGGTGCACATGGAAACTTATAGAAGTTTGGATGAAGATCTAAAATGTTAAAAATATTGAATTTAATGGACATTGGAACTCATATGCTAGGTTGGGTGATTTAGTCCCAAATTAGGGTTTTTGAGTAGGAACGAAAATCTGGCAGAGACAAGTCTGAAACACCTGAAAAATGGAAAATCCATTGTATTGGGACTCATATGCTAGAAGTGGCTTATCATTCTTGCTTGGCCTTTACAAAAATTCAAAGTCTAAATCTTCTCTTCAACCTCTGCTCTATCTTCTCAACCTGATTTTCAGATCTATAATATCAAATTCTGCTCTGTAGGTGTCTTTTAGTGATCTTCTAAACAAGGTGACAAATTTGCACACTTGACAACTTCTTTCCAATATTTACCTTTAATGTGTACTCAACCTAAACCTATAAATCACACACTAAAGAGAGTGGAAAATGTTGTTTTGTTAGTGGAAAGGGGTTTGCCTTGGTCAAACCCTGTTTTGGTAATCAAACCTTGAAATGAAATGAAATAGGAAAGGAGGAATGATGAATGAACAAAATAATATGTTGCAACTCACTAAACCCTTGGAACAAAGTGCTTCAAACATGTATCATATGGCTAGAATGAATGTGGATCTTGACTCTTGCTTGAATGTAGTAAATCTTGAATTGAATGCTTGCTTGAATCATAAAACCCTACATCACAAATGTTAGCTAAAAAATAAACATGATGCATGATGGCTTTGACATGATGCTTGATACTTGAATAATGATCCAAAATTCTTGATAATCACTCTTGAATGCTAGAAAAATTAGGTCACACTTGCTCATGAAAATTGCTAGGTAGAAAATGAGTGAAATAACCATATATTTATACTTGTTTATGCCAAATTTCCCGAAATTACAACACTACAAGCCGACATCAGAGCTAGGAGAATAAAATCCCACCAAGAATTTGAATTTAATTTAGGTCTAAGCTAAGCGGGACTCAAATTCCAGAAGTGGCGTATGAGTCCCATTAGGCTAAGCTTGGGACACATTTTTCAAGAAATGCTTAGATTCATGTGAAATCCAGATCGGGGCCCTGAAATGTAGGTGGGACCCATACGCCCAAGGTGGCGTATGAGTCTCAAATCACTAAATCTGGGCCATACAATCCAAAAAAACTTGAATTATGATTGGATGTTGGTTTATGTCAAGATTATCCTGGGAAAGACATATTAATTAAGGCTTGTGGATGCAAAATAAGGTTAAATAAGGCATAAAGAAGCCCAATTAATAATGAAAACCCTAGATTAGTGTGAAAGTGTTAGGATACACTTTACAAAACCTTAAATAAGGCACAACTAAGTCCATTTGGTTTACTAAGGCCCAAGACCTAATGTGGATGTGTTAAACATATTACAACACTAAATCAAGGTGACTAAGTTCAATTTAACAAGGAGGACCCAAACAAGTGCAAAAATGTAGAGGGATACTTTTTCCATTGCCACAATATATATGAGGCAAAGAATATAAAACCATAAATAAATGTATTTTAATTATGTGGCTTTTCCAACTAGATTTTACTTGCGAGAACAAACTTATGGTAGTAGGAAAAGAAACCCATGCAAGCTAAGATGCATGGAAGAGGATTTATGAGCATAGAGAAATGCCTCAAGATCTTTGGATTGAAAAAATGGAAGAGAAAAAGGTTTCGATATAAAGTTGTTATTTTGTAGATATATGAAAGTTATAAAGGACATAGATCCTTCCAAATTCTACTGCTTAAGCTATTTGGTTTCTACATGTCATTTATTATCTTAATTGTTTGTTTTCATGGTGACTCTTAACATGAGAGAAAGTTTCTTAGGTTCCTTAGTTTTATATGGTTCACCCTTTATTATGGGTTATGAAGATGGTTGCAATTAAGGTTATTGTCTTGGTCAATGGAGGAGTAAGTATTATTTTTTGTAAGGATTTGTATTTTGTGCCCTTCAAAAACATTTTTAATTTTATTCTTTGAATTTATTTTGGAGGTGAAGTTCTTAGATTGGCAAGATTTTGTTTAAATTGTTTTGTTGTAAGGAGGTTGTATGAATCTTAAGTATTCATTTATCAACTTAGTAGCTATGGTAGGTTGGTGTGTACAACCATATAATTATGCAATTTTTTGGAGTAGGCTTGATACTCTTGACAACTCTACAATGAGTGTAAATTAGTCAACATTAAAAATAAAACAAAAAATAAAGTTTTGTCCAAAAATCAAAGTTAATGATATTTGAGGTAATGATTCAAAACATTTCTAAATACATTATGAATATAGTGTAAACATATGGAATATAGAATTGTGAATCTAGTTTAAACATGTAATTTATTCTAATACTTAGAGGATAAAATTTGGTTATGTAAATGATGTAAAAAAATAATATGAAACTTAGAAATCCAACCCACTTAGCCAACTTATTGGATTTCATGGTGGAACAAAGCCATTTAGCGCATGTATCATTTTCTCCACATCCATGGGTGCCAATTCTCCATCTTAGGAGGTGTGCATACGAGGTTACCATCAGTAGGATATGGAATTTGGAAAGACAACCCACTCAGCTAATTGACTAGATTGCATGGTGGAATAGAGTCATTCGACACACATCTTGTTTTCTTCACATATGGGCACCAACTGGACATCTTTAGGAGATGTGCATATGAGGCTACCACCTCGAATCTCTGCAGCACCATGGATGAACTTGAAGCCAACCCCTTCTCACATGCCTTGCAAGTTTGGGTGGTAGAGCTAAGGAAACATAAATAAATAGTAGACAACCATTCTGCTAGAGGTGCCCAAATTAAATTCAGAATCCACTAGCTTAAGGTTGGTGATAAGGATTCTAAGGATTTTTTCCAAGATCTCAGATCTCTCCATAACTCTCATAGAATTAAACAAAACAAATATGATCAAAAGGTGCTTAAATAATTTTCATGCATTCTCCAAGATTTTATCAAGCACTATGAGCAAGTCTTCACTTCCTAAGAGAATTCTCTTGATTAAGAGCATTCCCTTTAGGGGTTCCTTTGGGTTGTTCCTTGTTATCTCTCTTCTTCACAACAAGCATTTTTTGATTAACTGCTCTCCATTGCTGATCTCAAGGAAGTTGTTCCAACAATGGTAGATGACAAAGCCCCTGGGTGTGAAGGTTTTCCTTGTGAATTTTACAAGGTTCTCTAGGATTGTTTAGGGGAGGACCTACATAAAGTCTATCTAGAAGATTTACATTCCAAATCCTTAAGGAAATCTATTAATAAAGGTAATATCAAATTCGTAGATGAAGTTGGCAACCCTGAAGACATTTGCAATTGGAGGCCTATCACCCAGCTCAATGTGTCCTATATAATCATTTCCAAAGCTTTGGATTTGAAGGTGAGTCATCTTCTTCCTCAGATTGTTCATCTTGAACAAACGAGCTTCATAAACTATAGATACACTCTCAACAATATTATTGTGGTTTGGGAAGGTATCAAACGAGTTTGATGCTCCTAATAGAAGGCCCTTTTATTGAAAATTATTTTTTCCAAAGCTAATGACTATATTGAATGCACTTTTACTCTTGCCATGCTTCAAGTGTTAGGATTTGGATTCCATTTCATTCATTCGGCTAGCACGATTTTTTTTTATGCTTCTGTATTTCCATTAATGGAAACCAGTCCAATGCTTTTGGGCTCTTTCATTCCAATTTCCAAGGCTACCCTTTGGCCCCCTCACTCTATATGCTCATTGCTGAAGGATTTGGATATCTTTTGTCTCGTTTCATCTCCCAAGGGTTAGTTTGAGGCATTTCCTTACTTGATTCATTAGCCCAACTTATCAATGGTAGCTTTTCCAATGACTCCTTTCTCACTCTCATTGAAGAGGATAAAAATATCAATAATTCTCTCTAGTGTTTCAACATAGAGTTTGAATCAGAGAGGAGAATGGAGCTTCTTCCTAGTAAATAGAGTTTGGGCAATAAGTGGGTTACCAAAAGCTAATCCATGCATATGGCTTGTTGCAAAGGGGAAAGAAATTATTTTTGATAGATTGAGGAAAATGGGGAGATTGGGCCCTTTGATCTATTGTTTCTAACTGGTTAAGGAATATAATAATTCCCACATCTTCATATATTGCCCCTTTGCAACAAAAAATATAATTTGTTTTTCCAAAGATGAGATTGGATGGTCCTATTTCAAGAAATGTGGTGGATTTGATTAAGAGATGGTGTTTGAAATTTTAAATCCTTAGGGTTGGTATTTATTTAGGACCTATTATTTATAGTTATGGTTTGGAAATAAATAGGAGAATCTTTCAAGAGAAGGTGGGATAAGAGGAGAAATTTTGGGATGAGGTTTAATCCATATTATTAGAGCTAGGGAAAGCCAAGGGTATGTAATATAGGCCATTTAAGGATTAGTATCTTCCTTGGTTGAGGGGAACAAGACTCAACTAGTTACATTAAGGTATGCAGCCCAAACAAATAACAAAGTAGGAGCTGGTATAATGGTTTCCTTCAAAGCTAGGTTAGATTAGACTAAATTTTGATGGAGTGGATAAAGGAAACTCAAGGAATACAAGTGGAGTAGTGGAGTTTAGGGATGATAAAGTTCAAGTGACTTTGACAAGGATGATAATAATATGGCAGAAGGTTAGGGCTTGCTTTGTGGGATAAAATTATCTTAATCTCAAAATTAGAATAAACGAAAGGTTGAAGGTGATTCCCAAAATATTATAAACCTCTTGAATGAGGGGAATAATGGTTAATGGTTATTATATATGATACATGTCGACTGAGGATACTAGCATGGGTCGATTATACTTGATCCATGAATAATCAAAGCATATTAATGCCACTAATACTCAATCTTTAACAAGATCATTCAAATGAAAGTTAAACTAAGCATTTATTGAAACTGAATACTATAAATTATGAGAGCAATTAAATGCCTACTCTAACACATTTAAAATATATCCCATTTTGGAATCGGTGTCATGTTGATGTGGAACAACAACCCTTTCCCAATCCCATGATCAGTGAGCTTGTTTCAATCGATTCTATTGAACAAAATCGATGAAAATGTTGTGATATGTGGATGAAAACTGATTTATGCTAAATTGAATATGATGCAAGCTAAATTAACATGATTTTATGCTAAAAATGATCTAAATATGAAAAATCTAAGCTAATCTAAGTGGATCCTTAGCTAAAATATTCAAACCCTAATTTATAAACAAGCTAAAATGGATGCATGGAAGCCATTAGTGGAAGCTTAAAGCTAATATGCAATTACAAATGAACTAAAACATGCTAAATGTGAGTAAAGTATGAGTGTGAGTGTGAGTGATTTCAACAACATAAGTTTTCTCTGAAAGATGGATCCATTTGTCTTCAAATAATGACCTATTTATAGGAAAGCAAATGAGAAATGAAGGGTTGAGATTGAAAAAGCTAATCAACGGTCAAGGATGGATGAAATAGGAGGCATGGATCATGGATTCTCATCAACATATGAGAATGCAAGATGAGATTTAATCAAGGGTTCTCATTCCTTCCAAACAAGAACACTTTTGACCTATTTAAGAGGTCAAAAGTTAACTTGCTCAAGAGGTTTCAAGTTTAGCTTGCTCAAGAAGCCAAGTGAAAATATTCCCTTTTTCAAATGATTGGAGGAGAAAGAATATTATTTGGAATATTCACATGGGTGAGGAAAAAGGTTATTTGGTTAATTAAAACTAAATTTAATTATGCAAAGGAGGAATATTCTTTTGGAATATTCCTTTGCAAGTGGGAGGAATTGGATTAATTAGAAAATTGCTAATTAAACAAGGTTTAATCATGCAATTTAGGAAATTATAAGAATAAAGTGATATTCATTAAATTAAATGATTTAATGAATGAAGAAAGGTGAAATGACATTTAATTAAATAACTTAGGGTTATTTAATTAAATAAGAGGACTTAGGGAATTAAATTAAATACTTTGATTTATTTAATTTAATGAGATGAAATGTTAGCGTGAAAGGGGGGAATTAACTTGATTTGATGAATTAGGTTAAATAGATGAAAATGATACAATTGATTAAATAGCTAGGCTAATTTAGTCAATTAAGCAAAAAGAGGACGGGTTTGAGAGGAAATGATGTTAGTATACCTGATTTGAGTGTACGATATCATTCAGGACATTTTTTCAGTGTCTACATTTTGCCCCTCTTTGAAGCGAGGTACATGTTGCTTTGGTTCAAAAAATAATGCTCTTTGGATTAAAAATTGTTGCTTAAATAAAAAAATAATGTTTATTTTTATTTTAGATGCCCCAATGGAAGGATTAAGCTGATTCCCTGCCCCCTCAAGGAGTCAGGCAACAATTTTGAATTTTGTGTTGATTTCTCGACAAAGATGAAAAACTGCCCCATGGGTCCAAAAAGGCTCCGGGATGCAAGAATTATGCCAAAAATGCAAAAAAAAATGCAAAATAATGTTCTCATTGGAAAAATTAGTGAAAATGATGATAAACCCTAGCTTGAAGGTTAAATTAGGGCAAAACACCCTAATTTTGATGTATAAATAAGTCAAGAAGGGTCACTTTCAATTCATTTGTTCATCCACACCTTAGAGATTCTTGCTATTTTGAGCTCTGAACCTCTGATGAAATGGCACAACGAGAGCTCCCACGTCACATTTCTGATCAAGTTCGAGAGTATCAGAGGCTTCTAGGCGTAGGACCGTTGGTATGTGATTCAAAACTTGCTTTGAAATTTGACTTTTTAATGCATTTAATATTTTTTGAAATTTAAACTTTAGCGACGTCGCTATATAGCAATGCCCATTTTAGATTTGGCGATGCTAAAATGATTTTTGGTGACACATATGTGTATTGTGACACAATTTCTAATTTAGAATTAGGGTTTCCAATTTTAAATTATGACACATATGTTTATAGTGACGCCCTTCCTCATTTGAAAATTAGGGTTAGAGTTTTCAAAGTTTAAATCGTGATGCATATGTTTGTAGCGACACGATTTGCGATTTGCAATTTGAAATGCCTTCAGGTGCCGCAATTTGGAATTTGTAATATAGTGACACTATTGTCATTTTGGAGCTGAAAATTCCAAACTGAGTCAATTTTTTTCAAATTTTGAAATTGTACGCTTCATGGGTGCAGGAGGTCATTCCACCTTTGATGTCCTGTGAGCATCGACCCACAATTTTGTTTAGACTTGGTGATTTATTTGAGTTGCGACAAGCGCACCTAGAGGAGATTAACTTATGGTACGTTACCTACATGCTCGTCATCCAGACATATATAGCTATGATGACCGCGTTGTGCGAGCAATGGCACAGTGAGACTTCATCGTTGAACCTTTCCACTAGCGAGGCGATGATGACATTAGATGATGTATGGTGGATTCTACATTTTTTGATACATGTTGAGCGTGTGATTTATGACGTTGATGCCAGATACAACGCCTGCCATGAGGTGATGGAGATGGAGCACATCACTCTAGTTACTTCACAAATCAACCTTGAGATGTATAAGGTTGAGTGCCCACATTTTGATTGATTGTTGTAGCCATCATTTTTGGTTTGGTTGCTCCTGATTGACGGAGCAAAGGATTCAACCTAGGATGGGGCTTAGCATGGCACAAGATTCTCTACAAGAGGAATATTTTTGCATGGGGGCCAGTGATGTTGGCATCGTTATATCATGATATGCACGACTTCGTCTACTGTGACGATGGAGTGATTGGCATAGGGGTTACCTTGCTACATATTTGGGTTTGGGAGCATATTGTTATGCTCTGACCAATCGTACAAATGGCTGACATTGAGCTAGATGATCCTGTAGTTTGGCGATATAGAGGTGCCATCACTCTTTAGTACACAGGGCAACTTGGGCTTATGTATTGGTGTTGGGTATTAGATGATATGGTAGTGTTTAGATGGTGACCTTGGCTACAGATGCTAGCGTGGTACGATGATACACAACAACTCTTCTTCGCCAGACAGACCCGATACATGTAGAGTCGGGAGCACACCATTATAGAGTGATATTTTCCAGACAGGGTGGCACAACAGTTTGGTGAGTAGTAGGATAGGATAGATGATTCCTACAAAGCTATATTTGTGAGATCAACTCGAGAGGTTCTCACATGGGGACCCACTATCCCAACTCCTGAGGTGGTTAGGGGTTTCTGACAGTTGGTGGCTCAACCATGGGCTTACAACCAGGGATAGGTGGATGCACAAACGATGCTGAAATATGATGCATGGTTTACACCCACTCATAGGTTGACAGATCTAGTGGGTGCTCCTCCACGAGGGAGACCACAAGGGAGGGGAGCAAGCAAGGGTAGAGGCAAAGGATAGGGTGGCCAAGATGGACAGATTCCTAGGGCTCCACCAATGGGACAACAACCTCCACAATAACTTCATGTGCAATCACAACCAATGCAACAGTAGCCAGTGCAGCCACCACCATCGGATCCCAGAGACATACAGATTTAGCAGCTGCAACAATAGGTGCAGGTTCTCACAGGTGAGTGGGATCAAGCCCGCCAATAGATCTTGGGGATCACTGCTAAGAGGAACCAGGCTAGACAATAGGTTGTGGCCATTATAGCAGAGAGAGATCATGTGAGGAAGCAGGTATTGACTGTGACTACCGAGAGAGATCAGGAGATCGATCGCTGCCAACAGTTGGAGGCGATGACAGTGGCTACATACGGCAGGACTGTATTTGCCAGGCTATACAGAGAGACTATGACTGAGGCAACCTATTACAAGATGCATTATCACAGAGATGTTCCAACGCCACTCAAACAACTTGACTACTCGTAGAGGAGTGATGCGCGACCCAGGGCTGAGGATCAGCCAGAGAGACGGGTTGGAGAGGGAAGTAGCCATAAGGGCTAGCTCGAGTGTATAAACACTTTTTTATTTTGTTTCCCCATTCTTTGATATAGAATTCACGGGCTCCTTTTTGATAGCCTCTTGGATATTGTATTTAGGATCGATATACATACACTGATTCGGATTTTGTACCATGAAATTCATTTTTTGATATATATGATATGGATACAAATTTGACATGATGTGTTCATCTTATTTCATGCTTATGATTGTATGGATGCACTTTGATGTGAGATGTGACATGCTTATATTTTATCATGTATGGATGCACTTTATTTATGCTTATGCGATATGTGATGATATGTGATGCAATGTTATATTCTTTTTCATTATATTTTTCATGATATGTTATGGGATGGATGATATGATATGCAAATGTTATGATTATGCAAATGATATGGATGCATTTATTTTTGTGTAGTTTCTATGCAGTTTTATGATGAGATGATGATGCATGCATATGGATGGATAATTCAAATGTCCATGCTTATGATATGCTAATGAAATTTATGTTTATGATATGTGATGCAACGATTTAAGATGCTTAGAATAAAAAATCTATATTATTCATTGCAACTTCAATGATAATGATGATGCATGATGTATGCTTTATTATATGCTGTGATTATGCAAGATGTATGCATGCTAGTGGTTTGTGGATGCAGGATGGATGCATTGATGATGTTTTTGTTGAACATCATGATACCATGTTAGCATGGGGAGAAGATAGAAGAATAAATAATGATTTGACCATTGATTTCGATGATTTCTTCAAAAGATCCTGCAAGTCTATGATCCATCAAGACTTTATTAGAGATGGTGATGAGAAATGCATGATGAGGATGAATGCATGATGATGATTTTCTCAAATCTTGGGATTGGGATTTTCCATTGTTCCTTATTGTTTGATATAACACATAGAGACGATGCATCAAGGTAGTAATAACCAGGACGACGTTGTATCTAGTGTAATGGAATTTGAATATGTAAACATATAAGATAGTTCTTGTTCACACCTTGAAATATGGAAACCTCATTGGAATTTAAGTTAGAAGCTTAGAATATATTGGACCAAAGAATACACAATAGTCAACAATGTACTCCAAACATCCTTCCTACACACAACTAAGCAACTATGCAGCAAGATTATTTTACAAGAGTATCCACAATCACAACAAATGAAAGATAATGATTGATGCCCCATTCCTTTCTCTCTAAATCATTTTGATAGACATCATCGAGAGGTCCTTGGAATGGTTCATTAAGATAAATCATAAGAAAAGATCAAAGTCAAATAGTCAGTGTTACCTATATCTCTTGCCATTTTAACTTAGCTAGGACCTGATGTCTGATACTGATGTCCATCGTAGGAAGGATACATCGTAGGACATGTTGATCAGATGGTTGTTTGATGTTAGGATGATGATGACCTTTATGATAAGCATTTGATATAAACTTCACTGACGCATTTACCTATGATTTAGACTTTAGATTTTGTCAATTAGGTTCTCACTTTACGACTTTCTATACTTGTTTTCTATTTGTTTTGCCAAAGGTTGAAGATGTCGATCGCTTTATTATGGATAAAGGTTTATTATGGGTGAAGTGAGATGGGATGGATGGTTTTGGGGTTTTTTTGGAATATTTCAATGTTTTTGGTATTTTGAAAATGTTTTGAGGTTGTTTTTGGTCTTTTTGAAAGTTTATGTGAATGTTTATGGTTTTCAATTATTTGAGGCTATTTAGGATTATCTGAAGATATTTGAGGTTGTTTAGCTCTTTTTAATGTTTTCTAATGTTTTTGGTATTTTCTAAGTTTTCAAATGTTTAGGGATTTTATGATATTTGAATGTTTTTGTGTTTTTTGATATTTAGATGCTTTTTTTTTTGGAAATTTTTATTATCTGGATGTTTAGGGGTTTTCGAGAGTTTTTACCAAGAACCTAACCTAAAGACCTATCCTAGGGGCCTCAGGGGCTGATCAAAGTTAATCCTTGCCTACGTTATATGCGCAAAGACCACATAGTTTGACCGAATCAACTTATTATCAAGATGAGAAATGAACAGTTGATGAAAATGCCACTTTATTATGACAGACTCCTAAAGACTGACCTAGGGTGTCTTGGAGGCACATCAATGATGGCCTTGCCTACATTCAAGCTCAGAGACAATGTAGTTCGACAAGGGTACTACTTTTGGATTTTCAATGTTTTGATCTTTTTAGGGATTTTGATATGTTTTGGATGTTTTGGATTTTGCCTTTACAATTTTTGAATGTTTTGGGATTTTAGCTATACAAGATTTTGCAAATGTTCTTGGATTTTTTGATAAAATTTTTATGAATGTTTTTGGGGATTTTGAGATATTTTTGAGGGAAATGATACCTAGATCACAATGTAATGTCACATTGTGAGATATAATACATGGATCAAGAGTTTATTCGAAAACAAGAGTGCAATAACCTGCCCCAGTGTTTAAAAATATTTCATAGATCAATGAAAAAATCAAGATAGGTAATGTTAATGAGAAGAGTTTGATAGCATTTTATCATGCTAGATATGGGCTATGGGACTTCACAAGATAAAATGGTAAAGATCTTGTCAAAATTTTTCCATGAGTAGAGTTGAAGTATAAGCCGAATCTTTGTCAAGATCAAGATAAAGTGGAATATATGGATGAATCTGTATTGGATGGATGGAGGGAACATTGGATTTATCATGACAAGGATGAGATGCTTCTATCTGAGAAGGATCATATTAATGCTCAATTCTACTCATGATGCCCGTTTTCCAGGTTTTCATCATGGTACTTGCCCAAAGCGCCACCGTAGTGGTTTTCACTAGAGGACAATTTTTATTTTTATTGTTTCCAATCCTTTTTCTTTTGGATTTTGATCATTTTTTATTTTTTGATTTTTTGGAAGTTTTACCCTCATGTTGAACCACCTAGTGGTATTGATGTAGAAGCCATTGTCATAATGTGTCAGCGATATCCTGCTTGAAGAAGCTGCTTTGCTAAGATACGAGCAATTAAATGCAATTTTGAAGAACTCTGATTTGCCTTGTGGATACTAGGATTAACCTTGTCTATGTGTGCACATCGTGATATGGTACCTTCAAAATCCTTATGATGAAAGGTAGATGCCAAAAAATGGTCAATGCGAGAATTGGATATTGTGAATGGAGCGTATGGTGACATGTATGAATGAATATGAAATGGATTGGTCGATAGTTTGGAACCTTTGACTCTCCAAACTTGGGAAGATGAGCGATGGTGTGTAGGAATGACAGTATTCGTGGAATTAGGACCAACCATTGGATATACTTTGTTCCTTGCTTGAGAAGCTTTCTTTTGTATTTGAGGACTCTTTTGATGGATACATTTCCCTTTTTGATTCTTCCATAGTTTCTTTGACTAATAGAGTTTTTGAGGGATGATTTTCTTTATTTTTCTTTGGTATGCATTTGTACTTGATGTGTCCTTTTTGCTTTACTGCTTTGTTTTCTTTGATGATCTTTGCATTTCTTTGATAGGAAATCTTCTTTTTACATTGCTCCCAATTTGCGTATGAGATGATGGGTGAATGCCAACTCATGATAGGGCTAGTTGTATCATTGATTGCATTTTCATCGTAGGGATTCTTTGTGCCCCATATGTTGATGTTTATTGTAGACAAGATTACCCCCAGTGTTGTGAGGGTATTATCCATACCTAATCCTTTGCCTTGATAATGTATCCTTTGATTCATAGCCACTAAATATGACTTCTCGTGAACACATGATATTGCTATGGGTTCCTACTGCTTAGGAATATGAACTATTTGCTCTGATTCTATGACATCGATTTTTGTTGATACTGCTTCAAAAGATGTTGATGCTGACTCAAAAGATGTCGATGATGCACAATCAGTATAAGAATCAAGAATCTCGACTGTTGCTTGCTCTTGTGTAGGAATATCAAGAGTGGGAGATTTTTGTTTTGGATGAAGAACGTCTATTTTTCCATTAGAAAGAAAAATCTCAGGGATGATATCAGGGACATCTTTGGAGTTTAAAATGGTTTTGAAGATATCTCTTAGCTCTTGGTGAAACTCTAGGGATAGGGGTTCTTGATCTTGACTCGATTTAGAGTGTCTTTCGTTATCCTCAAGAGCCTCCTCTTGATATGATCCTTGGGTGGATGATATATCATCAGTAAAAGACTATTCACAATATTTTGTGGGTATGGGTGCAATAAGGGATATTTCTTGCTCATTTGGAACTTCTTCAACATGCACAATCATTGAATCATATGTGGGAGATATTTCACAATCTGATATCCACTAGATGTCATTACAGTATAAAATATTGCTAAACATTGTTGATGGGTTTGGAATTTGTTTTAAAATAGTATCTTGATGTGTATCTGATTCCTCATGTCGTGATAAATAAATATGTCCCACCATGGTATCACGTGTATGGTTTACGATTTTTGAGGTTGATGCCTTTCCTGAATCTTTTGCTTTTGTATGATCAGGCATAGGGTTTGTCTAAATTTGCAAATTTTTATTCCTAGATTTTGATCGACATCAATGTCTCCTAGTTCAATAAGATCTTCTATTAGATGTTTGAGTATGAAACAATTTTGTGTTATGATCTTTGTATCTATGAAATTCACAAAAATGATCATCTCTATAGCTACAAGGTTTGACTTGTGGCTCGTGATAGTTTGAGAAATCTGGGAGTGTGATAAGATTAAACTGTATCAACTACTTCACATCCTCCATAGGTTCCCCTAAGGGAGTGAATTGTCGTTTGGGAGAACTGTTTGTTCTTTGTGGTGCATGTTGAGTGTTTGTAGCATTGATCATTGGTTGATTATTTGGTGGTTGCATGTATAGTTTTTGTGTGTTCATGGGTTGGGTGTTTTCTTGTCTAGGAGCAATTAAGACCACCTTTTTCCAATAACACTATCACTAGTGACATTTTTTTTCTTGACCCAATAGAGGGGCTTGTCGTTAGAACTAGTGGATGGGTGGTTGAATCTATACACTTGTGTGTTTCCCTATGAGATTAGGGCTCACTCGATGTTAAGGGATCTAGGGACAAGATCGTCATAAGAGGTAATGCACTACATTTTCAAGTGGAAGGATAGATCTGGATCTAGATTTTCTATGATAATTCCAACTTGTTATTCGTCGGGAAGCAACCACTTTCTCTTACTAGCTATTTGTCTCCACCGTTGTAATAAATTGGTGAAAGATTCTCCTTTAGTTTGTCTGATAGTGTACAATTCTTCTACACTTACGTCCATGTCAAGATTAAAGGAGAAGTGATTGATGAATTTATCAGTAACTTCTTAGAAAGTTTTGATTCTGGGAGGTAGATGAGAAAACCAATCCATGGTAGGACCTATTAAACTTCGAGGGAAGAGGCACATTAAATACGTATCATTGTAGGCTACCTCCATACACATGAGGTTGAATTCTTTGACATGGTCCACAGGACTTCCACTCCCTTTGTATCTTTCGAATTTGGGGATTTCAAATCCGAGAGGGAATGGTACCATTGTGATGTTTCAGTCAAATGGATAAGGATATAGATTATGTGTATGAGGCTTCTTCGTCTTGCCCATTCAAAGATCTTGCATTTCTTGTGATAGTGCCTTAAATTGTGATGCTAGATCATCTTGTAGGTTTGGAGGAGGAACATATGGTGGGATGATGGATGAGTTGTATGCGAGATTTTAATATGATGATGGGTTGTATGGGGTTTATGGCGGTGTGAGATTTTGTGGAGGTGATTGAGGTGCTGATTTATATGTTCCTAATGCATTTGTATTAACGATGTTTTGTTGAGGGTTATAGTATTGACGATGTTCTGTTGAGGGTTATAGTAGGAACTTGGTTGTTGTTGTTGTTGATGTTGGGCATACTACTAAGCTAGTAAGGCTCGCTATTATTGTTGTTGCACCATGAGGGCTTGTTGTTGGGCTTGCTATTGTTGTTGTGCTACTAAGGCTACTTGGTGTGCTGCTAAGGTTGCTTGCTATTGTTGCTACTATTGTTGTGTTGTTTGTTGTGTTGCTAAGACTTATTCTTGTTGTTATTGTTGTGCTGCTTGTTGTGATGCTAAGGTTGCTTGATGTTGTTGTTGTTATTGTTGTGCTGCTAGGGCTGCTTGTTGTTATTGTTGGATGGCTTGTTGATAAGTTTGTTGTGTTTGTTTTAAAGCTAAGGCATGTTCTTGCAATGTAGGATCAAGTGGTTGTTGGGACGTCTATGATGGATTATGAGTGTTGATGTTATGAGTGGGTAGCAGATTGCTGATGAGAGGTGGAGGGTTCCCTTGGTTTAAGATTCCTTGTAAGATAGTAGATGGAGGTGGAGGAATGTAAGTTTGAGTTCCCAATTGATTTTAGATGGTAAATGGGACAATAGGGAATGATGAGGATGACGCCATTAAATTTTGTGATGGTAATGACACATTAGGACCTTAAGTCCATTGATTAAAAAGATTCCCTTGTCCCATGTCTTGAGGATTTCCTTGTACCAAAGATGTAAATAGGGTATTTCTTGGGTTAATAGGATTTGTGACAAAGGGATTGCTTTGAGATGGGTTGATAATGGATGGAATGGATGTGCTCTATGAAACCAATGGTATAGATCAACCAATTAGAGGATTGGGTAAAGATGTCCCTATCTAAATTAAGTGTTGACTCTATGGTATGGTATTGACATGCCCTTGTGTGTTGTTTTGAGACACTTGGTCTACACTACTTTGCGTGATGGTGGGCTACTTTTGGTACTTACAGGTATGGATGAAGAGGGGTGTCCTCGATATGTGGAGTTCATGGTGGAGTAATGAATTTCAAGAGGTTTATATGGTTGTTTAGGATCTTTGGGAATTGGAGGAGCACTAAAGGTAGGTGTCCAAGTGGTAGTTGGAGGTGGGGGATTGGTATCAAGGGTACCCACAAGTGCGCTTTCAAATGGTGAAGTGTTACCAAAGTCCTTGGCAAGACTAGTTGCAAGACTAGGAAAAGATGTTTGATTTAGCCCTAGTGATGGTGTTGATGGGAACATGGATGAAGTCAAGTCTTACATTAATGATTGTGTCACAAAAGATGGTGAAAAAGGAGCTATTTTTTCAAATTTTTTATGTTCTTCTTTGTACTGAAGGATTTATTTTGTTGTAATCCCAAATGGATTATTCATGATGCCCTCTATCTCATATGGTTATGATGGAGATGACGGTTGCTGTGATGGGGTGACTTGATTTCTCAGATAAAATTCTAG